>CAMRHE010000937.1:300000-324309 GCA_947044405.1 Leptodactylus fallax
CTCTAGGATTCTTGCAGCCCCTCTGCGTGAGTCTATTAAACCATCATGGAACTGGTTATAATGGGAGCTTTATCTGCGCTGTGGTCAGGTAAAGGCGACTTTTCTGGGTCATTGTCCAAGAGGTTCCGGATTTCTGTTCTGTGTAAGATTTCCATTAACAGGGATCATCAATATCTGGTCTGTGGGGTCTGACGCTTGAGACCCTCAGACCGCCTTATTGAAGCAGCGGCGCCGCTCCACTGGGTGCCACTTACACTTCACTGGTCACATGACCTATTCACAGCTCAGTCTTATTCTAGTGAATGGGGCTGAGCTGCAATACCAAGCACAACCTCTATACAATGGACGACGCTGTGCTGAGTAAGAAGTGATGTGGCCGCAGCAGTCACTGGAACACTGCAGTCTCTTCAAACAGCTGATCTGTGGGGGCCCCGGGTGTCGCCCCTCCCCCCACTGATCTGACATTGACGATCCATCCTAAGGACAGGTCATCGATATCTTAGTCTTGGACACGCTTTCCCTTCTATTGAATGTGATTCATATAATTTTCGTCAGCTGACACGTCGCAGATTCCGGGTTGCAGCTCCTTAGACGCTCAGGGCGCAGAATATTGATGAAATCCACAATTCTATTTCTGTGTTTTTATTTGCAGGCGATCGTTTTGCTAAATGAATCAGAGAAGGAAAATCGTTCAGACTTGATTTGCAGCGTCTCGCTTTACGTCAGGTGGAATTCTCGCCAATTAAAGTGGAGAAACGGAATCAATTCTCCTCCGCACAGAAAATCTGACACCAGGACGGAGGCGACATCTTATGACATCAGTATATAAGAGGATATTATCTATTGTTCTCTGTTATCAGCCACTACAGACTGGGCAGGGGATGACGGTAGAATAGGGGAATACCGCCAAATATTACTGATACACAGAGGCTAAGGTCATAATGGGCGCTGGAAAATGGCGGAGAGGATGGATCGCAGGACTGTAAATGGGGCCTGGGGGTGAGGGGGCCCAGCAACAAGCCATAAACCTACACTGTCCTCTCCTGAAATCCTCAGTACTGCTGGGGACCCTGCTCCTCCCACTATGTAACTCTCACCCTGTGACCTCCTCTATATAAGATCAGCACACTCCTCTCCTGAAATACTCTGTGCTGCTGGGGACCCTGCTCCCCCCACTCCGTAACTCTCACCCTGTGACCTCCTCTATAAGATCAGCACACACCTCTCCTGATATCCTCTGTACTGCTGGGGACCTGCTCCTCCCACTATGTAACGCTCACCCTGTGACCTCCTCTATAAGATCAGCATACTCCTCTCCTGAAATACTCTGTACTGCTGGGGACCCTGCTCCTCCCACTATGTAACTCTCACCCTGTGACCTCCTCTATAAGATCAGCACACACCTCTCCTGATATCCTCTGTGCTGCTGGGGACCCTGCTCCTCCCACTATGTAACTCTCACCCTGTGACCTCCTCTATATAAGATCAGCACACTCCTCTCCTGAAATACTCTGTACTGCTGGGGACCCGGCTCCTCCCACTATGTAACTCTCACCCTGTGACCTCCTCTATAAGATCAGCACACACCTCTCCTGAAATACTCTGTGCTGCTGGGGACCCTGCTCCTCCCACTATGTAACTCTCACCCTGTGACCTCCTCTATAAGATCAGCACACTCCTCTCCTGAAATCCTCTGTACTGCTGGGGACCCTGCTCCTCCCACTACGTAACTCTCACCCTGTGACCTCCCTATAAGATCAGCACACTCCTCTCCTGAAATACTCTGTACTGCTGGGGACCCTGCTCCTCCCACTACGTAACTCTCACCCTGTGACCTCCCTATAAGATCAGCACACTCCTCTCCTGAAATACTCTGTGCTGCTGGGGACCCTGCTCCTCCCACTCGTAACCTCACCCTGTGACCTCCCTATAAGATCAGCACACTCCTCTCCTGAAATACTCTGTACTGCTGGGGACCCTGCTCCTCCCACTATGTAACTCTCACCCTGTGACCTCCTCTATAAGATCAGCACACACCTCTCCTGATATCCTCTGTGCTGCTGGGGACCCTGCTCCTCCCACTATGTAACTCTCACCCTGTGACCTCCTCTATATAAGATCAGCACACTCCTCTCCTGAAATACTCTGTACTGCTGGGGACCCGGCTCCTCCCACTATGTAACTCTCACCCTGTGACCTCCTCTATAAGATCAGCACACACCTCTCCTGAAATACTCTGTGCTGCTGGGGACCCTGCTCCTCCCACTATGTAACTCTCACCCTGTGACCTCCTCTATAAGATCAGCACACTCCTCTCCTGAAATCCTCTGTACTGCTGGGGACCCTGCTCCTCCCACTATGTAACTCTCACCCTGTGACCTCCTCTATATAAGATCAGCACACTCCTCTCCTGAAATACTCTGTACTGCTGGGGACCCGGCTCCTCCCACTATGTAACTCTCACCCTGTGACCTCCTCTATAAGATCAGCACACTCCTCTCCGGAAACTCTGGCTGCTGGGGACCCCCCCCGCCCACTCTCACCCTGTGACCTCCTCTATAAGATCAGCACACACCTCTCCTGATATCCTCTGTACTGCTGGGGACCCTGCTCCTCCCACTATGTAACTCTCACCCTGTGACCTCTCCTATAAGATCAGCACACTCCTCTCCTGAAATACTCTGTGCTGCTGGGGACCTGGCTCCTCCCACTATGTAACTCTCACCCTGTGACCTCTCCTATAAGATCAGCACACTCCTCTCCTGAAATACTCTGTGCTGCTGGGGACCTGCTCCTCCCACTATGTAACTCTCACCCTGTGACCTCCCTATAACATCAGCAAACACCTCTCCTGATATCCTCTGTGCTGCTGGGACCCTGCTCCTCCCACAAACCCACCCGACCCCCCAAAAAAACAGCACACCCCCCCCCCGAAAAACCCCGGCCCCCCCCCCCCCCGCTCCCACATGTAACGCTCACCCTGTGACCTCCTCTAATAAGATCAGCACACTCCTCTCCTGATATCCTCTGACCTGGGACCCGCTCCTCCCACATTAACTCTCACCCTACCCCCCAAAGATCAGCACACTCCTCTCCTAAAACTCTACGCTGGGGACCTGCTCCTCCCACTATGTAACTCTCACCCTGTGACCTCCCCATAAGATCAGCAACCCTCTCCTAAATACTCTGTACTGCTGACCCTGCTCCTCCCACTATGTAACTCTCACCCTGTGAGCTCCCATAAGACAGCACACTCCTCTCCAAATACCTGTACTCGGGACCCTCCCCCACACGAACCCCACCCTGTGACCTCCCAAAATCACACACCCTCTCCTGATATCCTCTTCTCTGGGGACCCTGCTCCTCCCACTATAACTCACCCCCACTAAAGATCAGCACACCCTCTCCTGAAATACCTGTACGACCTGCTCCCCCACAGTAACCCCCACCCTGTGACCTCCCAAAAGACAGCACACTCCTCTCCTGATATCCTCTGTGCTGCTGGGACCTGCTCCTCCCACATGTAACTCCACCCTACCCCCAAAGACACACACTCCCCCTGAAATACTCTACCTGACCCTCTCCTCCCACTATGAACCCACCCTTACCTCCCTATAAGACAGACACCCCTCCTGAAAACTGCCCCCCCCCCCCCGAACCCACCCGGACCCCCAAAGACACACACCCCCCGAAAACCCCGGGACCCCCTCCCACTATGTAACCCACCCTCACACCCGCCCCCCACCCCCCCTGTGACCTCCTCTATAAGATCAGCACACTCCTCTCCTGAAATACTCTGTACTGCTGGGGACCCTGCTCCTCCCACTATGTAACTCTCACCCTGTGACCTCCTCTATAAGATCAGCACACTCCTCTCCTGATATCCTCTGTGCTGCTGGACTGTATGAACGGTCACGGTTTTTGCTGGCCGTCCTCTCATTAGTTTGCGCTCACACTTGGGTAGATTCTTGGAGCAGATGTGGTGGGTTTAAGCAGAGATCATTGTCCTGAATTCTGATATGGCACGTTTTATGATTCGCGGGTGAGTTACGGCGTCTTGAGTCGGTGATTACTCGGCACAACAGATGGCGCCAGATGAATTTACAGGGATTCAGAAAATTAAACTTACAGCGCGCTGGTAATGGCAGCATATGTACGAGAATCAGCGGCCGAGCGAGCGGGGTCTGTGTGTGCTCGAGGCCTGCGCAGCAGAGTGCGGGATGGTAACCCCATTAATCCAGCACTAGGGCAGTATTCACACCCGCAGTTTTAGTAATAGCTTTTTTTTTTTTTTTTTTTTTTAAGCAAAAACCTGAACAAAAACCTCCTGTCTGAATACAGCTGTAGGGAGTACATGGAGGATTTCTTGATACTGTCCTTCTGCTGCACTCGGAGCCTTCATGTAACGCTTTATGATTTCCTTTGCGGGAAAAAAATTGACTCAAATTGACTTTTATCTACTTCATCTGATAATCCAGAATATTGGATAATCTGGCACCAATTGATGCTGGATTAAAGGAATCTCCCAGCCGTATTTCTATAGTGCTGGATTATCAGAAATATCGTAATGAATTATTCACATAATAGTTCATTATAATCCTCAATCTAATAATCCGGCGCTGGGAGAGTTTCCTAGACATTCTCTGTGCAGGGAGGGAGAGGGGCTAAACTGTGACATCATCTATTGTCAGTAGTGATGTAATGATGGCTTAGTGGTGTTATCTATACAGGCGTTATCTTCTATTGTAATCCTGCCTGTGATGTAAATGAGGTGACTGCTGCAAAGAAAACCTACAGAATTGGCAAGTGTCTGTCTATTATTAGACTTTGTGGTGAGAATGAGTATTGCAGGATATAGGATTTTTTTATGGATTGTGACAAGGAAAATTCTTTAAAATAAAATCAAAAATGTGTTTAACATGAAAACGGTTTTATGATATTCTGAGAATTACAGGATTATTACACAGATACAGATTACAGGGTTCTGTCTCTTTATTGATACAATGTATCTTGTATCTTTGATGGGATTTTCCTTCCCCCGTCACGAGCTGCTGACAATATATTAATTTCGTGCCCCTCCCCCGCACTCTTCATGTTACACACCTGATCATATGGATGAAGGGCTTCTTAACACCGCTTAGAAACGCAAGAGATGGTTACCATAGCGACCGCCGCGCAGCATCCCAAATACAAACCCAAAGTCTGTGTCATCACTATTTATCTGAGAACTCTGCGAAGGAATTTTCAGGATTTTGGGCTTTTCGTTTTTTTTCTTGTGAAATCTGTCATCGGAGCGATAACTCCCGGCGTCACGGCGGCCGCGTTTCCTCCTCACCGGCGGCGTTCACGACTTAAAATAATGAGACCCCTGAAGTGTTCCGAGCCATGAGGCGCCGTCCTGCCTCACATCTCAAAATATTTTGACTTGTTTTATGATTAATCCAAAAAAAAAAAAAAAAAAAGCAAAAAATTAGCAATTGGGGGCCGGAGAAACGGCAAAATCGCCCTGTGCAGAACTATAATCAGAAAGCCTCTTCAATGGCACTGCACGGTCCAGCTCGGCCTTCTCCTCCTCTTCAATGGCACCGCACGGTCCAGCTCGGCCTTCTCCTCCTCTTCAATGGCACCGCACGGTCCAGCTCGGCCTTCTCCTCCTCTTCAATGGCACCGCACGGTCCAGCTCGGCCTTCTCCTCCTCTTCAATGGCACCGCACGGTCCAGCTCGGCCTTCTCCTCCTCTTCAATGGCACCGCACGGTCCAGCTCGGCCTTCTCCTCCTCTTCAATGGCACCGCACGGTCCAGCTCGGCCTTCTCCTCCTCTTCAATGGCACCGCACGGTCCAGCTCGGCCTTCTCCTCCTCTTCAATGGCACCGCACGGTCCAGCTCGGCCTTCTCCTCCTCTTCAATGGCAGCGCACGGTCCAGCTCGGCCTTCTCCTCCTCTTTAATGGCAGCGCACGGCCCAGATCGGCCTTCTCCTCCTCTTCAATGGCAGCACACGGTCCAGATCGGCCTTCTCCTCCTCTTCTATGGCACCACACGCCCCAGATCGGCCGCCTTCTCCTCTTCTATGGCACCGCACGGTCCAGATCGGCCTTCTCCTCCTCTTCAATGGCAGCACACGGCCCAGATCGGCCTTCTCCTCCTCTTCAATGGCAGCACACGGCCCAGATCGGCCTTCTCCTCCTCTTCAATGGCAGCACACGGCCCAGATCGGCCTTCTCCTCCTCTTCAATGGCACCACACAGTCCAGATCGGCCTTGTCCTCTTCACTGTATTCCTGTCAGCCGGATGATTATTGCAGATGACGGGAGCTTTAAATGAATTCACGTCCAATCTGAGGAGGTAATTTTGGATTTGACGCATTTTCTGAGCCCGATGTCAAGAAGTCGCCGCGAACTGCCAGACATAAGGACTTTTATTGATTGTTTCAAAATCTTTTTAGGAAACGTCTCGTCAAAAATGCATTTCAGGAGCTTTGCGGTGGTAATTGTCGGGCAGCGCTCCAGTGCCTGGTGCCTCTCGGGGTTAACCTGTTCACTGCTGATGCTAAAAGTTAGAAATAAAATGAGACCAAAAACTTGTATGAAAGGAAAACTCCAGTCAGGAGAACTGACTCAACTCACCCAAATTCTCCCCACCCTACAGACAATGCTGGTTACGGATCTGCTGGATGTTCGCTGTCCATGGTGCTGAAGGTTTCCTGTTGTACATGATATTCGTGTGAATCTTTACCTGGTTAACTGTATCTAACCTTGTAACTGAATGCAGAATATTTGGATACAACGAGGCATATATAACTGGATATAGCGCCCCCTAATGGAATTCATGAAAAATGTCACTGAGGAGGTCACAAGAGAAGCTGAAGGTCACATTAAGAACAAGCCTCATCTATGTCCTGCCAATACTGAGCAGACGAGAAGTGTGGGAGGCTGAAAGCAAAATTACTCACCCAGCTTTCCCACACCTCTGAATGGCATTTTAGTAAAACATCTGTTCATGTCTTACTGCAGAGTTATTGTTAATCAGATTTCCAGCATCTTCCTCCGCACAAAGAATCTCCTCATAATGCTAATTAATTGTGATGAATCCAAGAAAATCCACAAGAATTCTAAAGAAATGTAACAAAAACTGAGATTAACCATTAACCAACCAAATGTATAATTAGTATTATAGCAGTTATATTCTTGTACATAGGAGCAGTATTATAGTAGTTATATTCTTGTACATAGGAGTAGTATTATAGTAGTTATATTCTTGTACATAGGGAGCAGTATTATAGTAGTTATATTCTTGTACATAGGAGGTAGTATTATAGTAGTTATATTCTTGTACATAGGAGCAGTATTATAGTAGTTATATTCTTGTACATAGGAGCAGTATTATAGTAGTTATATTCTTGTACATAGGGGGCAGTATTATAGTAGTTATATTCTTGTACATAGGGTCAGTATTATAGTAGTTATATTCTTGTACATAGGAGTAGTATTATAGTAGTTATATTCTTGTACATAGGAGGTAGTATTATAGTAGTTATATTCTTGTACATAGGAGCAGTATTATAGTAGTTATATTCTTGTACATAGGAGGTAGTATTATAGTAGTTATATTCTTGTACATAGGAGTAGTATTATAGTAGTTATATTCTTGTACATAGGAGCAGTATTATAGTAGTTATATTCTTGTACATAGGAGCAGTATTATAGTAGTTATATTCTTGTACATAGGAGCAGTATTATAGTAGTTATATTCTTGTACATAGGAGCAGTGTTATAGTAGTTATATTCTTGTACATAGGAGCAGTGTTATAGTAGTTATATTCTTGTACATAGGAGCAGTATTATAGTAGTTATATTCTTGTACATAGGAGCAGTATTATAGTAGTTATATTCTTGTACATAGGAGCAGTATTATAGTAGTTATATTCTTGTACATAGGAGCAGTATTATAGTAGTTATATTCTTGTACATAGGAGGTAGCATTATAGTAGTTATATTCTTGTACATAGGGGCAGTATTATAGTAGTTATATTCTTGTACATAGGAGTAGCATTATAGTAGTTATATTCTTGTACATAGGAGGTAGTAATAGTAGTTATATTCTTGTACATAGGGGCAGTATTATAGTAGTTATATTCTTGTACATAGGGGCAGTATTATAGTAGTTATATTCTTGTACATAGGAGGCAGTATTATAGTAGTTATATTCTTGTACATAGGGGCAGTATTATAGTAGTTATATTCTTGTACATAGGGGTAGTATTATAGTAGTTATATTCTTGTACATAGGAGCGGTATTATAGTAGTTATAGTCTTGTACATAGGAGCGGTATTATAGTAGTTATATTCTTGTACATAGGAGCGGTATTATAGTAGTTATATTCTTGTACATAGCAGTATTATAGTAGTTATATTCTTGTACATAGGAGGTAGAATTATAGTAGTTATATTCTTGTACATAGGAGTAGTATTATAGTAGTTATATTCTTGTACATAGGGGCAGTATTATAGTAGTTATATTCTTGTACATGGAGCAGTATTATAGTAGTTATATTCTTGTACATAGGGGCAGTATTATAGTAGTTATATTCTTGTAAATAGGACAGTATTATAGTAGTTATATTCTTGTACATAGGAGCAGTATTATAGTAGTTATATTCTTGTACATAGGAGCAGTATTATAGTAGTTATATTCTTGTACATAGGAGCAGTATTATAGTAGTTATATTCTTGTACATAGGAGCAGTATTATAGTAGTTATATTCTTGTACATAGGAGGTAGTATTATAGTAGTTATATTCTTGTACATAGGAGCAGTATTATAGTAGTTATATTCTTGTACATAGGAGCAGTATTATAGTAGTTATATTCTTGTACATAGGAGCAGTATTATAGTAGTTATATTCTTGTACATAGGGCAGTATTATAGCAGTTATATTCTTGTACATAGGTGGTAGTATTTTAGTAGTTATATTCTTGTACATAGGAGCAGTATTATAGTAGTTATATTCTTGTACATAGGAGCAGTATTATAGTTATATTCTTGTACATAGGAGTAGTATTATAGTAGTTATATTCTTGTACATAGGGAGCAGTATTATAGTAGTTATATTCTTGTACATAGGGGCAGTATTATAGTAGTTATATTCTTGTACATAGGGAGTAGTATTATAGTAGTTATATTCTTGTACATAGGGGGCAGTATTATAGTAGTTATATTCTTGTACATAGGAGCAGTATTATAGTAGTTATATTCTTGTACATAGGGGGTAGTATTATAGTAGTTATATTCTTGTACATAGGGAGCAGTATTATAGTAGTTATATTCTTGTACATAGGGAGCAGTATTATAGTAGTTATATTCTTGTACATAGGGGGTAGTATTATAGTAGTTATATTCTTGTACATAGGAGCAGTATTATAGTAGTTATATTCTTGTACATAGGGGGTAGTATTATAGTAGTTATATTCTTGTACATAGGAGCAGTATTATAGTAGTTATATTCTTGTACATAGGAGGTAGTATTATAGTAGTTATATTCTTGTACATAGGGGCAGTATTATAGTAGTTATATTCTTGTACATAGGAGCAGTATTATAGTAGTTATATTCTTGTACATAGGGGACAGTATTATAGTAGTTATATTCTTGTACATAGGAGGTAGTATTATAGTAGTTATATTCTTGTACATAGGAGGTAGTATTATAGTAGTTATATTCTTGTACATAGGAGCAGTATTATAGTAGTTATATTCTTGTACATAGGAGCAGTATTATAGTAGTTATATTCTTGTACATAGGAGCAGTATTATAGTAGTTATATTCTTGTACATAGGGGCAGTATTATAGTAGTTATATTCTTGTACATAGGAGGTAGTATTATAGTAGTTATATTCTTGTACATAGGGGCAGTATTATAGTAGTTATATTCTTGTACATAGGAGTAGCATTATAGTAGTTATATTCTTGTACATAGGAGGTAGTATTATAGTAGTTATATTCTTGTACATAGGGGCAGTATTATAGTAGTTATATTCTTGTACATAGGGGCAGTATTATAGTAGTTATATTCTTGTACATAGGAGGTAGTATTATAGTAGTTATATTCTTGTACATAGGGGCAGTATTATAGTAGTTATATTCTTGTACATAGGGGTAGTATTATAGTAGTTATATTCTTGTACATAGGAGCGGTATTATAGTAGTTATAGTCTTGTACATAGGAGCGGTATTATAGTAGTTATATTCTTGTACATAGGAGCGGTATTATAGTAGTTATATTCTTGTACATAGCAGTATTATAGTAGTTATATTCTTGTACATAGGAGGTAGAATTATAGTAGTTATATTCTTGTACATAGGAGTAGTATTATAGTAGTTATATTCTTGTACATAGGGGCAGTATTATAGTAGTTATATTCTTGTACATGGAGCAGTATTATAGTAGTTATATTCTTGTACATAGGAGGTAGTATTATAGTAGTTATATTCTTGTACATAGGGGCAGTATTTTAGTAGTTATATTCTTGTACATAGCAGTATTATAGTAGTTATATTCTTGTACATAGGAGTAGTATTATAGTAGTTATATTCTTGTACATAGGAGCAGTATTATAGTAGTTATATTCTTGTACATAGGAGCAGTATTATAGTAGTTATATTCTTGTACATAGGAGCAGTATTATAGTAGTTATATTCTTGTACATAGGAGCAGTATTATAGTAGTTATATTCTTGTACATAGGAGCAGTATTATAGTAGTTATATTCTTGTACATAGGGCAGTATTATAGCAGTTATATTCTTGTACATAGGAGGTAGTATTATAGTAGTTATATTCTTGTACATAGGAGCAGTATTATAGTAGTTATATTCTTGTACATGGAGCAGTATTATAGTTATATTCTTGTACATAGGAGCAGTATTATAGTAGTTATATTCTTGTACATAGTAGTATTATAGTAGTTATATTCTTGTACATAGGAGGTAGTATTATAGTAGTTATATTCTTGTACATAGGAGTACTATTATAGTAGTTATATTCTTGTACATAGGAGGTAGTATTATAGTAGTTATATTCTTGTACATAGGAGCAGTATTATAGTAGTTATATTCTTGTACATAGGGAGCAGTATTATAGTAGTTATATTCTTGTACATAGGGGCAGTATTATAGTAGTTATATTCTTGTACATAGGAGTAGTATTATAGTAGTTATATTCTTGTACATAGGAGTAGTATTATAGTAGTTATATTCTTGTACATAGGAGTAGTATTATAGTAGTTATATTCTTGTACATAGGGGGCAGTATTATAGTAGTTATATTCTTGTACATAGGAGTAGTATTATAGTAGTTATATTCTTGTACATAGGAGCAGTATTATAGTAGTTATATTCTTGTACATAGGAGGTAGTATTATAGTAGTTATATTCTTGTACATAGGGGGCAGTATTATAGTAGTTATATTCTTGTACATAGGAGCAGTATTATAGTAGTTATATTCTTGTACATAGGGAGCAGTATTATAGTAGTTATATTCTTGTACATAGGAGCAGTATTATAGTAGTTATATTCTTGTACATAGGGGGTAGTATTATAGTAGTTATATTCTTGTACATAGGAGCAGTATTATAGTAGTTATATTCTTGTACATAGGAGGTAGTATTATAGTAGTTATATTCTTGTACATAGGGGCAGTATTATAGTAGTTATATTCTTGTACATAGGAGTAGTATTATAGTAGTTATATTCTTGTACATAGGGGGCAGTATTATAGTAGTTATATTCTTGTACATAGGGGGCAGTATTATAGTAGTTATATTCTTGTACATAGGGGGTAGTATTATAGTAGTTATATTCTTGTACATAGGGAGCAGTATTATAGTAGTTATATTCTTGTACATAGGGGGCATTATTATAGTAGTTATATTCTTGTATATAGGAGTAGTATTATAGTAGTTATATTCTTGTACATAGGAGTAGTATTATAGTAGTTATATTCTTGTACATAGGAGCAGTATTATAGTAGTTATATTCTTGTACATAGGGGGTAGTATTATAGTAGTTATATTCTTGTACATAGGGAGCAGTATTATAGTAGTTATATTCTTGTACATAGGGAGCAGTATTATAGTAGTTATATTCTTGTACATAGGGAGCAGTATTATAGTAGTTATATTCTTGTACATAGGGCAGTATTATAGTAATCAGAACAGATGACTGTATCTTTTGCTGTATTTCTATTGTTATTGCTCTTTTCTCTTCATCCTCAGTATTTGATAGTCTGTAGAGATTTGGGGTCTCGCTGTTGTTCACACTTTGGATTGTCCTCATTGGATTTTCATTTGCATTTTTCAATGAGAGATCACTGGGGGAAAATATGAAAAACCTGCTGCAGATGAGAATTAGAGGGAGTTGTATTTGTCGGTAGATTATTCGTTTTGTGGTTTCTGGGGCTATTTGTCTCTCTCTTTATATAATGATACAGATCTGGATATTAAGTAACATCTATAATGGTTATTTTGTAAGACACTAGTTTATGGTTGGGGTTTCTGCTTGATTACTGGTCAAGCTTTATTATCTAGGACCCTGCAGGATGTCTGTATGGGGGAGGGGTATGGAGTGACTTTACAAGTAGAATATGAGCAAAATATAAGACTGAAGAACCCACTGACTACGTTACAGCTGTATTCTGTAGTTTCGGTTATGTTAACACTTCCCTGTAGGATTCTGGAGGAGCCCTGTGTCTTAGGAGTCTTGTCCCAGGGCTCTTTGATTCCTACTATAAGGGGTCATTTACTTGATGGTCTCAAACCTGTTTGTTCAGTTTTTATGGTATTTTATTTCTATAATACAGACTGACAATCATACAGAGGTGAGTGATGTATAATATGCCCAGGTCTGTGTCTTAGGTGCTGCAGAACCTCATGATACACATAGTGGGATCTGTGCTAGAAAAATCTAGCCCAAGTCTGTTCAAGGCCTAAGCTCAGAGCAGGGTCATCAGTCTATGGTGCGACTCCATGATGGATGGACAACTGGAAGAAGCATCAGACAGGAAGTCCCTCCAGAAGACAAGATCATGATTTCCCATGGGTGTTGCTTTTGTGGTCAATGGCTGTTGGTCCACGCTCTCTCATCTTCTAAGTCAATCGAAAATGGAGATCCATGATAAGGAATTCCAGCTTCCCCTCCATGAAATCTAAGACAGAGGTCAGGATTTTCCTCAGGTCAATTGCACTAAAAAGACCTAAAGAAAAGACCAAGCCATCAGCCAAGACACCGGTGAGAAGTCCCCGACCTACATAGTAGATGTTGACCCCACTGCGACCATTGCAAAAAGTGGAGATGTTAGAGCTGATCATAAAGGTGCAGATGAGGGGCCCCAAATACCACAAGGTCTGTCCTTAAGAGAAAAGATAAAGTTGGAAACATCAACAGGAAAGACCCCAGGACACTGATACTGCAGAGCCGTTCCTTGTCCAAGAGTCACCACCTGCTAAAAAGAGAAAAATAAAGACTCGTCCGAAACTCAGCAATGAAAAGTGACGTCTCCTTCTTAAATTGTGAGACCTCTAAAACTCTGGACATAAAAATGGCCGCACCTAAGGAAGATGCGAAGGTGTCTGCCAGAAAGGAAAAGCACCGACCTCTAAGAACTGTCAGCCCGGGACAAGCCCAACAGCCAAAAGAGGAAAGCAAAACTGATCCATCTGCAAAAGGTGCCGAGACCAACAATCTGGGAGCAGATCTGTAATGTCTCCAGCGAAGTGGTCCATGAGCCGCTGAAATATCTGAAGTTTCTTAATGTAGATCAGCAGAGAATCGGCTAGGACTGTGGGGCATTCACCATAGCGCTTGCCTATGAGCTCCTGGTAGACGATGGAGACCCCACAACTAGGTACAAGCACAAGATGATGAAAGATCTTCTAATGTCCTGTCTGCAGAATGGCAGGATCACAAGATCCCTCAGGAAGGTCTATTAGTGACTCCATGTCATATAAGGAAGACCTGTAGAGTCTACGATGGGCCAAGAGATTGGACATAACTGAGACAGACCAGGATCCTCATCATAACTGCAGTCGCCACCCAACCCCTGGTTACCACTACTGGCTCGGTGCTGGCCAGAGCCCACAGACATCACACATAGGGTCTGCAATAGGGATAGGCAGCCATGGCAACCCCTCGGAACTTGCAAACTCATTGTGGGGGGCGGTGGTTGGATTTTTAATCAAGACTGTTTAGAAAGTTGTTTAGTCTTCTTACTTTAGATGACTTGAATGAGTAATACGTGTGCCCGTTGCACCGTTCAGTCACCTCCCACCTGTTATTGTGCCGTTGCCGGAGACTCTTTTCTCCCCACTGAACTTTCTGCTCGGTGAAATTTCTCCTCGTCTCCGGTTCCATCCTGTTTGGCTCGACGCCATGAAATGCTCCTGAGCTCAATCTCTAACGAAGAAGAATGGAAAGTTCTAAGCATTGATCATTTTGTAATTTATTTAGCCACTACAAGGAAATCCCCGGGAAACTTGACGGTTGTAAGGATGGCGGCCGCCGCGCCGGAACTCGGAGCCATTTACGGGATCATTTAGAAATGCATAAGTACAATACATCAAGGGAGGCTAAACACATCTGCTTCAGAATTACTGCTGATTCCTACGCAGCGGGAGCCGGTGCTGGCACACGCCCCAGTACACGCGCTTTTCATTTTAATTTTTTTTTTTTAATGCGCCGGCAGCCATACATAATCAAAAAGGCAAAAAAAAATCAAATTGTAAAGAGTAAAAACGCTGAAGGGTTCACTTTGCTGCTAATGTCTGTTTTGTGTTAGGAAAGGAAAATATAAAGCGATTTTCCGTAAGACGGCGAGAAGGATCCCGTTAATGTGTCAATTAAATTTCCATTTTGATTCCTCAATTAAATTGCAGGGGTGTTAAGTGTAAACCTGCCGCACATCATTTCTACTTTATGGAGGAAGCGCCACAAACTTCTAATGAGATTTGTTTGAGCGGAAGTTGGAGGCGGTTGCGGAGGGGGTGGATCAAGGTGCTGGAGGAGGCCGATAACAAATTGCAATGGAAATGTCCCATTCACAAGGGGTCATCCAGGAATTATAGGGGTGGCCGGGCAGTGCTCATCTGGTGATGTCATAGTGATGGCTGCTTGTAGCGGCTGTGGATAGAGGGTTAGTAATAGATGGGGTTGTACCATGTGCAACACAAGCCATAAAGTTTGCATAAATGAATAGTACAAGTGAATATAAGAAACTTTGTAATATATCTTATCAGTGAAGAACGCTTCTTTCTTCTCTTATTAGGCTCTTTACCTCCTCTTCCCCTTCTATACTGACATTCACTCTGAAATCCCTGCTGAATCTATTTTCCTAGAGCAAGACATGCAAAACTGTGCCAGAGGTGTCATATTAAACCTTGCCCTATGTGGAGAGGAGAAGGGAACAGAAGCTAAGTGAGAGGTGAGAAAAAGACGCAGACAGAGGCTGCAGCAGCTAAATAGGAAGCTTCTATCTCAACCCAAGTGCTTTATTCACATCAGTACAGGTCAGCACTTCTCTATAATGTCCTGTATGATATTACTGCAGCATCTGAGTTACGCGGCAGATTCTCCTCTTCTTTCAGTGTGCAGTGTATGGGAGACATCATAGCATCTAATCTCCACCAGCTCAGGCAGAACTGAAAATTAGAGACAGTCTGCACAAGGGAAAACTGCTGAAAATGCAGAATGCAAGTCACATAATGGTCAGAAATTGTTCTATTCCTCATAAGCCCATATACTATTGATTTATACAAGGCTTGTTACGCTGGAAGCATTTTCTGATTATGGGATCTCCTTGTGTTGCAAGGTGCTGATACCAACCAAGACACCCATCATGGCGATAATGACAGCTGATTGTCACAACGTGCAGCCACTTAGACCATAAAGTCCATAGAGCTGCGGTTGTCTTCCTATGCAGCTAGAAACCAGGAATCAACGAGGAAGGTGAATGAGAAGTGACAATGCCGCCAGATGTCAATGACTTAATCAAGCCGGGCTCTCGCCTTCCTCTGTAACCCTGCGACGCTCTCCCTGAACGCCACATGTTTGGACAGCGGTGCATTAATGGTATTTGACGTGAGGCCTACGATGTATGTGCCGCTACTGCAGCGCCACGATCAATGTCCCATTTTCCCGTTAATGGGATGCTCGCTCTCCTTAGACGAGATAATGAGTATTGATTCCAATTTCTTGTTAGATGTAGACGACGTCTTTACTGCAAATGGGAAAACATACGACGCGTGCGGTTCTCGCGACGATCCCCCCTGGACATGTCACTATTTACCCAGAGTCTGCAAACAATTACAGGTAGTTGTCAGGGATGGGCACATGCAAATGGAATGCACAAATGATAGGAGTTGTGATCCAATAACCTAGAACCACCTCTGACAGACAGAATATTAACTGTTAGTGGTATATGGATATACTGCCGTAAAGGGATGATCAGGAAAGTTCTGTATTTCTTTCCTGAAACAGCGCCACTCTTGTGCATGGTTATGCCCGGTATTGTAGCTCATTCCCATTCATTTACATCCCCTACATAGACTCAGACCTACCTGCAGTATGGGGTGAGCGCCCTCTAGTGGTGGCTGGAAACAGTCAAATGTTTACCATGTAACGATCTCTGCAGAGGATTTGGACATTTGTGTCAGAAAAGCAGCTATAAAGATAAATTATGATATTAATCTGCAGAGAATGAGGATAAAAGGCGGAATGACTTGAAATGTTGGAGCAGCAGCGATAATTGTCATTTGTATAACTTTTCTAAATCTGTTTGAGACTGCGGCTTGTAGAACGCTCTTATCTGGTATAAATAGTATACAGCAAACTCCTAAGTGCCCCCTGCTGATGGCTGCAGGCAGCGCAATGCTATCAAATGGCAGTGAATGAAAGAATTTAAAGGGGTTTCCAGGAGTTGGACCAACCACTCCGGAGTGTTGGGGGGGATGTGATAAATTTTATGTAAAAAAAGGAAATCCTGCGCCCCACGAGACTAGCTGTTAGGTGATTGACGTGATTGATGTGATTGTCACCGGTTCCTCTCCAGTGACCGCTGATTGGTCTCAATGCTCATGTGGGGTACAGGACACTTCTGGCATCCAGGCCCTAGCAAACAGACACCAGCGGCGGACAGCGGGCTCCACACGGGTTGGTCTTATTTCTGGAAACCTCTTTAACAACCGGATGATCTATAGAGAAGTCGCTGCAGACAGGAAAGTGATACATTGTAACAAAACAAAGAAAGGAATACAAAACAAGCTGCACTTGTTACATTTGCCCATAACAGTCTCTGGATCTGATACAATGTACCCACAGACATGATTGGGCGACCTCCCACTGCGGTAAATACCATCACGTGATATTACATCCAATCAGGGCTCAGATAATTTCCAACGTTCCATTGATATTCTGCAAGGAGTTTTGGATCATGCTCTGCCCCCTGTCAGGAGTGCAGACTACGACCCCCATCCCTCCTGCTCCATAGAGGGACATTATAATGGATCTATGCAGTGCCCCCCACTGGTCAGCGATGGGACGTTCTTGTCTGAGCCCAGTCTATGATCTACAGTCTGTAAATGTATCGGCTGCGGGTGACGTTCCCGCTCCTGAGCTCCACGGTCCTGTCTGCTGCGGACACTTTATGACTCTCCAGGCTGCGCCGTCGTCTCCTCTAACAATGGCGCTCGGCGTGTAATAAATTTCCTCTTCAGATCTGAGAAGCTGCCGGGGAAGACACAAAACAGTCTTAACAAATTTTATCTCCAATCATAAAGAATAATAATCTGCTCGGATCTTCACTTCTGCCACATTCGGCTTCTAAACTGAAAAAGTTCTCACCGGAGATTTGCGCTGCCTGTAGCAGA
Organism: Leptodactylus fallax; assembly: GCA_947044405.1. Lineage (NCBI taxonomy): Eukaryota > Metazoa > Chordata > Amphibia > Anura > Leptodactylidae > Leptodactylus > Leptodactylus fallax. The sequence continues at coordinate 317,915 of CAMRHE010000937.1, forward strand.
AAGGTCGGCGTCCATTGTCCCGGCTGCTCCGTCCTCCGCTGAAGCTTGTGCGTAATATTAAAGAACGTCTCATGTGGATGATTAATAAAGTTATTAAAATTGCATGTGGTGCGATTTCTGTCCACTGAATTCTGCAGCTTCAGAGCTGAAATCTCCCAGCATCTCCTGCTTGTTCAGTGTCTCTGGTGATTTGCATGCTGGGAAGTTTCCATGACACTATATTCTGTCCAGTCATCTGCCCTTCCTGCATTATAGGAGCTCAGCTAAGCTGTCAGGTATTGTAATGCTTGCTGACTGTTTCCAACAACTACTACGCAGACACATGAGATTATGGTCCGCACTTTGGACGCCCCCTAGCAAGGTAATAAAGACGCCCCCTTTCTGGTGTCTGAGTTTACAGATAATCCCCTCAGTAAAAGGAGGGCGAATAAAACGGCAACCCGTTCCGTGTCTTTTGTAAGACATACAGAGGAACTGACAACTGTTTGGACCACGTTTATGTCTTGGGCAGAGGTTGTCACTTTTTGGCCACCCCCCTGTTTAGCTCACATAGCTTGGGATAATATTATCTTTCCAGATGCCACAGTTTGATATGGAGAATGTTCTGGACTCCTCTCGTGCTGCACCTTTATTCTGGACACTTTTACCTTTCATGTTTAGAGACTTCTGCGTCTTACAAGGAGGACGTTCAGGGGAGGCCGAGATGGAGCATTTTGTGATTAAGGAATTCTCGAATCTTTTGAAAACTTTTATATAATGTTTATATTGAGTCTAAATCCTTTGTTTCAGCCGTTCTCTGTTTTCTCAGCACATTGCAGGTTTGTTACAATGTATCAGCATAGACCATTCTCTGAGGTATACAGCAGCAGCACTCAGGCAGACAGACATGCGCTGACACATCGTAACAATGTATCAGCTCAGACAGATTTGTGTTCTTAATATAAACAGCAGGCAGAGATCTTGAACTTGTTGATCTATTTAACATGAAGTCTGAAACCTGAAAATTTACAATATTTTGGTGATTAATTTAGTGATCAGTGATCGATTGGAGGGGGGAGGGGGAGATTAATCACTTTAACCCCCACCAGGAAAGCTTCATGTCAGCCCTGCTCAGAGTCTTTCACAGCTGCCACTGAGCTGACTAGTCACAAGGCTTTCCTGGACATGTCATCACTATCTTGACAAGTCCTTTAAGATTTCGTCTCCCTCTGTCTTGTCGGATCGCGCTGTGAGATTTGTCGTTGCTGCTCCAGATTTCTGATTCTCCAGAGAAATTCTATTTCAGCTTTTCCCCTCAGACGGTGGATTCAGAGAACCTGTCAGCAGCCCCGGGGTCGCCCTCCGCAGGGTGTCGGGGATGGAGTTCTAGTGGTGAATATGAATAATGTATATTATATGTCTGAGGATGTTACTTTGTATCTGCTGAGAGGAGAATCGATTACCAGGGAGGATCGCGCCATAAATTAACACATGAATGTCTGGGTTCTGTTACTGCAATGAATGGATGTCACATGACTCGGGGGGACCTTATTACATTAGAGTGACAGCTATGTCTCATGATCTCCCTGCATGGACTCGTCTACCAGACAGCATTGTATGGAGGAACCAATGTCTATACCGGGGGCCCCAACCTGTGTCTCACCAACTGTTACAAAACTACAACCCCCAGCATTTTCCAACAGTCACTGAGGGCACAGAACAACTCCCTCCTCCCACTCTATATCAGGGGTCAGCAACCTATGGTCACTGAGAAACTAAAACTCCCATTCACTTCTATTGGAGTATGCATGCTGGGAGTTGTGGTTCACAACAGTAGGACTGTCATGGTTGACGACCCTGCTCTGCATCCACGTGTAACGTTCCTTCCAAACCTGCTATCCACCAAATCGCAACTCCCGTCCACCACCCTACACAGTCACAGCCGACACTTCTTATCCCACCACACTCTACATCCAATCACGTTCCTTCCTCCTCCCGCCATTCTCTACATCCAATCACGTTCCTTCCTCCTCCTCCCGCCACACTCTACATCCAATCACATTCCTTCCTCCTCCTCCCACCACACTCTACATCCAATCACGTTCCTTCCTCCTCCTCCCGCCACACTCTACATCCAATCACGTTCCTTCCTCCTCCTCCCACCACTCTCTACATCCAATCACGTTCCTTGCTCCTCCTCCCACCATTCTCTACATCCAATCACGTTCCTTCCTCCTCCTCCCACCACACTACTCCAATCACGTTCCTTCCTCCTCCTCCCACCACTCTCTACATCCAATCACGTTCCTTCCTTCCTCCTCCCGCCATTCTCTACATCCAATCACATTCCTTCCTCCTCCTCCCACCACTCTCTATAATAAAACACTCATTATGTGCTCTTTGCCTCCCACCACTACTGTACATCCAATCACGTATCCTTTTCCTCCTCCCGCTACACTCTAGATCCAATCACGTTCCTTGCTCCTCCTCTCCGCCATTCCCTACATCCAATCACGTTCCTTCCTTCCTCCTCCCGACATTCTCTACATCAAAAGTCACGTTCCTTCCTTCCACTTCCTCCCCCCATTCAAAACAACGAAACACCGAACCAGCCTTCCTCCTCCCACCATTCTCTACATCGAAGCAAAGGCCTCCCTTACTCGTGCCGCCATTCTCTACATCCAATGACGTTCCCCCCTGCTGGCTGGGGCCTGTCTACAAGATCCCTTTTGCATTACGTTGAGATCTTCTTGTCCCAAACCTTATAATAAAACACTCATTATGGCCGCTGATTTTTGGAGCCATAAAATTTATTGTCCATTATAAATATTGTCAGAATTTTTGTTACTTCATTTACACTTGGATGTCTTATTTTTCCCTTGATCCTCCCTCCCGGCCACCATTCAAATGCCGCTTAACGATAGAGAGGGAACCTTAAAAATATTCCTAAATAAAAAGTCCACTCCTACGAACCTTAGACTCTGGTCCACTCTACTCACCCCATAAAAAAAAAAAAAGAAACAGCCGAAACGAGCAGGGAAAAATTCTATCATTTGCTACACGGTAGCAAAGGAATCAAGTGGTCTGACGGCGAACTTCTGGGCTGAGCAATGTCCCCTGTGAAGCGCCCGCTGGCTGGATGGGGCATGTAGGGTACAGGATCCACGTTTTGCATTAGGTTGAGATGTTCTTGTGAAAGTTTGTTATTGCTCCCACTTCTGGCCGCTGCATTTCTGGAGCACCGGTTGGTAGCCAAACTCGTTGTCGCTGTTCACCTGCAGCTCCAGGCAGCGCTTGGATTTCTTGTTTTGTATTGATCCCCCCTGCAGGAAACCCCAAAACCGCAAAAAATGGGTTAACGATATAGATGAGGGGCTGGCAATTGTCTGCCAAGTTTTGGGGTTACACCTCCAACAAATATTAGACTCTGGAGTCACCTGTTCAGCCTGGGAGTCTAAGAATCAGCGTCCGAGGGCGGTGCGGAGGAATAATACTGCAGTCAGACTGACTCTCCCTGGCAGGGCCACGGTGGTCACCTGTAGCATGCCGGTGTCTTCTGGACGTCATCGCACCCCACATGACCGCTGAGGCCCAATCACATGAGGGAAGGCCAGTATGACTGCTTATTATTGTTACACCTCCTCTGGGCACCCACTTATTATACTCCGGGGTCTGAAGAGATCCCAGACTTAACCCATAGGAAAGGGGAAAAGACCAACGTGAACTCCCAGGGGGTAGATATGACACAGCTTTGGTTTCTCCATCTGTGTTCCTCATGGGTGGAGCATAATGCAAAGCTCCGCCCCTGCACAAGCCCCACAATCTTTATTGAAATGGGAGGATAAATATGAGATGTCACTACTACTAAGGGGTCATGGACACATGAACAAGGATAGAGGGACCCCTTCCCCTATATACCCCTAACCATGAGATATCAATGGCTAACACCGTGTTGTCTCCTGTACTGATATCCACAAATGGTGAACTGCACAAGCTGAACAGTCGCGGCTTATTGATCTTCTATTACATAGCCATGTCTGGGAATTATGGCAGAGCAGCTTTCTGGGAACATCACAAGCAGCCATTGCCCCGGAGTGATACCGCTCCACTAGTGTCAGTCTTCACTGCATTCCTACCATTCTTTTCATGAATCAGAAGCTCGGGGTGAATGGCTGTAAATTACACATATACATCTGTGCACAGAATAGACTTAGTCTAAAAATTCTAGAAAATCTGTTACTAAATGGTTAAAAGCAAAAGCAACTCCCCCTCCCCCCCACATTTTCTCTTAGGAGGTTTCAAAAGAGAATGTACAATATCTGATCCTCACCACTGGGCTCAATTACTTACACAATTTGCATATGTAACTGGGACACCACCGAGAACATACAAAGTATCCAGAAAACAACTCTGGTCTTTACGGCTTGTGAGATTGTATAAGATCTATTCCAAGAGGCCCCATAAAATACCGCACTGCTGACTGCCAGTATGTCCGTGCTACGTGTAGTGCTGAGCATTATACTGGACTCCTGAGCTCCCGGGGTCAGGGATAAAGTGCCAAAATTAATCTAAATGGTAAAAGAAACTAGAAAAATAATAATAAAGAGGACGAGGAAGAGAAACAAAAGGACGACTCAAGACCATGGTCAACGGGAGCTCAAAATAAAGTGAAACCCCGAGAAATAATACAGGATAAGTAATGTAATGTATGTACACAGTGACTGCACCAGCAGAATAGTGAGTGCAGCTCTGGAGTATAATACAGGATGTAACTCAGGATCAGTACAGGATAAGTAATGTAATGTATGTACACAGTGACTGTACCAGCAGAATAGTGAGCGCAGCTCTGGAGTATAATACAGGATAAGTAATGAAGAGCAAGACACCAAACTCAGGACCAGTACAGGATAAGTAATGTAATGTATGTACACAGTGACTGTACCAGCAGAATAGTGAGCGCAGCTCTGGAGTATAATACAGGATAAGTAATGTAATGTATGTACACAGTGACTGTACCAGCAGAATAGTGAGCGCAGCTCTGGAGTATAATACAGGATAAGTAATGTAATGTATGTACACAGTGACTGTACCAGCAGAATAGTGAGCGCAGCTCTGGAGTATAATACAGGATAAGTAATGTAATGTATGTACACAGTGACTGTACCAGCAGAATAGTGAGTGCAGCTCTGGAGTATAATACAGGATGTAACTCAGGATCAGTACAGGATAAGTAATGTAATGTATGTACACAGTGACTGCACCAGCAGAATAGTGAGCGCAGCTCTGGAGTATAATACAGGATAAGTAATGTAATGTATGTACACAGTGACTGCACCAGCAGAATAGTGAGCGCAGCTCTGGAGTATAATACAGGATAAGTAATGTAATGTATGTACACAGTGACTGCACCAGCAGAATAGTGAGTGCAGCTCTGGAGTATAATACAGGAGATAACCAGGAGCACAGGATAAGTAATGTAATGTATGTACACAGTGACTGTACCAGCAGAATAGTGAGCGCAGCTCTGGAGTATAATACAGGATGAACAGGATAGTACAGGATAGTAATGTAATTATACACAGTGACTGTACCAGCAGAATAGTGAGTGCAGCTCTGGAGTATAATACAGGATAAGTAATGTAATGTATATACACAGTGACTGTACCAGCAGAATAGTGAGCGCAGCTCTGGAGTATAACTACAGGATAAGTAATGTAATGTATATACACAGTGACTGTACCAGCAGAATAGTGAGTGCAGCTCTGGAGTATAACATACAGGATAAGTAATGTAATGTATATACACAGTGACTGTACCAGCAGAATAGTGAGCGCAGCTCTGGAGTATAATACAGGATAAGTAATGTAATGTATGTACACAGTGACTGTACCAGCAGAATAGTGAGCGCAGCTCTGGAGTATAATACAGGATAAGTAATGTAATGTATGTACACAGTGACTGCACCAGCAGAATAGTGAGCGCAGCTCTGGAGTATAATACAGGATGTAACTCAGGAGCAGTACAGGATAAGTAATGTAATGTATGTACACAGTGACTGCACCAGCAGAATAGTGAGCGCAGCTCTGGAGTATAATACAGGATGTAACTCAGGATCAGTACAGGATAAGTAATGTAATGTATGTACACAGTGACTGCACCAGCAGAATAGTGAGTGCAGCTCTGGAGTATAATACAGGATAAGTAATGTAATGTATATACACAGTGACTGCACCAGCAGAATAGTGAGCGCAGCTCTGGAGTATAATACAGGATAAGTAATGTAATGTATGTACACAGTGACTGCACCAGCAGAATAGTGAGTGCAGCTCTGGAGTATAATACAGGATAAGTAATGTAATGTATATACACAGTGACTGTACCAGCAGAATAGTGAGCGCAGCTCTGGAGTATAATAC
>CAMRHE010000938.1:0-323810 GCA_947044405.1 Leptodactylus fallax
TTAAAGTGACTGCTCCTAAAGTCGAGAAGGCTGTTATCGTCCACTTTTTTAAAAAACGTCTGTTCCTTTGTAAGAGCCCATGCCACTCATTCAGTTTCTACCACATGGGCTTGATCAATTTTATAATACGGCCTGTTGGAGTTCATATCTAACATTTATTAACCATTATAGGTTGAATTTTCAGACTGCATAATCGACTGCCTTTGGCCAGTTTTGAATATCTCCCAATGAGGTTACTCCTTGGTAATTCTCCATATTGTGCTTGTCAGAATCTTGTTGCCGCTGTTTCACTCTGAACTATTGTGTTGCACTTCCTCTCCTCACCACTGGAGGCTGCTGTGTTATCCTAGGATTTGCTCTTAAAGAGGAGCTTTCAGGTCCTCATGCACATGTGGTTTTATATACCGCTAGAAAACTGACAGCGCGCTGAATTCAGAGTTGAATTGCCTCATAGGTATAAATACAGTGGGGAAAAAAAGTATTTAGTCAGCCACCAATTGTGCAAGTTCTCTCACTTAAAAATATGAGAGAGGCCTGTAATTGTCATCATAGGTAGACCTCAACTATGAGAGACAAAATGAGAAAACAAATCCAGAAAATCACATCGTCTGATTTTTAACCCCTTAATGACCGGGCCATTTTTTGTTTTTGCATTTTCGTTTTTCCCTCCCCACATTCCAAGAGCCATAACTTTTTCATTTTTCAGTTCACAGAGTCACATGATGGCTTATTGTTTGCGAAACAAATTGTACTTTGTAATGTCACTATTCAATATGCTGTGCAATGTACTGGGAAGCTGGAAAAAAATTCAGAATGAGGTGCAATTGGAGAAAAACTGCATTTGCACCAAATTCATATGGGTTTAATTTTTACACCATTCACTGTGTGGTAAAAATGACATGTTTCCTGTATTCTGCGGGTCAGTACGAACACGGCAATACCAAATTTATATAGTATTTGTAAGGTTTTGATACCTTTTAAAAAATTAAAAACTTTGCTAAATAGAAAAAAAAATTTTGCGTCGCCATATTGTGTCACCTGTAACTTTTTCATATTTACATGTATGGAGCTGGGTAAGGCGTCTTTTTATACGGGACAACATGACGTTTTTATTGATACCACTTGGGGAAAGATCTGATGGTTTGATCACTTTTTATTCAATTTTTTATAGGAGACAAAGTGTTGAAAAAAACGCTATTTGGCCATTTTGATTTTTTTTCCCCGCTATGGGATAAATATTTTTCACCGTATGGGATAAATATTTTAATATTTTAATAGTTCGGGCATTTTGGAGCGCAGGGATACCTAAAGTGTTTATGCTTACTTTTGTTTATTTACTTTTATATCTGATCTAGGGAAAGGGGGGTGATTTGAACTTTTGTGTTTTTTTTTAATTTTTACATACTTTTAAAAACTTTTTTTTTTATACTTTTACTTGTATGATCAGACTCCCTAGGGACCTTGAAACCTAGGGAGTCTGATCGATCATACTATTCACTGTGATACTACTATATCGCAGTGAATAGCAAAATACCTTCACTGCATTTAGACGATGCCTCTGGCATCGTGTAATAGCTATACTGTAATGACAGGCCTGGGAGCCTTCAATAGGCTCCCGGCTGTCATGGCAACCAAGCGCCACCCTCCGATGACGTTCTGGAGGGCGGCGATCAGGTAAAAATGGCGGCGCCCTTGCTGGCTCTGCAATTTAGACGCCACGGTTGCGTTTGACCGCAGCATCTAAAGGGTTAACAGCCGCGATCGGTGCAGGCACCGATCGCTGCTGTTAGCTGCGGGTCCTGGCTGTATTATACAGCCGGCACCCGCGGTGTATGGAGAGTGCTCAGCTCCTGAGCGCTCTCCATACATCGTCATGCGACTCAGGACGTACTATTACGCCCTGGGTCGTTAAGGGGTTAAAGAATTTATTTGCAAATTATGGTGGAAAATAAGTATTTGGTCACCTACAAACAAACAAGATTTCTGGCTCTCACAGACCTGTAACTTCTTCTTTAAGAGGCTCCTCTGTCCTCCACTCATTACCTGTAGTAATGGCACCTGTTTGACATTGTTATCAGTATAAAAGACACCTGTCCACAACCTCAAACAGTCACACTCCAAACTTCACTATGGTGAAGACCAAAGAGCTGTGGAAGGACACCAGAAACAAAATTGCAGACCTGCACCAGGCTGGGAAGACTGAATCTGCAATAGGCAAGCAGCTTGGTGTGAAGAAATCAACTGTGGGAGCAATAATTAGAAAATGGACGACATACAAGACCACTGATAATATCCCTCGATCAGGGGCTCCACACAAGATCTCACCCCGTGGGGTCAAAATGATCACAAGAACGGTGAGCAAAAATCCCAGAACCACACGGGGGGACCTAGTGAATGACCTGCAGAAAGTTGAGACTAACGTAACAAAGGCTACCGTCAGTAACACACTACGCCGCCAGGGACTCAGATCCTGCAGTGACAGACGTGTCCCGCTACTTAAGCCAGTACATATCCGGGCCCGTCTGAAGTTTGCTAGAGAGCATTTGGATGTTCCAGAAGAGTATTGGGAGAATGTCATATGGTCAGATGAAACCAAAGTATCACTGTTTGGTAGAAACACAACTCGTCGTGTTTGGAGGAGAGTGAATGCTGAGTTGCATCCAAAGAACACCATACCTACTGTGAAGCATAGGGGTGGCAATATCATGCTTCATGGCAATATCATGCTTCATGTACACGGATCAGGACGACTGATCCGTGTACATGAAAGAATGAATGGGGCCATGTATCGTGAGATTTTGAGTGCAAACCTCCTTCCATCAGCAAGGGCATTGAAGATGAAATGTGGCTTGGTCTTTCAGCATGACAATGATCCCAAGCACACCGCAAGGGTAATGAAGTTATTGACCAAATACTTATTTTCCACCATAATTTGGGCAAAAGAACACAGACATTGGACAGAGAAAGATTGGAAAAAAGTGTTATGGACAGACGAATCGAAGTTTGAGGTGTTTGGATCACACAGAAGAACATTTGTGAGACGCAGAACAACTGAAAAGATGCTGGAAGAGTGCCTGACGCCATCTGTCAAGAATGGTGGAGGTAATGTGATGGTCTGGGGTTGCTTTGGTGCTGGTAAAGTGGGAGATTTGTACAAGGTAAAAGGGATTTTGAATAAGGAAGGCTATCACTCCATTTTGCAACGCCATGCCATACCCTGTGGACAGCGCTTGATTGGAGCCAATTTCATCCTACAACAGGACAATGACCCAAAGAACACCTCCAAATTATGCAAGAACTATTTAGGGAAGAAGCAGGCAGCTGGTATTCTATCTGTAATGGAGTGGCCAGCACAGTCACCAGATCTCAAACCCATTGAGCTGTTGTGGGAGCATCTTGACCGTATGGTACGCAAAAAGTACCCATCAAGCCAATCCAACTTGTGGGAGGGGCTTCTGGAAGCATGGGGTGAAATTTCTCCAGATTACCTCAGCAAATTAACTGCTAGAATGCCAAAAGTCTGCAATGCTGCAATGCTGTAATTGCTGCAAATGGAGCATTCTTTGACGAAAGCAAAATTTGAAGGAGAAAATTATTATTTCAAATAAAAATCATTATTTCTAACCTTGTCAATGTCTTGACTATATTTTCTATTCATTTTGCAACTCATTTGATAAATAAAAGTGTGAGTTTTCATGGAAAACACAAAATTGTCTGGGTGACCCCAAACTTTTGAACGGTAGTGTACATTTTTGATAAATTATGTAACTTAGAAAGTAGGCGGGGGGGAGGGTGTTTAGATTAGTGTAGGAATTACATTTTATCCTGGACAACCCCTTTAACAGTCATTTTTAAATTTTTTTATTTTTTTTCTTACCATCTTTCAAAAGCCATGAGGGCTTAATTTTTGTGGGACAAATTGAACTTAACTGTACTCAATGGTACCATTTATTATTCAATACCATGTACTTGGAAGCTGAAAAAAAAAATTAGAATGGGGTAGAACTAGAGAAAAAATTCTCTTATGGACTTTGTTTTACAATGTTCACTGTGTAGCCAAAATGATATGTCACCTGTATTCTGTGGGTATTATCTTTACGGTGATACCAAATTTATATAGTTTTTTTTGTTTTAAACCCTTAAAAAAACACAAAATAGAGTTGCCATATTCTGACATGCATAAGTATTTTTTTTGATGGGTCAGGTGTACTTTTTTTTTTTTTATACCATTTTGGGGAATGTCTATTGTTTTGATCACTTTTTATACATATTGTTGATTGGGCATTTTTGGACACAGGGATACCTAATATGTATGTCTTTCACTTAATTTATTTATTTTTATTGGGAAAGTGGATGATTTGAAATGTTTTAATTATTGTTTTTACTGTTATTTTTAGACCCCCCTAGAGGTTTTTGAACTATAAGACACTTAGGTTTTAGACAACAGAAAACAGGGAAATTCATTTTATACAAGCTAAAACGTCCCCGGTGATCTAGGGAAGTAGAGGAGTTAGTCATCAAATTGGTCTACGGTAACACATCTTTTCTTGGTGCTCTAGGATAGAAGTGGCGGTTAATATTACAGTCTGCAATTGTAAAACCTGCAGTCTATCTGTTAATGGTGCAGATGTATGGGTGACTGCACTAAGTGATACCACCAGTATAACTATAATCAGTTGTACATGGGTTATGGCCAATTATATGTAGTTTATGGATGGGTTTACATGTTGTGGACACAATACGTCCATCATGCTCCAAGGATCAGAGAAGTGGCAGTGTGGTTACGCAGCAAAAGTTTCACTCCATGCAGCCATTAAAAATTAAAGTGCTTTCAGTTACACTAATTTGAGACGCTCAGCTTAGGTTTTGGCCGCATCACAAATGCATGTCAGAAAAATTTAATTCACAAACAACCCCAGAGGGCAGCTGTTATAAGCAAATACAGTTCAAAACTCAGACAGACAAGGTTAATTCCAGAAAACCAGGTTCCTCTAGAAACTATGGTCAGCGCACCCAGCACCTCACAACAGAGCCAAGTCCAGCCTCCGGACGTGTTCACCAAAGCCCCTAGTGGTGGTGTTAGACTTGGCAGATTCCTTCAGCCAGAGTTAGCAGCTATTGAAGAGAGTACAGCAAACCAGGCACACCACAGGTAACAGAAGACCCAGAAAAGCAGAATAACTCACCAGCAATGTGTTGGACCTGGCAGATGGTCTGAAAGCACCTGTAGTAGCAGGAGAGCAGTTTCAGCTGCAAGGCTTGTGGCAGAGAGTCGTCGGTCCGGTCGGTAATAAGATGTCAGCGGAGTACAAAAGGATCAGGCAAGAGAATAGTTGACAGTCCGGTTGGCAGCGAGAGATTAGCGTGGTACAAAGTCGGTTCAGCGGAGACAAGTCTAGGAGGCAAGCAGGGGTCATAACAGAAAGGAACGTAAGAGCAGATTCAGAAGGCAGGAACGTAGTCAGGAAACAAGGCCAGGTGTCAGATATAAATGGTGAACAGGAATGAGTACAAACAGCTAACCACCAGGAATACTAAATAGCCAGCAGTGAGTAAAAGATGGAACTATAGAAAGACTCAGGAAGACAGACGAGCAGTTCTTAAGGAAACCAAAAATGTTAAGAAAAGACTGGCAACCTCACAGTAGCAACTGTAGAGGTTCCAGATCTATTTCTAACAGCAGCCATTACAGCACAGAACACAGGAAGAGCAGTCTTGGCAGTGTGGGAGGAGACAGCAAATCTCTAGCTGTATGCAATGCCCCAGAGGGGTGCTTGATCATTAAGCAAATGGTCAAAGGTGTATGACATTCCATAATCCCTCTGACTTCAGACTATTTTAGCAAATGTTTTTCTTGTTAAAAAGTGGCTCTCATAGTACGAAAATACAGTAGTTTTGTGGGAAAAGATTTATTATAATCTGTCATTTATTGATTGAAATTTCTTATTTTTTTACTCTTATGTCAGGTAGGTGGTACTATCAGTATGAACACAAAAAGAGCATTACTGCTAATTCCTACTGTATATAAAAATGCATTAAAATTGTATAAGCCTGTGTGTTTGTTGCATGGTCCTATCAGTGATTGACAGCTATATCTGTATACACAGTCATAGAGGGAAGGTTGTCAGTCAGTAATAGGCTTGTCTCCTTGACTTTGTAGCAAAGTAAAAGCAGAGGTTTTAATAAATAAAATATAGGTTATACTGAATCTTTCCCCACCAATCTATACATTAATCGGCATAGCTCCTCCTGTTCTATGACATGCTGACTTCATTTTCTTGGTATACACCATATATTGTCCTGCACTCTGGTTAAGTAGTGGATGGTGCCAGAAAAGAAGCCCATCACAGCCAGTAACCAATAATAAGAAAATCTGTGACATGCCACAGTAAGCTCATTCAATCAGAAATGTATTTATTTGCACAGAAGCTAAATCCAGATATCTACATGGCACAGTAAAGTGTAGTATCCTATGAATATAATATGAAACATAAATTCCCCAAACATTTTTGTTCAGTGAAATAATGGTTGTTCCGTAAACAAGTATAGTGACCGCAGCATGTAAAGTGCATAGACAGAGAAAAGGGGTCCCCTATGCCAGCCCACCAGCCCCCTGCAATGCAATTGCATTATGCTGGGTGGATTGCCATGGTCAGGCCTCTGGCTCTGCCATGTATGGAGGCTGGGTCTAGTAGAGTGTATGTCAGTGTAAAACTGACAGATATAATACACAGCAATGCAGAAATATTGCTGATTATTATACAAGTATATATCAAGTGGCACATATATATAATTGGTATTGCTGCATCCGAAATGACCCAAACTAAAAAGGTAACATGTTAATTAACCCACACAGAGAACCCCGTAGGAAAAAAAAAAACCAACACAAATATTGCTATTTTTGTTACTCACCTTCCAAAAAATGGAATAAAATGTGATGAAAAAGTCAAATGCCCTTACACAGCTTGATCAATTGAAAAATGTAAAAGTTATGGCTCTTTGAATACGGTGATGCAATGTATATTAGCTCCTTCCCACATCCGCTGTACTATTACGGAGGATATTGAGTATTTAAATATGACGGCAGCGCAGGAGCTCCAGCGAGAAAAAAAATCAAAAGAGCTGAATTGACATTTTTTTCGCTGTTTCACCTCTGATTAAAATTTTGAATAAAAGACAATGGACATTCTCCAAAATTGTATAACTAAAAACTACATCTGGCCCTGCAAAAAATACGCCCCAGAATATGGGGAAAATTTTTTTTGCAAAGTTTTGGATTTTTTTAAGGGGTTAAAACGTAAATATAACTATATAAATTTGATATCCCCGGAATTGTACCGAACTATAGAATACAGGTGACATGTCATTTTGACTGCTCAGTGAATACCATAAAAACGAAGCCCATAAAGACAGTTGCACAAATGCACTTTTTCTCCAATTCCACCCAATTCTGAATTGTTTTTCCAGATTCCCAGTACATTGTAAGGAATATTAAATGGAACAATTATGAAGAACAATTTGTCCCCCAAACATTGAACCCTCATATGGCTCTGTGAACAGAAAAATAAAAAAAAGTTATGGGGTTTGGATGGCGGGAAGTCAAAAACGAAAATCAAAAAATGCTTGCGGCGGGAAGGGGTTAAATAAAAGTGTGTTTGTTGTGGAAAAAACTAAAATGTAAAAAATGTTTTATAAGTCAGGTATCACAGCAATTACAGTGGGTACGGAAAGTATTCAGACCCCTTTAAATTTTTCACTCTTTGTTTCATTGCAGCCATTTGCTAAAAGCAAAAAAGTTCATTTTATTTCTCATTACTGTACACTCAGCACCCCATCTTGACAGAAAAAAAAACTGAAATGTAGATATTTTTGCAAATTTATTAAAAAAGAAAAACTGAAAGGGCTCTGAATACTTTAAGTACCCACTGTATACTGACTGAATAAAGCTAACATGTCATTTATACCGCACAAAGAACAATGTAGAAACAAAACACAAAAAATAACCCCCCAGAGCAGAATAACTACTGCTTTAATGCATCATATCTACTCCAAAATGGCTCCATTGAAAAATACAACATGCCTCTCCAAAATCAAGCCATCAATGGAAAAATACAAAAAGCTTTGGCAATACAGGGATGCTAAAAGCAAAAAAATATTTCTTCAAGGAAAAAAAAATAAAAGATGTCATTAAGGGGTTAAACCTCTTTTAAAAAAATAACATTTATTTATATGTTTATTTTTTTAGTCCCTCTATGAAACTTTATTGTGCAGTCTTCTGATTATCCATACAATACACCGCACTACTACTACTGTGTACTGTTTTACTGTATATACAGTAATTGCCTATATAATTAGAGTTATACAAATACATATGGCAGATATGAGGGCTCTTGTTATACTGTGAAGACCTATTGACACCTGCTGATAAGGTAACAGAGAAATCCCTCTCTCTCTCTTAAACACCTTAGATGCCATGGTTGCTATTGAATTGATTTTGACTTTGACCCTAACCTTGAACATAACTTTGTTACTAAATTTTGCTTCTCTTCAAATTTTTCACCTACTTTTTCCTGTTTCAGATCTCTGCTCCATCATCTGACTATGTCTCATCCGTTTGGTTGCTGCATCCTGACGATTCTCTTAATGATAAGCTCTAGCTCCATTCCTCATAACACAATGGCTTCCATATCTGTCACAGCACAGTAATCTGAGCTGTGTCTTGTAACAGACTGTGCACCTACCTGTGTGTGTATAACTTTTCATTATATAAACAATAACATTTATTTGTTAAAACTGGACAACCCCTTTAAAGTCTATGGGTCAATGAAAATTATGGATCAAAACAGACAGTGAAGTCAAAAACAGATCAACTATAGACAAAACCCATCCATAAAATAACATGACTGTGCTATCTATGATTGCCTGCTCACCTTGAAGTGTAACTGTTTTTTAAAAATTTTTTTTTTTCTATTGTTAGGAAAGTTTGACTTCCTTTTAGTGAAAAACAGGATGTAAAGTTTCTACTTAACAATGCTCTAACTGAGCGTTGCTAAGAAGAGTCTGTTCCATAGACAGCATCTATTGTGTGTACTATACACACTGGCGGGAATTTATGAATTCCTTTACGACAATTTTCTGACGTAGAGGGATGATATTGTGTGCACATTTGGTGCAAGGCCCTTCCTTGGACCACAAGCCCCGATTCCTAACTGTCCTAGATTTCCATTCTGGCGAAGGGACTTCCAGCTAATTTATGAAGTGGCCCTGTGCCAGTCAGGATTAGAGATGAGCGAATTTCTCAAAAGTTCAATTCTGCAGTTTGATTCGAAGTTCCAAAAAAATTAACTTCGATTCGAATTAATTCGTGGCGAATATTGCTAAAAAATGTTTACCTCCCGACCTCACACTGCTGCCACCCTGCTGACTCGCCCGCTGCCTCAAGCTGCAACCCTCTTCTGATGACGATGAAGCCCCTTCGTCACCCGGCTCCCAATTACGATCGGCTACATCGTCATCCACTACTGTCTGCAGGTCACTATGGTCCTCTTTATGGGTTTACACAATAATAAACACCTTTAAATAAGTGATAACCGCTAAGAATTATTGAACTATTATTGACAATACTGTATTGAAAAATGGCCTGCAACTTTATACTGGTAACAAAATGGTGAATATGGTCGTTATGTCTTTGGATGATAATTCAGTTTTCTTTGGCACAGTAGTACTGACAAATGGCCTGTAATGTTATGCTGTGGAAGAACAGTGAATAAGCCCCTTATAATAAACGCCTTTAAAAAGGCGTTTTTTTACAGATACGTGTAGATATTAGTGTATGAAAATTCACTGTTTTTTGCTGTACTGCAATGCAAAAGGATTGTTGTGTTCCACCTTGAAGACACAGGTATGAGTACTGAGCAGCAGTGTAATGGCAGTGAATGCTGCTATGTGAAAAATGCTGCAAATTCTTGCTGTAAATGACCCTTCAACCACCCCAAATTTTTCTCTCAATTCCTCCCTATCCTTTCCCTACAGTTCTAAGGCTCAGCCTCTTTCCCTGAACTTCCATCTGTTTTCTGTCTTTCCCTAGCTCCTGCCGACGCCTGTCCCTACAGTAAGAGCAATGTGAAATGACTGTACCTAAAATGTCAGAGGGTTTTTATAGGGCTGTGACATCACAGGGCCGGATGGCTGCTGATTAGCTGCACGCTTGGCATTGTGGGTGATCCCACGCTCCCAGAGTCCCTTGCCCCTTGTCCAAACAGGTGCCGTGGCCATTTTATAAAAAAATGCGATTCGATGTATCGAAGCATGAAGAAATCCGGAATCATGGCGAATCGAAGATTTCCTGAAATTCAGATTGAATTCCACTTCTGCAGCTTCGATTCCCTCATCTCTAGTTAGGATCTTTATTAAGAGTGGCGGATGATATGCCTTTATAAACAGATATGTCTTAATAAATCTGCCCCACTGTATATGTCCAGCATAAGGCTCTAATGTCCATACACTGTATACAGTACATCCTAGACAACGGTAGCAGTGGTGATAGCTATTTAAGAGTAGCAGCAGCCATCATCATTAGCAGTACATTAAATGGAAGATGATGATAAACGGAGACAGTGACACCACTATTTGGAGGCATCAGCCGGAGGTCTTTAACCCTTTCCCTGCAGGCCACGTATCTAATGCTGATATCTCAGGATTCGTTAGGATTATTAAGAAGATCTTGGATTCATTTTAAAGATGATAATCTTCATGATAACGCACAGATTCGGAGCGATTCACTGTTGAAAACGCTATTCGGCATTGAGATCCCATTGCAGATCTCAATTCCCGACAGCATTTTTAACAGCAATTTGCTCCAAATCTGTACGGGCTTTCATGAAGATCTTGGTATCATTTTAAATGAGATTCTCATCTTTAAAATCCAAGATCTTTTTCATAGTTCTAATGAATCCTAAGATATAGGGCTCTAAAATGTCTTCCCCCTCCTGTCTCAGGAAGCATCTTAAGAGCTGCTGTAGGAGGAGGAGGGGCAAGGAGCAGCCCAGCAGACTGCACAGAGATGAGAAATCATCATCATCATCTGTGCATAACCTCTATGTGACCCCAGGGGGGATAGAGGGACTTCTTTCCATGTTATCCTTTCTTCTATCAATCAGAGAGCATACTATACTTTTACTCTCTGATTGTCACATAGAGGGGTAATGTAATACCCCTCTGAGCCTTACTAGAGGGGTATTATTATGTAATACCCCTCTGAACATAACCAGGAAGTTTATTGGCGCTTTGACCCAGATGTTTACCATTGTCCAGGTCGCAGTGCCAAAAGAGTCCCACCAAACACACAACACATGCACAAAGTCATCAATAAAATTTACATTTCACCCAATCCCTGTCCTGTCCATACCTGATATTTATAGAGTAACTAGAGGAAGGACCCGGCTTCACACGGGTATATTTCATTTTTTGTTTGTGTAGTGTCCCTATAAGAATTGGCCAGTTTTGCACTTGACATCCAGTATGGCAGTCCAGTATAGGTATAGTCTATTTATGGCTGTGTTGCTATGGAAACCTGGTAAATGAAATGTGAACTTACATTGGCTAATACACGTCATATGACTGAATATTTAAGGACCTGCGAACTGCTATTGACTCATACAGGACATAAATAGCTTGGTTGCTATGGAAACCTGGTGTAAAGCTGTGTGTATGTCAAGACTGAACCTGCGATTTTCCATTGGTCCATAAGTGTCATGTGATCATGTGCATCTCAGTTTGGATATCAGTGAAAAACCTGCGATCGGTTGTTATGGAAAACCTGGAGTAAAGCTGTGTGTATGTGACCTTGTGTAACAGTGTCATCCACAGCGCCCTGCCCCTTTAAAGCTGACCTACAGCAGTGAAGAAAAATGGCTGGGTTGTTATTGAAACCTGGAGTGCAGCTGTGTGCATGTGGCTGACAATGCTTTGTCAGATTGGAAACGGGCTTGGGTCTGCTGGGGAGTTTCAGCAGCTTGCTGTTGTCTGTAACATACCTTACCAGATTGGAGACAGGCTTGGGTCTGCTGAGAGTTTTCATTAGCTCAAGCAGCAGCCATACGTTTTGCTGCAGGGGACATGAGTAGTTTAAAAAACGCTTCAATTTATAAGAATGCTGAAATCCAGTATGGCAGTCCAGTCAGTGGCGTAAATACCGGTTTAGCAGTGGTAGCAGCTGCCACAGGGCCCAGGACATTAGGGGACCCGGCGGGCCTCTGATGTTTTTTTTTTTTTAACACCAGCAGGTAACGGGCCCTATTTACTTACCGATCCCCACTCCTGCTCACGGCCGCCTGCACTTCACCTTCTGCAGAGGCGGCTGTGAGCAGGAGCGGGGATTGGTAAGTAAGGCCTGTGGGCCGTGAACCCCACAAACACTGCTATCATTATACTCTGGGGTCTTTTCAGCAGGCTTCGGGCCTCCTTGGTGGCGTCCCAGATGTCGGTGGGCCAGTCCGACGTCATTATGCGTTGCGATACATGCCTGGCTTACGTGACATCTGTTCCAACATTGAAGAAGTAGCGAGAAGTGCGCATAATACTATATGAAGGAGTCACTATGATACTGTGTGCAGGGGCCACTATGGGGCAGAATACTGTGTGCAAGGGCCACTATGGGGCCTAATAGTGTATGCAGGGGCCACTATGGGGCATAATAGTGTGTGCAGAAATGCAGTTTGTGCGTGGGGGGGGTTGCCGGGGGGGGGGGTCCCATGTCAAATGTTTGCCTTGGGGCCCTGCCATTGCTAGTTACGCCACTGAGTCCAGTATAGGTACAGTCTATTTATGGCTGTGTTGTTATGGAAACCTGGTAAATTAAATGTGAACTTATATTGGCTGATACACGTGATATGACTGAATATTTAAGGTCCTGTGAACTGCTATTCACTAATACAGGTCATACATAGCTTGGTTGCTTTGGAAACCTGTGTGCCTGAGGAGAGTAAGCGCCTGCGAGCTGTTATTGGCTGATAAGGGACATGTGACCGTGTGTATGGCAGTTGGAATATGAGTGAAAGACTTGCAGGCTTGTATAGACTAATGCTGGTCATTTTTTGGGAATACTGTACCTCAGGAACGGTACGTCCAAGAGAGCTGAGACCCAGTCTATAATATTCCCGGACACCCGATGTACATGTGTGCCAAATTTGGTGAGGATCGGTCCAGTCGTTTGGTCGCGCATAAAGGACAGACAGACAGACAGACAGACAGGAACTCATTTTTATATATATAAGAGAAATACGCCTCTCTAGCGATATCCATTACATGCTAAAATAATAGCAGTAACGATTATCACTAGAGATGAACGTATTAATTGCTACAATTTTTATAGGGTGATATAAAATTAATTTGCATGAACAAAATTGGTTGGCGCATTTCTGCGATTTTCTTTAACACCCGCACCTGTAAATATAGATATATATGGTATACATGAATTCCTCACATTTTGCAGTTTTTTGAAAGGTACATTTTGTTTGCAGAAAAGGATTGCTTGAGCATGAACTTTAGTGGCAAATTTGAATTTTTGTGCTATTTTTGCTTACAATCTCTGTTTGCTGCAAAGCTGCATGAAGGTGGTTGTATATATGAAATATTAAGCTGTGTTTTTATATACTGTATGCTGTGCAATCTCAAAAAAGTAAGATCTTGGTATTACAGTCAGTTTGCTAGGTGCAGTATAGAATTTTAACATGTTAGTGAATAACAGCAAAATCTTGCTTGTCTTCTGTATCAGTGTTATTGAGAGTACGAGCTCTTGTTGTAGTCAAATAGTTTTCCAGAAATTAATGTGCAGCACATAGTGAAAAGTCAATATGTAAGCTGGTTGGAATGCATTAGTATGTGTGAAATCCGACACTATTTTCTTTTTAACTCTCAGATGGGCATCCTAGGTGGTTAATTCTGGTGTCTTTTCCCTCATAAACCCTAAATTTGTGGTACCCTTATAATCTCTTGCACAGCTTCTAGATTCTTTATACCTTCCCTTTCCTGAAGCAGCCAGTTTTGCTCTACAAGATGTGGCAGTTTTGAAGGCTTTCATTGCTGCATTGTGCAATCTATACATTTTTAATTTTTCCTTTGATTTAGACATAAATGAAGGCTTTTTTGGGGGGTGGGGATGAGATACCGTTTTCAATTATACCATTTTGGGGTGTTTAAACTTATTACTTAATTTTATTAATCCTTTCTGGGGGAGGGGTTACAAAAAATCAGTTATGGGATTGCTTTTTTAACATTTAAAATTTTGCCATTCACTGTACAGCATAAGTAAAATGTTACTCTTATTTTTGGGTCAGTACAATTACGACGATGCCTAATTTATATATGCATAGTTGTTTTATGGTTTACTTTTTGCAGGACAAGCTGTGTTTTAATGGTGCCATTTTAAAGGGAGTCTATCATTCGATATACCCTGCATGCCGCCTCCTACCCCTTTCTTTCACGCTCCTCTCTATAAAAATGACTGCCCTTCGTCATCCACTTCACTACTTCAGCAGCAGCTAGTGTCTCAACGAGTGTAGTGTGTAGGTGCAGTACGCTCATGTAGTTCTAAGTAGCTCAGTACTCCGTAGAACTACACAAGCACACTGCACCTGCAAAGTGGATGAGGAGCAGTCATTTGCATAGAGAGGGGCGTGAAAGAAAGGGACAGGAGGCGGCAATGCAAGGTATGATGCTGTTGTGCTCGGAGCACAGGGGGAACACCCCCTGTGCTCCCTAAGCTTCATTAGCATAACCCCAAAAAACTAAATAATTCAAAAACAGCTGGGAGCAAGAAAACAAGAAAGGTAGGACTAGAATAGCTTTTCTAAAGGCTATTCCACCGTGTGTTTAGTTAAAAAAAGGGTATATTGAATGATAGACTCCCTTTAAGGTACCTATAACTTTTTGATCACTGTTTATTCCAGTTCACTGTGTGGGTTAAATAATGCTTTAGTTTTACGGGTTGTCACGGATGTGGAAATACCAAATACTAAACGATCATCTGGTCACTTGTTCATTATTATACATTGCAATACTTACTGATAAGACTCTGGTCATGACTGACTGTGACAACTAAAGGCTATAACACATGATTAGAGTACAACTGCAGAGGATGCACCAATGTTATGTCTGCTATACTGTACCTCGGAAATTATATATCAACCTGCTCAGTTCCTTCTGCTTTATAACATTCTGGCTGCAGATACAGCAGTAACCTTGTGCGTATGTACTTAGGCCTTATTCACCTGACCGTGGATAAAAATGGGCTTGAAAAATGGACAAAATTGGGTTTTTTTTCACAGCCATTTTGCATCTGTTCAGAACCCAGTTTCATGAACACCTCATACACTAAAGTCTATTGACTGATTTGTTAAAAAGGACATTTTCTGTTAAAATGGACAGTTAAAAAAATAACATGTGAATAGCCAGTTTCCTGGCGTAAAAAAGACACTTTTCTCAGGTTTCCAACTTTTTAATTGCTAGTTCCAACAAAAAGTGCAGCCCTGTCAGATTATCACTTACAACAAAAAACTGGCTATGAGCTGGTATAGATTTCAATACAGATGTATTGGCCCAGCAGAGGGTGCACCTGATATGTGGGGAGGCGTTGTCTTCTCCTAAATTAGGCAAATCCTCCGCCAGCACAACAAATAAGAAGACCAGCGTTGAAAAGGCCAGTCTTCAATGGGTTCTAAAAAAGTCAGTGTGACGGCCATTACATAAACCACTGTCACACAGCCATTTTTTACATCTGTGTGAATAAGGCTTAAGGCATTCACACTTAATATTTCAGATCAGGTAAATTTTTTTTTATCAGTATTTCCTCCAGAAACTAATGTAACCGAATATGATATTAATTGCTTCTATTGTGAAGAAAGAAATGCACTGTGTACACAAGATTCATTATTTAGGAAGCATGAGTCAGTTTCTTTTCTATACATCATAGCTGCCATTTTGTGAGTGTGAGATTGCAAGTGAGATTCTGTTATCATCTGTCATCATGTATATTCTCAGTTTTTTAGTGAAATTATACTATACATTACCCCATTTGATAGATGTTTTCAACAAGGACATGTTTTGATGTAAAAATTGGGTTTCTAAAATACTATGTCCAAACAAGGAGAGAGCCATAGTGGCATTTTACCTGGAGGTGCAGTCGTAGTCATGTTTTTTGGAGCTACCTTAACAGGAAAAACCAATGGTGCTGATTAGAGATGGGCGAATCGGTCACCTCAACGGTGACTTGGGCATATCGAGCGGCATATTGTCATGGCGCTCAGCATGCCCATGTGAACTCTGGTAGCCCAATCACAGGCCTCAGCAATGACCCCTGGGCCAATGATGTCACAGAAGAGCACCAAATGTCACCAGGAGAGCACCGGACACTGTGAAGAGGCCCAAAGAGGTAACGGAAGCTGAGTATGAATGGTTTTTTTTTACTTTTTACACCTCCCCTGGGCCTCCACCTCTGGGTTCTCTTCAATAACAATAATGTCACTTTTCACTTTGACATAACTTTGGCTGTGTTTGCCTTAGAGAGTTAGAAATTGGATAGATACGTTCTTAGGAGCCAATGTTTTAAGCGAATTTAAGATGTGGTTTTTACCAGGGACCCGAGCTGCCCAACCCGAACTCGAAAAGAATCCCATCTCTAGTGCTGATGGTGCTTTGTCGTCCAACAATATACAAGAAGAAATCAACTGTGGGAGCAATAATTAGAAAATGGAAGACATACAAGACCACTGATAATCTCCCTCCATCAGGGGCTCCACGCAAGATCTCACCCTGTGGGGTCAAAATGATCACAAGAACGTTAGCAAAAATCCCAGAACCACACGGGGGGACCTAGTGAATGACCTGCAGAAAGTTGGGACTAACGTAACAAAGGCTACCGTCAGTAACACACTACGCCGCCAGGGACTCAGATCCTGCAGTGCCAGACGTGTCCCCCTGCTTAAGCCAATACATATCCAGGCCCATCTGAAGCTTGCTAGAGAGCATTTGGATGTTCCAGAAGAGTATTGGGAGAATGTCATATGGTCAGATGAAAACAAAGTAGAACTGTTTGGTAGAAACACAACTCGTCGTGTTTGGAGGAGAGTGAATACTGAGTTGCATCCAAAAAATATCATACCTACTGTGAAGCATGGGGGTGGCAACATCATGCTTTGGGGTTGTTTCTCTACAAAGGGACCAGGATGACTGATCCGTGTACATGAAAGAATGAATGGGGCCATGTATCGTGAGATTTTGAGTGCAAACCTCCTTCCATCAGCAAGGGCATTGAAGATGGAACGTGGCTGGGTCTTTCAGCATGACAATGATCCCAAGCACACCGCCAGGACAATGAAGGAGTGGCTTCGTAAGAAGCATTTCAAGGTCCTGGAGTGCCCTAGCCAGTCTCCAGATCTCAACCCCATAGAAAACCTTTGGAGGGAGTTGAAAGTCCGTGTTGCCCAGCGACAGCCCCAAAACATCCCTGCTCTAGAGGAGATCTGCATGGAGGAATGGGCCAACATACCAGCAACAGTGTGTGCCAACCTTGTGAAGACTTACAGAAAACGTTCGACCTCTGTCATTGCCAACAAAGGATATATAACAAAGTATTGAGATGAACTTTTGTTATTGACCAAATGCTTATTTTGAACCATCATTTGCAAATAAATTCTTTGAAAATCAGACAATGCGATTTTCTGGATTTGTTTTCTCATTTTGTCTCTCATAGTTGAGGTCTACCTATGATGTCAATTACAGGCTGGCCTCATCTTTTTAAGTGGGAGAACTTGCACAATCGGTGGCTGACTAATTACTTTTTTTCCCCCACTATATATATATATATATATATATACACACAACCACATGCATGTGATTAGTGCTAAACAATATAGTACAGTCATGGATAACATCAAACAACTACACAATCATTCCAGTCTGTGGAATCACTAGACATTTAAGTCTTGCACTCATATCATGCCCGGTGTTCTAGATGTGCGAAATGTAGGACAAAATACTAACTATTTTGACCTAAGGTAATCAAATACCAAAATTTACCACCTGTGTATTGTTGAATATGTGAAGCTTAATATATGCAATTAAGAGTTAACTATTACATCCCTTTAAAAATCACTACTGAATTGCCACATCTGGAGTGTTCATATATAAGTGTGACACTTTCTTACAGTTTCTGCTGCTTGTCAAAAAAGTGGGTGAGTTTTATTGAGAAAGGGGTGGGATTTGTAAAAATAAAACAATTGGGGTGGGGCTTAATATAAGACGGCATGCACCAATATTTAATTTAATTTTTTTTGTTGGAAACTAAGCCAGCTAATAACTGATATAAATTTAGACTAGACAGTATAAAAGTGCACCAGAGCATTAGATTTTTAAAAAAATCTAGCGCACTTTAACAATTGTAGAATCTAAGTTCTACTATCTGAAACTTATGCAGGATTAGTTTAGCTGTCCCAATGTATCCATAATGGTGCAGTGGTTACAGTTGAACCTGGGTTGACTTTAGTGGATCAACTGACCTTCTGCTACATAAGATGACATCAATACAGGATAGAGTTTTTTGATATTGTATTTGGGGCCATGTTACAGATTTTAGACCTTAAGGTCTAAAGGCAACGCATCGCGGTTTTTCGCACATCGCTTTTCACAGAAAGTCCACAGAGTTTTCCTCTACGGATTTTCTGCTTCCATTATTTCTATAAGGAAACCGCCAGCGTTTCTGTAGGTATAATTAACATGCTATGATTTCCCAAACAGCAATGGTTTTGGAAATCTCAGCGCGTCCACTGCTCGTATTTTACCGCAATGTGTGGATGAGATCCTCTAGAATCCCATCCACTTTGTAAAATGCAACGGTTTTTTCCCAACGTAGGACCCCAGCCTAAAACTTTATGTTACGCCTCTGCCCTTACAATTTATATATTTTTTTGGCACAAATTCTCAATAATCGATGAACAGACATTTAATTTCCAATGATTTTGAACAATTTCTTAAAGACTTCTCTATTTGTGATTAATTAATGCACACTCAGCACTTAAATAATAACATACATAATACAAATTAAGCAAAACAACATCTCCTCATTCCCTAACAAGGAGAAATTGGTTTGCTCTTTAGTGTCTTATGCGGCCAATCAGTGTTAATACGCATGAAAAGAAAGCAGGCATCTCATTTTCACTGTGCCAGGTGTTCAATAATTGTAAAACTGAATAATTTACAGCAAAGCATCCAGTGTATTTCTCGTTTCAGATGATATTATTTTACAATGCAAAAGAGGACATCTGAGATGCTGTTTAGGATTAACAAATCTACCTATTCATTGGCAGGGTATTGTGAGCTAAAGCCTCTGCCCATGGAAAAGGGCTGCATGACCCAACGAGAATGCACAAGAGCAAAGACTATGGAATTCCAATTAAGTTAGAACAAGGTCAGAGGAGAAAAATTTGCTCCAATCAAAATTAATCTGAATGAAAGTAAAATGATAAAAGGACTGTTAGAAGCAATAATGCTGACTCATTCTTCAAAACGTTCAGAACACAAAGTATAAAAAATAATTTAAAATTGTTTTGATGTAAAAATTGTGTTTCTAAAATACTACTTCCCTTGCAGAACCTGTAATAGCTATTTTTCCACCATACAGTCTTTTACATACAAATCATACTACCAACCAGGAATGGATTAAAGGGCCTCCACCACTGAACTAGAAGGAGTTTACACTTGTTGTGGCAGCTGGAGGGGAGTTGCCAGTTATTGTAAAGATGCTGCAGATGTTGTCCTCATTGATCCCTGCGCAGCAGAGTCGGGAGCTCCTCCCCAGCTATGAGTTGCTGTGCAACAGGATGAGTCTGCTTAGTGATAGTGATGTTGAATGTAATGCTTCACATATGGTTTGGTACCAGCAGAAATAAGGACCAAGTAGTTTTAAAGAAGCTCAGCACATGTAAGTGAATTAAAAGCAACGTGGTTTCATCAGGGTTATTGGGGCAGTTATATAGTCTGTTTTTCAGGGTTTATATAACCTCTCAAAACTCTTCCTCAGAATGAGCTTCCAATCATGGAACTCACCAACCACATCCCCCTATTAAGTCTATCATACATATATATGCCTTTAAACAGACCAAACCACTTGAAAATGGGTGTCAAGTTTATGGCTTAGAGAGTTCTGGATAGAAAGGGGAGAAGACAGTTAGTCTTCTCTTCATGGAGTGGCAAGGAGTGCAAGGAGAAGCTAGGAGATTCAGTCAGAGCCCCAAGTTAGGCTGGAAGCCATCAGCTTAGAGACGATTGTATTTTATTCTGCAGTCAGGAGCTGCTCAACTTATGGAAGTAAAAGTGTGCCAAATATGAGGATAAAGTTATATGGGCTTTATAGCTATGGCCTAAGGTCAGACAGGGCAACCTTGGCAATCTACACCTCGCAGCTGAAAAGTTGTGGATTTTGAGAGAATGTAGCACACTATTTAAATGGAAGACTGCCCCAGCAAGGGAGATACAGATTGTCAATGGGAGTATCAACAGGCTCAACCACAGCCATAAATGGATGCTCTGTAAGAACTGTACCTCCAGTATGTGGAAGTTGTTGGAACTGTTGGAACTACCTTGTTCTGCTTCAACTAAATACTGTGAGTTTCCTTATTTTACAAAACACCTGAGTCTTATTCCTGCATGCCCATCATAGGTACTCTAACCCCCATCAGGATCAGGGAGACTTATAGCCATTAGGAAGTGTTCTAGGGGAAAACACTACCATCACCCTGTTGGCCCCTTCAGCACTGCATCAGCCTTAGAGGCACTGGAACAGAACAAACTCATTGAATACAGTAGAAACAATTTAGACAAAACTTTTTCAAAATTTGTGTTAAGGTGTTTGTTTAAATTTAAACAAAAACTATATAAATTTGGTATCACCGTAATCATAACCACCCACAGAATACAGGTAACATGTCATTTTGACTGCACAGTGAATGCCATAAAATCAAAACTCATAAGAAAGAGATACAAATGCAATTTTTTTGCAGCTTAGGATCACAGAAGTAGGTTCCTATGATACTCTCAATAAATTAAAATATAACTTTTATTAACACACAATAAAAACATAGGACAGACGTCAACTAAACATATAGTATAGGGAATATCTCATCTATCCCAAAGATAAAAAATGGATTTCCCTATAAAAAAGGCCCCTAATCCCTAACCCCAGATAGATAAGACAGCAATATATAAACTGATGAAAAACCCATACATCCAAATTGTGAGATGATGAGTATCATAAATAGGATTGTTTATACCATCTCCAAACACTATCTGAGCCAGGAAAATGGGGAACTGATAATTCTCCTCTCAGTAGATGTACTAGATATAAAATAACATATCCTGGTGTATGGTGTAACCAAAAGCCTGTGAGTTAACAGCGCATAAGGAGATGAAAGATGTAGTCCAAACACAACTAGATGGTATGGAGATATTATATCGGCTCTCTCCCACTAGCTAGGGACATAAAACCACCCCACCCACTGCTGAAGTACACACCTACACCATCCACTATGTTAGCAGGTCAATACCTAGATATTACATAGATATTAAATAAATAAAGCATGGCGGGTCTGAACTTGCATAGTGTTCCATAGGTAAATACATCTGCCAGTGACCTAAGTGAGACTAAGTACACACCTGCACTGTCCACTATATTAGCAGGTCAAAGTCTAGATCTTGTTAAATAGGTAAAACATAGCGGATCTAAACCTGCATAGTGTTCCATAAAAAAGTACATCTATCAATAACCTAAATAAACTCAACGCGTTTCCCTTGCATTCAATATCAGCAAGTTCATCAGGAGTAAATATACAGTATGAGCGAGAAATAGTGCGGTAACAACCGCAGTTCCCAGAGCCCTGATGGTGGGCTCTGGTACTTAGAATAACTGATGCTGAATGCTGGCACAACAGACACTTATATAGGTCTGTGTGCTCCTACATAACCCAGCCCACTGCTGTGCCCCCACCGGAGAGGACCAATCAGCGTACAAGTCCACGCTTCCAGCTGATCACGTGATTGCAATACATTGGGCTAGGTTTCAATCATAAACAAAAACATATCCATGGTTGGAGAAAACCAGTACACACAACGACACAGGTAAATATAATGTACATAAAATCTAGAGCCAAACGGTGATCAAGGTGAACTGTAGATGATCATATCAGTTGCGATCCCCAAATATGTTCAAAAAGAATGGAACTAGTGACAGTGGGATGCCCGTCATCCAAATACTTAGTTGCTATTATGGAAATAGCGTCAATGGCATGATCAGGATAAAAAAAAAAAAAAAAATTAATTAAAAAAATAAAAAATGGATTGCATGTATTAAAGCAAATATATGATATCACGAAAGTAGCGTCAATGGCATGATCAGGATAAATATGACGGGTTAAACATAGATCATGCATGCCCCTATCAAAAAAAAACCCAAAAAACACTAATCCTACATATCTAACCTAATA
This sequence comes from Leptodactylus fallax, assembly GCA_947044405.1. Classification (NCBI taxonomy): domain Eukaryota; kingdom Metazoa; phylum Chordata; class Amphibia; order Anura; family Leptodactylidae; genus Leptodactylus; species Leptodactylus fallax. The sequence continues at coordinate 22,533 of CAMRHE010000938.1, forward strand.
CCTAATACGCATACCTATCAGGATGACATAATGCCTCCCCAACACCACCCAGTCCCATATTAAAGGAACATAGGACACATAAAGGACATAAAAAGTATTGTATATCCATGTCCAACCCTACATGTCCACAGGGGTAGCGAACTACACACCCTCAAATAAAGGGGATGAATGAGATCGCCTCATTGAGGCCAAGCGGTTTCATGGATTTAAACCTAAAGATCCACTGGGCTTCCTTGCATAATATAGCCCTATCCCAATCACCCCCACTTATGACTTATGTACACGTTCCAACCCTTGAAATTTTATTGAAAAGGCATCACCAAGATGATGCTCCCAAACATGAGTGGAAATGGGAGTATCTGCCCTACGGGAGATGTCACCAATGTGGTCCAGAATTCGCCTCTGCAGTTGTCTTTTAGTCTTGCCCACATAATTCAGTGGGCAAGAACAAGAGGCCACATAGACCACCCCCTCCGTCTGACAGTTAATAAACTCCCTGATAACAAACTCCTGATCAGTCGCATGAGCCTTGACCACAGAGACTTTGTGTATATATGCACAGGCACGACAGGACCCACATTTAAATGTACCTGGAACACGGGCAGCACCCAACTAGGTTAAAGATGTTTTAGGCGTATAGGGGCCTGCATGATCTATGTTTAACCTTTTATATTCATCCTGATCATGCCATTGACGCTACTTTCATGATATCATATATTTGCTTTAATACATGCAATCCATTTTTTTTTTGTTTTATCCTGATCATGCCATTAACGCTATTTCCGTAATACCATATTTCTTGCTTTAATACGTGCAACTAAGTATTTGGATGACGGGCATCCCACTGTCACTAGTTCCATTCTTTTTGAACATATTTGGGGATCGCAACTGATATGATCATCTACAGTTCACCTTGATCACCGTTTGGCTCTAGATTTTATGTACATTATATTTACCTGTGTCATTGTGTGCACTGGTTTTCTCCAACCATGGAAATGTTTTTGTTTATGATTGAAACCTAGCCCAATGTATCGCGATCACGTGATCAGCTGGAGGCGTGGACTTGTACGCTGATTGGTCCTCTCCGTTGGGGGCACGGCAGTGGGCTGGGTTATGTAGGAGCACACAGACCTATATAAGTGTCTGTTATGCCAGCATTCAGCGTCGGCTATTCTAAGTACCAGAGCCCACCATCAGGGCTCTGGGAACTGAGGTTGTTACCGCACTATTTCTCGCTCATACTGTATATTTACTCCTGATGATCTTGCTGATATTGAATGCAAGGGAAACGCGTTGAGTTTATTTAGGTTATTGATAGATGTACTTTTTTATGGAACACTATGCAGATTTAGATCCACTATGTTTTACCTATTTAACAAGATCTAGACTTTGACCTGCTAATATAGTGGACAGTGCAGGTGTGTACTTAGTCTCACTTAGGTCACTGGCAGATGTATTTACCTATGGAACACTATGCAGGTTCAGACCCGCCATGCTTTATTTAATATCTATGTAATATCTAGGTATTGACCTGCTAACATAGTGGATGGTGTAGGTGTGTACTTCAGCAGTGGGTGGGGTGGTTTTATGTCCCTAGCTAGTGGGAGAGAGCTGACATAATATCCTCCATACTATTTAGCTGTGTTTGGACTACATCTTTCACCTCCTTATGCGCTGTTAACTCACTTTCTTTTGGTTACACCATACACCAGGATATGTTATTTTATATCTAGTACATCTACTGAGAGGAGAATTATCAGTTCCCCATTTTCCTGGCTCAGATAGTGTTTGGAGATGGTATAAACAATCCTATTTTTGATACTCATCCTCTCACTATTTGGATGCATGAGTTTTTCATCAGTTTATATATTGCTGTCTTATCTATCTGGGGTTAGGGATTAGGGGCCTTTTTTATAGGGAAATCCATTTTTTATCTTTGGGATAGATGAGACATTCCCTATACTATATGTTTAGTTGACGTCTGTCCTATGTTTTTATTGTGTGTAATAAAAGTTATATTTTAAATTATTGAGAGTATCGTAGGAACCTACTTCTGTGATCCTAATATTTCCCTTTGGGTATTCCTTTCACCATCTGTGACGTGTGTTTTTGCAGCCTACCAGTACATCATATGGAATATTAAATAGGACCATTACAAAATGCAACTTATCCCAAAAACATTAAGCCCTCATATGGCTCTGTAAATGGAAAAATAAAGTTATGGCTTTTGGAACATGAACAACATGAACATAAACAATACTATCCCCTACAATAACTTTAAATTATATTGTATGGGGCTAAGTAGAAAAGAACACACTGGTTTCGAACAAAATTACTTTTTGCTTTTGATTAAAGCAGCACTTTGGTGATTCATCTCAGCAAACAAAAATTGCTACCGCCAAATGTAACATGAGGTAGAATAGCAGAGGAAGTGGATCACATGGTTTCTGTGACCTAGGCAGGCTTTTGGCATCACCTGACACTTTATCAGCCAATCATAAGTGATAGGTGGAGAGGTTACAGTGCTGATGTTAAAAGATAGAGACATTTTGTGACAGAGAAGAAAAAAACGCCAGCATTGCAATAGTACTATAGAATTATAGGAGAGGAGGACTTTGGAGCATAGTTTTAGTTTCAGTTAATCAATTTTAGACAGATTGGCAGAAAAATCATAGGAGTGGAGTGAGAAGCTCTGCACTGTGCTGTCACTGCAGTGTCCACTGTGTTACACATATACTGGCCAGGTCATCCTTTCAGATAAAAAAAAAATCTAATTTTGTTAGTTTTTTTGCAATAGACTTATTTTTTAATACAAGGTTTTGTTTGCAATTATTTTTTGTAATAAAATACAAAAAAACTGCCAATGTGACTGCTTTCTAATGTAATACTCAATGGCCAAGATCACCCTTTCAGTGCCAAATCTCTTATTCGTGTTATATATTTTGCAATACTTTTTTTGTTATAAAATACAAAAAAAACTGCAATTGTCTCTGAAAAAATCCTAGCTGACACAATGTATTCTACGTTGGCTGAGTCACTGGTTCAGTGCTAAATTTCATATTCTTGTTAAAGGGGTTTTGTGGCTCCAGATATATTCCTCATACTAATGACCTATCCACAGGACTGGTCATCAGTATGTGATCTGTTGGGATCCAACACTCAGACCCTGCACAGATTGGCTGTTATAGCAACCACTGGGTGCCGAAAGCTAGTGGATGGGGAGTACCAGTGCTGCTGCACTGCTCCTATTACTTACTACTGTGAATTGGTCATCAGAATAAAAAATCGACCTGGGGCCAGAAAACCCCTTTAAGTATTTTTGCAATAGAGTTATTTGTTAAATACTGAAATACTGCCATTGTCACTACAAAAATCCAATCCAAATTCTTTGGATGTACAGGGGGCAGAGGTGGAATACATGACTATTGTTGGTGGAGGTAGTACTGGCAGGAGTTGTGATACTGAACGTGCTGTTAGGGGCACTGGGGAGTAATCTTAAGGTGGGAATGAAAGAGGGTATGCATCATTTCCATGATGAAACAAAAGAAAGTATGGAAGATGATGACATCATGGAATGTGATGATGACTCTGTTACAGATAGGGCTTGGCAAACAGGTCAGGGTGACATCAGAGAAAGAGGGAGGTAAAAGCTGCAGTAGTAACAATTCCATCCAATGTGCAGCCCAGACACAAAAAAAACTAACCGGGACAGATCCAATGAAAGCTCAGCTGGTGGTGGTAATGGAGGCCCTGTGGCACTGGAAGACATGTTCCCAGCACTGATGATGTTGGCGGCAGCAGTTTTGTATAGTCATCTCCGATGTGGGCATTTTTGTGTACATAACCAAATGACAAATTCATGGCACTGTGCAAGATCTGCAAATAGAATTTAAGTCATGACTGTGCAGGCACAAATGTAGGAACTAGGTCTCTCCATACTCACTTGAAATGGCATCACCACCTCATTTGGCAAAATAGAATTGGCAGTGGCTTTGACAGGCAAAGTGGCCAAGACCATCCTACTCCTTCTTCCCATGATCTTGTTTGTAGGTAAGCCACATCCACACCTAGACCATGGTCGTCATTGTTATCATCATCATCTCCATATGCTTCTTCTTCTCCTCCTCCATGCCAAATCAGTTATCCATAAGGGCATGTGTGTTCTGAAAACAGCAAATTGTGTCCAGTTATCCAGCTGGTCTTCAACTTTAACTCACACCTTGCCAAATTACTGGCAGTTCAGTCATTGTTGCACCAGCAGTTGATTCCACAGCATTTCCTCAACTGATGGCATGCGCTCAGCTTTGTTGGAGGATACTTAGCTGCCATTATTCCTCTAGGAAAGCTGTCCCTGCTTGATATTGCTATGTGTCTAAGAATGTGTTTCTTTCCCTGCATATTTGTGGGGAAAGGTGCAAGCTACACACGCAGATGCAGCAATTATGGGCAGGGACAATACATGCCTTTCATTTGAGCTGCAGTGGCCACAGTCCAGAAATGCAACAAGTACAGGCACTAGTATGGACACCACCCTCTTGGTGGAGGCCCAGTTCAAAAACCAGACGGGACCCATCCCTCTACTATGGTCACTACTGCCTGGACCACTTCCCGCCCCCAACTTTATCAGTGCCAGCCATTGCTTCCACTTCCCCTCTTTTTCTTCATGAGTGTAAGGTGAAGTGCACATGGAATTCCACATACTCCAGAATTTGTTTGGTTAGAAGAAGGTGGTGAATGATTACTGCATGCAGCAAATCAAAGGAACAATGTACAGGTGTATCTCAATAAATTAGAATATATTTGAAACATTTATTTATTTCAGTAATTAAGTTAAAAAAGTGACCGCCTATATTTTCTAGATTCTTTACACACAGAGTGTTCTATTTCAAGTGTTTTATTTCTGTAAATGTTGATTATGGATTACAAGTAATGAAAACCCAAATTTAAGAAAATTTGAATATTGTAAAAAAAATTAGAGTATTGTAAATTCAGCGTGTCACCTGCCAAGGTTTCCTAAGCCTTTAAATGGTCCCTCAGTCTGGTTCAGTAGAACACACAATCATGGAAGACTGCTGATTATGAATTGAATTACTGAATTACTGAAATGAATGAACATTTCAAAGATATTCTTATATTGAAATCTGCCATTGGAGGCTTATGAAGGAAGTGTGTTGCCTTCTGAAGTCCTTTGAGGAGGCCACCAAATGTGTTAGCAGCAGGAACAACTATAGCATCAGTGTTATATAATATATATCTTACAGGAAACACATTAATGCAATAAGGAATAGAAGAAAAACAACAAATTCTACTTCTTGATCCCTGTCACCAACCCTTGGGCAGTGCATGAAAATTATTATTATTATTATTGTTTATTTATATAGCACCATTAATTCCATGGTGCTTTACATTTGAGGGTTTACAAACGGTACACAAAAAATACAAAACAAATATAATACTAACAGTGACCAACTGGCACAGTGGGATATAGGGCCCTGTCCGCAAGGGCTTACAATCTATGAGGGAAGAGGGATAGAGACAGAAGGTGAGGGTAGAGGCTGTTCAGGTGGTGGTGTGGTGACAGTAGCGTTATTGGAGGTTGTAGGCCTTCCTGAATAGGTGAGTCTTCAGGGCCTTCTTGAAGCTTGTGATTGTGGGGGGTCAGTCTTATGTGTCTTGGTAATGAGTTCCAGAGTATGGGGGATGCACGGGAAAAGTTTTGGAGACAGTTGTGTGAAGAGCGGATAAGAGCAGAGCGGAGTAGGAGGTCTTTGGAGGATCGGAGGTTACATGTGGGCAGGTAGCGGGAGATTAGGTCAGAGATATAGGGAGGGGACAGGTTGTAGATGGCTTTGTATGTCAGCGTTAGTAATTTGAACTCTATTTGCTGGGCAACGGGTAGCCAGTGAAGGGATTGGCAGAGGGGAGCAGCCGATGAAGAATGGGGGGAGAGGTGTATTAAGTGAGCAGCGCAGCACAGTTTAAGGTGGACTGGAGGGAGGAGAGAGTATTTGCTGGGAGGCCATGGAGAAGAGTGTTACAATAGTCTAGGCGGGAGATTATGAGGGTGTGGACTAGCATCTTTGTAGTTTCAGGGGTGAGGAAGGAGCAGATTCGATGGATGTTCTTGAGTTGGAGGCGGCAGGAGGTGTTGAAGGTTTGAATATGCAGCTTGAAGGATAGGTCAGAGTCTAAGGTTATCCCAAGGCATGGGACTGGGGTGAGTGTGGTTCCATTAACTTTGATAGATGGGTCAGGTAGAGGGGCCGTGCGGGGTGGGGCGAAGATAATGAACTCTGTTTTGTCCATGTTGAGTTTGAGAAAGTGGGAGGAGAGAAAGGAGGCTACGGCTGCTAGACATTCTGGGACTCTGGACAACAGGGAGGTAATGTCTGTTCCAGAGAGATATATTTGAGTGTCATCACTATAGCAATGGTATTGGAAACCATGAGATTCTATGAGTTGGCCAAGGCCGAGGGTGTAGATGGAGAACAGGAGGGGTCCTAGGACGGAGCCTTGGGGGACACCTACAGAAAGCGATCGTGGTGGGGAGGTGGTGTGTGAGTGGCAGACACTGAACATGCGGTTGGTGAGGTATGTGGAGTTCCAGGAAAGGTCTGAGATGCCAAGGGATGAGAGCATTTCTAAGAGGAGGCAATGGTCAACTGTGTCAAAGGCAGAGGAGAGGTCAAGGAGGAGGAGGATAAAGTAGTGACGCTTGGCTTTGGCAGTTAGAAGGTCGTTAGTGACTTTGGTTAGGGCAGTTTCTGTGGAGTGATGGAGTCTGAAGCCTGACTGTAGTCTGTCAAAGAGCACGTTGGACGAACGATAGGAGGATAGCTCGGAGTGAACGTGTTGTTCAAGCAATTTAGAGGCGCACGGGAGCAGTGAGATGGGTCAATAGTTGGCTGGAGAGAATGGGTCGAGGGAGGGTTTCTTAAGTATAGGTGTGACTGTAGTATGTTTGAAGGCAGAAGGGAAGGATCCGTTGGTTAGGGATAGGTTGAAGAGATGGGTTAGGCAAAGTCATCAGCTGTGATAAGTGATGTCGGAGGGGGTGCAGGAGGATGGAGAAGGGAGTTGAAGGTAGTGAATAGCTGTTTGGGGTTGTGGGATAGGGCAGATATTAGTGTGGAGAAGCAGACCTGCTTTGCAGAGGTGAGTGCGTTCTTGAATGTTAGTACAGCCTCTTTGTACCTGAGGAAGTCCTCCTGGGAGTGGCTTTTCTTCCAGAGGCGTTCTGCAACTCGTGAGGCATGTCTCAGTTTTTTAGTCAGGTCAGTGTGCCAGGGTTGCCTATTGATCGGTCGGGCTTTGGAGGAGAACTATGTGTGTGTGCTGTGGTGGTGGAGGACATGGGACTCCTAGACTGGAGGAGGAGGAAGAAGAAGACTTTCCTTTGTGATATTTCACAACCGGGGAGGTGGAAACTGACCCTTATTTGTTGTTCATGAAATTCTGTATTTTTCATTCATTTTAACTTTTCTGGCTCCCAAATGCTGTTCTCATGATCAAGGAATCATTTCCATTTCAGAAGATATTCCATCTGACAGGCCAGGTACACTGACTCTGTAATTGTCAATCCTCCACCTCCAAAGCTATATGGCTATGGCATCTGCTCCCATAAAAGCATAATTTTTGGCAACTTTTTTTTTTAAAAAGCCGTTTTTTCTCTTTTCAACTGGCAGGCAATCCAGGCACAAAGACAGTCTACCACATTTTTTTCTTCAAATTATGTAGCTGTCCCTTGCCAGCACCACACTGTTGACATAATAACAAAATTAAACAAACAAAACAACACCACTGCTTCTACTATATTGGTGCGGTATTCTGCTCCCATAAAGAGATCATTTTGGCAGTTTGTTTTTTTTTTTAAAAGCCACTTCATCGCTTTTCAACTAGCCACAAAGCCAAAATTCTTTCTTCAAAATGTTGTTCGTATAAGTCCCCAAAACAAGCTTATTTTTCTATAAAACACTGCTTTTTCCAAGAAAACCACCATGTGTGTATGAAAAAAACATGAGCAAGCATTCCCCCAAAATGGCTAATTTTTGGAGCATTTTAATTGTTAGAATGTGTGAAAGAGAGTGGCAGCATAGTGTAGTGTTCCCATTTGTATCCACTTCTTACCATCCATTTTCCCATAGACATGCATATTACTGTCACTTTGACATAACTTCGGCTGTGTTTGCCTTAGTTAGCTGGAAATGGGCAAGATAGAGTCCTAGGAGCCATGACAGTGTCATACACTATGTTTTAAGCCAATTTAAACTTTGATTTGTAATGAACTTATTGGACCTGAAACTAATCTTAGGACCGAACCACCAAAGCCGAAACTAAACAAATCTTCAGAGGTTCACCCATAGTGATAAGCTACACACAGCTGCTACCATTGATACCCATCTATGGCATTTAATCTCAATGAATCAAGGTACATTTTATTTTTGCTACAAACTAGCAGTATTATTCCTGTAGTCATAGGCTTAGTTTAAAACTCATGTACTTGACTTTCAAATCAGAGGTATGTCTTGAGTGCAGAGGATATTACTTAGATGGTATAGAGACTCAGGTAAAAAGATAACAGTACCTCACCATGTAACATCAACAGGTCAGGAGATGAAGAGGAGACACATGGGGACCATTATCTTGTTACTTGTGTGGCAGGTTTACAGCACTTGGCTGACACAATGCGGTGCTGGTTTAAATGGCAGCTGCAGTGAATAATAACACAGTAATTATCCAGTAAATCAATGCAGTTAAGAAAAAAGTCTTTCCTTAGCAAACATGAAAATGGAAATAACCTCACTTCATTACGCCACCATTTAATTAAGTAATTGCACATGTGTTTGCAAATAACACACAATGAGTAACCAGCAATCTACTTTATCATTAATTACGCAAATAGACAATATTTTAATGAACTGCAGATCAGATAGTAAAACACTACATATCATTTTACAATTACACATTTGTAAAAAAAAAATACATTAAGTAATCACTGAGCTATTTCCAAAGCGCTGGTAACAAAGAGCTAGAATGCCCAAGCACAATAAAAGCATTAACTCCTTGCCATTGAATAATATGGGATTTTCTAAATCCCACTACCAAACTCAGTATGTGGTGAATAAGTACTCAAGTACCACACTGCACAAGATGTCGTGCAGATGAAGGTCTTAGAAGTCCGAAACGTTCGAATACTGACATCATGCATCGTGTGAAATTTTAACTTTTTTCGCTGCGTGTTCATAAATTTTTTTTTTGCATAATGGAATAAAATGTATTGTTGTTTAACACTTGGAGTGCTGAAGTATTACATTACTTTTCATTTGGATATTTTCCGATATCTTCTGGCACCATTTTGAGACTGGATATCTCTTTAAACTAAGGAATGCAGATCTTTTTAAATATTTTCCTGAAGTGGAGATTTACATGATTAGGCAAGAAAATTAAATTGTGGTATGAGATTATTCCACAATTCCTCCTATTTGTTGACGTGCAAGTTATTGCCTCTTTTCACAAGCTGAGAGGGAACAGAGAGACCTTCGTTTATCACTGTGGCAGATCACTATGCCGAGAAGTCAGCACTGTTCAATGTTGTGTGTCCTGGTACCTGGGAGAACAGCGACGAATGGGAATGACAGTAAGAGGTGTGCAGAGGCAGACCTCTGCACCAGCGGATCGTCTATTTGGAAGAATGGTGCATAGTGATCCAATCTCTACTGCAATTGAAATTGGAGGTCACATCCCAAGCCTAGGGCAGGAAACAGTGTTGACACAAACCATCAGAAGGCATTTGCTATTATGGTGGATAGAAAGGCGGAAATAGAGGCTGGAATGGAGGTCTATCCTCTTCAGAAGTTAGTCCCGCTTTTGTCTTTGATGCAATGATAGCCAGAGAATTGTCTGGAGACCATGTGGGCAATGCCATTATGAGGTTTTCAAGGGGAAAGCCATACCTGTACAACTCCCGGGACTATAGTTGTGTGATGGCATGTTTTATGATAGCCAGACTCCTCCTGAAGATACATATATGTGTGAAATTAAAAGCTTCCTAAACTGTAGCAGTCACCATGTGATTTACATTATTTGTTGTAACACTTGGCATTTGATATATGTGGGCTGCACGATTCAGGTAGTCAAAACACATTTTGTTGAATATTTGTCGGATTGCGGTAAAGAAATCGGTGAGAACATGCCTACTGTAGCTAAACACTTTATTTTGCAACACAAGGGAGATGTTTCCTCTTTTAATTTTTTTGTGATTGAATATGTCCCTAAACCACCACATGGTGGAGATTGGAGTAAAATTCTATTAAAGAGAGAAGCCTGTTGGATTCTGAAACTTAAATTAAGATTTCCTGGGGGTTTGAATATGAAAAATGATCTGGCATATCTTTACTAAGACTGGAACCCGTTCATACGACGTGCTGTGATGATGTTAGAATGCGTTTTTTCCATTGAGGTTTATTCAAATGTTGGGTGCTGGTATGGTGCGATGTTGACACTGTGATATCGAGGTGCGGACCATAATATCTAGATGTACTTTTATGATATTTGTTGGGTTGATATTTAGTGTGGATATGGATTACATGTTTCTTGTTTTCATTTGACTTAAGTGACATAGAAACAGTAGACAAGGATAATTATGTTTGGATTGTACATCACATCATTAATGTAATATACGAGGTTTTGGCTGATGTTTGAGTGCGTTATGTAATTCTTCACTGTGTGCAACAGAAGTGAAATGGCCATCAGTGGCTTATTGGTAAGATATTTTACTATTATAGGTTTTTTCTTCTATGCACAGTGTACGATATATATGCTGTGCGTTTGCACTTATATTTAGAATAGGTTAGAATGGATCATTTGTATTTGCTGCCTCTACTAGGTACATACCACGTGATGTGTCATGTGACTAAATGGTTGACATTATGTGGGACTGCATTATGTGCATCTGGTAGTATTCAACTTCCGGTCTAACGGAGGAAGTTGTTAGCTGCCAGTTTGAGATTTATGCCCTTTGGGTTAATGATGTATCAGCATATGGGGTAATGTAATGTACATATATATTTCTTATTTATTTACTTTTTATATATTCAGTGGGTATTATAACTGTGTAATTATTTGTTATTGTGAAATATGAAACATTTGTTATTGTTCATGAGCTTGTCTATTTTCAATATGGCATTTGTTAGAATCATTGCATAATGAGCTGACGTTACCTGTGGCTAGATATATATACATGATTTATGTTTGAAATGTGTAGAGATATAATTAAGGTTCATATTCTGAGAAAAATTTATATTTTTTTCTATATTTTCATTGTTGAAGCTGGATATTGTTCATGTATTAATGTTTTGGACATTGCTTGTAGTGTTTTTTTATCATGTGATCAAGAGGGTGGGGTTTTTGGTCTTAAATAATGTGCAGTGGCGAATGAGTCTTATGCTATAACTAAGAGGCATGGTGCCTTGAAACACATAAGCACAGCTGACCATGTTCTTGGAGATGTTTTTAGATGAAGAATAAAGGTTATATTTTATAACAGAATTTTCTAACTGGTGCTGGAATTTTATTTATTTTGGAAGACTCATTTAGTCTTCATTTCATTTACACTAATAGATATGGTTGTGAAACCAGTGGTATTCAAAGTGTCTGTGTCCCAGTGTCGTTTTTCAATAGGACAACACCAGGCGACATGTTGCTTGTGCTACTGTGAACAGCTTGTGTGCCCTAAATGCATTACCATGGTCTGCAGTGTCTCCAGATTTATCTCCCATCGAGTACATCTGGGACATTGTTGGTTGCCAATTGTGAAGGCAACTGTCAGGAGCCAGTCTTGATGATTTGCATGCCCAAGTGTATTCAGTGTGGAATAACATTCCTTAGACAATCATTAATAACCTCACTGATAGCATTCCAAGTTGTGCAACTGTATATGGTACTCATACTCATGCTGAATAAATCAAGGTGTTTGAATATTTTGTTTCCATTTTTTATCATTTGCATATCATTAACATGTCTGTGGATCATGTGATTTCAATGATTCAAAGACTTTTCCTTCTTAGTGTTGCAATTTCAATGTTAAGGAGTATATGTTGAGAGAGTTCTTTGGTTCAAGTTTCATTGGAGTGCTAACAAATATTTTCAATAGACTGTTTTCTGGAGAAAGGGGGTTACAGAAACAGTGTAGCACAGCAAACTATACTGTTTCTGTAGCTCATGTTTACTTCTATGGTAGTTATGGAAACAATGTAGCTTAGAGCACGTATTCCCATTTTAATTATTATGCAGTAGATTGGGGCACTTCTATGAATCAAAAAACCATAGGTTACATATTGATCTTAGCTCAAAGTTTTTTGCGATACCTGTTCGCTCTTCTGAATGCATCTATTTTATATGTATTTCTTTTCACGATCTGATGTGACTATGTTGGCTTCAGCTCTCCCTGCACACTCACTTTTGTCCTCTTTTTGATTTTAAGGTATATCAGTAGGTGGATTATTTCTACATGACTGGAAATGGTTTAGCTCCGAACGTCCCGGGATACAATGTTGTAGTCTTTTTGCTCCCTAAGGAACGTTCTGTATGTTTTCTTCAATCTCTTGGGTATCAACTGTAAATGATCTGTTAAGGACATCATTATTTGAGTAGTAAATCCTGACTGAATGATTACTTTATTATAAAAACGTGACGTTGTTTCTGAATTTATCATAAACAAAGATATCACTTATATTGATTCACTGTTAACAGTAGGATCATTTTTAAGTAGAAGTTTTTTAAGTGAAAAGCACTTCTGGATCTATTGACCATCATTTGATCTCTGCTTTTTGTTTCTAAGAGGCAGCATTATTGCTCTTTTCCAAGAAATAATTCTTCAGTGAATGTCATGTTGCTTACTGCTGAGTCTTCCTAGAACTGTTATTATGGTCAGAACATACCAAATTGAGCACCAGATGGGTACACTTGTATGCCTGCATTCATATAAAGTAATCAGACCCAGGGGCTATACATTTGTATTCTTACTATCCATATTTCTACCCATCACACAAAATTGTTCAATTATAATTTCAAGGTTAACTAACATTGTAGCCAGAATATGCTCATTTAATATGTATGTTTGGTGCAATCTCAGCAAACTATCATTTGTTATTGTTTTTGACAAATCAAATTGATGTATCTAATTTTTATATTTATCTATTATCTATATAAATTTGTGCATCTTTTCATCTGTCTTATTTAATGGCATCACACAAAATACGCAACACTTTTTTTGTTTTGCTATTGACCTTTGTTGAATAAGGGAGCAAACTGCATATGTAAACCACGTGTATGGCAATGTGTTGTTTTTGAGGCCGGTTTGACAGCAGCGGAAAAACGCTGTCACTGCTAGTCACTGCAAGGTGGATATGATTTTAGCCAATCCCATTAACACCTTGTGGAAAAATATGTGCAGTGGACACGCTTTGATTTCTAAAACCGTTGCAGAAAAGAAGCCCTAGGCATCCCTGTACATGGAAATATATACAAGTTATGGGTATCTAAGAATAATGTGACTTTAGGGAAAAATGTTTTTTTGCAAAGTTCTGGATATTTGTTAAAGGGTTAAAATGTAAATAAAGCTATAGAAATTTGGTATACCTGGAATCCTACCAAAACATAGAATGCAGGTGACATGTCATGTTGGCTGCACAGTGAACGCTGTAAAAATGATGTCCGTAAGAAAGTCACACAAATGCACTTTTTCTCCAATTCCACCCCATTCTGAATTTTTTTCAGCTTTCACTACATTGTAAAGAATAATACATGTTACCATTATGAAGAACAATTTGTCCTGCAAACATTAAGCCCTCATATGGCTCTCTGAGTGGAATAATAAATAAGTTATGGGGTTTGGAAGACAGGGAGTAAAAAACAAAAATCAAAAAATCCCTCTGGCGGGGACAATAGGGTTTGGGATGGAATGAAAAAACAACAGCTTATGCACATCTATCTAAATCTATATTTCTCTCTATCTATCTATCTATCTATCTATCTATCTATCTGTCACTGGGAAAACATTTTTCAATGACTTTTATTGATTTTTGACTTCTTCTGTCATAAGATATCATGCTGAAGCAGTTTAACCAAGTGCAGAAGTTCGGGTTAACTCTGCTACATCTGTATATAGTTAACTGCCCATCTTTGTCCTCTGTCACTGCAGCATTGCCTTTGTCAGTGGCAAAGGTAAAAAAAAAAAAACCCTATATATATATTTGTTCTCTGTTACTGCTAAGAGTTGGTTCACATGTCCGACGTGGTTTCCGACCAAAAAAAAGTGGCTTCGCGGCGCAGAGGCTGCAATCGGACACTTGCGGGTTGCTTTAAAAACCCAATGAAGTGAATGGGTTTTTAAACAAACCGCTTGCAAACCTTTCCCTATCCTTTTTTCTGATATTTAGGTCGGATTCACGGCGGACGGACTCCGGGCGTAGTGTGAACCAACCCTAAGTTACTTAGGCTACTAAATCAGTGGTAGTGGTAGTGGTAGTCACTCCAGTCAAGTTAATTTAGAATTGGGGTATTGGGCAGGAAGTTAAAATTGTAGCAAAAAAAAAAAAAAATACAAGTCCTGGCCGTGGAAAATGGTCCATGTGTGGGCCGTAGTACCTGGACTGAACTCAGCTGTGAGTATTGGAGTCATTGCATCATAGTCAGCTATGATGCAGTGAGCACCAAACAGCCCGATCACTAGAGTAATGAACTGATAGCATTTTGTAACATCATTACTGTAGCGATTGGGCCGTTCGGGAGCTCACTGTATTATAACTGACTATGATGCAGTGGCTCCTAATCTTACAGCCAAGTTCAGTCTGGGTGCTACCGTCCCAACATGGACTGTTGTGTGCAAGGGCCCTTATTTTGACTCTGGAAGTGGAGATTCTGACTCTGGAAGTAGAGATGAGGTAATATTTTTACTTTCATCTTCCTCAAGTGAGTCTTCTAGTGAAGAACCACCTCATAAATGTCCTAGAAGTAATGTGGATGCCCAAGCCAGTTCAAATGACCCAGCATGGATTTCTCCTGATAACTATATGCCCTAGGTGCCCAAATTCACTGCCACCCATACAATACAAACACCAACAGAAATTGATTTTTTAACAATCTTATTCATCTAATTGTGGCACTAACAAACAGTTGTCCTGAATTTATTTTTTGCAAACCCCAAAAGCAACTTCTGTTAGTACCCACCCAACAAAATGGTTAGTTATGGCATGAAGCTTTACAAACTCTTCGAAAGTGTATCAGGTTAAACAATGGAGAGTCTACCATATTGGCCCAGACTGCCCCCTGTCCTAGAAATAATATGTGTTTTGCTGTTCCCCATACTGGACCACAGATACCATGTCTATATAGACAATTTTTATAACATCATTACTCTTATGAAGTACTTTGCTGTCAGAGGCACAGCAGCATGTGGCACAATCATTTATTGACCAGACAGTATGCTGGGGAGGGGGAAAATAGGGATGTCTGCAGGGACAATTTGCTTCTGGTCAAATACAAAGACAAACGTGATGTGCTTGTATTGACTACAATCCATGCAGACCGATTCACCCTACTCCCATTACGAGGATCCACAGAGCAGACTCTAAATCCTGTGTGTATCCAAGATTACAATCAGCACATGTAAGGGATGGATCTTTCTGATCCATTTCTGCAGCCCTATAGTGCTGTAACAAAATCACAGTTTGGTATAAGAAGTTGTCCATTTACCTAACTTAAGTGGCATTGCACAACGCTTGTGTACTCTATGAAAATGCATTACAAGATTATGAAAAAATTATTAAAACGCTTAGTTTTGAAGACCAGGATGGGGAGGGTAGCAGTGTATAAAGCATTGCTTCTGGAATCCCTTGAAATTGTTCATGGTCAGCATTTCCCTAGTGTACTACCCCCAATAGATAAAAAGAGACCCCAGAAAAGGTACTGAGTGTACTCAATGAGGGGAATAAGATGAGAAACTACTTACCACAGTAAGACTTGTCTCTCAAATCTGGGTCTCTGCATTGGTGAGCACTTTTGGTTTTAACACACCTACATTGATATAAATAAATTTCTTTTCTTCCTTTCCTAGATAGAGCATGAGTTTTTATTTTCTAAAGTACTGCCAAGTATTCAGTTTATAATTGGGAACATTAAAATTTGGGGCTAAAGCAAGATTTTATTGGAAAAAATTTAATTTTTCATTTTCACAACTTAATTCTTTAAAACACCAGTAGGGTCTAAATGCTCACTATACCCCTTTATAAATTCCTTGAGGGGTGTAGCTGCCAAAGTGGGTTCATTTGTTGGGGGTTTCCACTATACTGGTACCTCAGGTGCTCTGCAAATGCACCATCACATAAAAGAATTTTAGCAAAACCTGCCATCCAAAAGGCATTCCTTCCCTGCCAAGCTGTTTCCATCCAACTGTGAGCTGATGTTTCAACTTTAACTCCTTGTGTAATAAAAATATTTGGGACTAAATCAATATTTTATTTTAAAAATTTAATTTTCAATTTCCACAGTCCAATGTTAATAAATTCCTTAAGTGGTGTAGTTTCCATTGTTCTGGTACCTCACAAGATCTGCAAATGTGACATGGTACCTGAAAACAATTCCAGTAAATTCTCAAGAAACTTACTTAGCAAATTGTGATAGCATTTTTCTTCTAACCCTGTGTGAAAATGAAAAGACAACATTAAAATTATTAAAAATTTAATTTCCCATTTTTGCAGCTCAATTCTGTCAAACACCTAATACCTATGGGGTAAAAATGTATACTACAATGGGTACGGAATGTATACAGACCCCTTTAAATTTTTCACTCTTTGTTTCATTGCAGCCATTTGCTAAAACCAAAAATTTTATTTCTCATTAATATACACTCAGCACCCCATCTTGACAGAAAAAAAACAGAAATGTAGATATTTTTGCAAATTTATTAAAAAAGAAAAACTGAAATATCACATGGTCATAAGTATTCAGACCCTTTGCTCAGTATTGAGTAGAAGCACCCTTTTGAGCTAGTACAGCCATGAGTCTTCTTGGGAATGATGCAACAAGTTTTTCACATCTGAATTTGGGGATCCTCTGCCATTCTTCCTTGCAGATCCTCTCCAGTTCCGTCAGGTTGGCTGGTGAACGTTGGTGGACAGCCATTTTCAGGTCTCTCCAGAGATGCTCAATTGGGTTGGGGTCAGGGCTCTGGCTGGGCCAGTCAAGAATGATCACAGAGTTGTTCCGAAGCCACTCCTTTGTTATTTTAGCTGTGTGCTTAGGGTCATTGTCTTGTTAGAAGGTGAACCTTTGGCCCAGTCTGAGGTCCAGAGCACTCTGGAAGAGGTTTTCTTCCAGGATATCTCTGTATTTGGCTGCATTCATCTTTCCTTCAATTGCAACCAGTTGTCCTGTCCCTGCAGCAGAAAAACATCCCCATAGCATGATGCTGCCACCACCATATTTCACTGTTGGGATTGTATTAGGCAGGTGATGAGCAGTGCCTGGGTTTCTCCACACATACCGCTTAGAATTAACGCCAAAAAGTTCAATCTTCGTCTCATCAGACCAGAGAATCTTATTTCTCATAGTCTGGGAGTCCTTCATGTGTTTTTTGGCAAACTGTATGCAGGCTTATCATACACTAATATCTGCACGTATCTGTAAAAAAAGCCTTTTTAAAGGCTTTTATTATAAGGGGCTTATTCACTGTTCTTCCAAGTCATAACATTATTCAGTACTATTGTGCCAAAGAAAACTGAATTATCATCCAATAATATCTGCACTTATCTGTAATAAATGCCTTTAACGTGGGGAAAGACATAACGACCATATTCGCCATTTTGTTACCAGTATAAAGTTGCATGCCATTTTTCAATACAGTATTGTCAATAATTCAATAATTCTTAGCGGTTATCACTTATTTAAAGGTGTTTATTAGTGTCAAAACACATAAAAAGGACCGTATTCGCCATTTTGTTACCAATATAAAGTTGCAGGCCATTTTTAAAACAGGATTGTCAATAATAATTCAATAATTCTTAGCTGTTATTATCACTTATTTAAAGGTGTTTATTAGTGTCTAAACCCATAAGGAGGACTATATTCGCCATTTTGTTCCCATTGTGCTGATGGAGCCAATACTGCTTCTGCCACCCCCCACCTCCACCCCCTCCCACAGCTGTCATGCCAGCACAAGTTGAGCTCTCAGGGCCCCCCCGGTCAGACATGCGAGAGGATGGTCGATGGCGCAGATAGGCAGCAGCCAACTTACTACATAGGATATCTCTATAGTAGTTCAGTTTGTCCTCCCTCTCAGCGGGTGTAAAAAAGGCCCCCATTTTCTCCGATAGCGAGGGTCTAACATGGTGGAGAGCCAGTAGTCATCCCTCTGCCGAATGGTGACAATTTGGTTGTCACTGCGCAAGGAAGTCAGCATGCTTCGGGTCATTTGCGCAAGTGTCTCCGAGGGACTCCCTGCATCCATCTCCATTGCATATTGCCACAGTGTGTCTGGGTCATCTGCCTCATCATCCTCATCTCCCTCTGGCTGTTCTGGTTGCTCCTGCTCCTCCTCTCCACCCATTTGGCTACGCATTGTCCTCCTCCTCCAGTTCAGCCCCCACAGGGCTCATGTGGCCTTGAGATGTAGACGCCACATCTCCAGTCCCCTGACAAGCCAGCTTAAAAAGCATAATTTCCAGGATGTGAATCAGTGGAATGACATTGTTCATCCCGTAGTCCTGGCGACTGACTAACAAAGTGGCCACCTCATAGGGAACGAGCAAACGGCAGGTGTCGCGCATGAGCTGCCACTGGTTAACGTTAAAGTTACAGTTGTGCTAAAGGCACAGGAAACTTGGTCAAAGTTAAAGGAAAGATGAATGCAGCACGTTATCAGCAAATACTGGAGGCAAATTTGCACTCATCAGCCAGGAAGCTGCGCATGGGACGTCCTTGGACGTTTCAACATGACAACGATCCAAAACACAAGGCCAAGTCGACCTGTCATTGGCTACAGCAGAAGAAAGTGAAGGTTCTGGAGTGGCCATCTGTCTCCTGACCTCAATATTATTGAGCCACTCTGGGGAGATCTCAAGCGCACAGTACATGCAAGACAGCCCAGGAATTTACAGGAACTGGAGACTTTTTGGCAACAAGAATGGGCAGTTTTACCATCTGAGAAAATAAAGAGCCTTATCCACAACTACCACAAAATACTTCAAGCTCTCATTGATGTTAGAGGGGGCAATACACGGTATTAAGAACTGGGGTATGTTAACTTTTGAACAGGGTCATTTTGATGTTTTTGGTTGTCATTATGATTTAAAAAGAGAAAACACAGAGGTTTGACAATAAATGGCTTCAACCAACCACTAACCATGAGTGGAGAAAAAGGTTTTGTGTTATCATTCATATTCTCTGAAAAAAGGCCAAAAAAACCCAAAAAATCTGCAAGGGGTATGTAAACTTTTTAGCTGTACACAGGGGAGTACCTCTGTCCACTTGGATCATAAAG
Source organism: Leptodactylus fallax (assembly GCA_947044405.1). Classification (NCBI taxonomy): domain Eukaryota; kingdom Metazoa; phylum Chordata; class Amphibia; order Anura; family Leptodactylidae; genus Leptodactylus; species Leptodactylus fallax. The sequence continues at coordinate 42,070 of CAMRHE010000938.1, forward strand.
AAATCGTTTATGGCTTTTCTTTGTTCATATAGTCGATCCAACATATGGAGTGTGGAATTCCAACGGGTGGAAACATCGCATATCAGCCTATGTTGTGGGAGGCCATTCTGGCACTGCAGCTCAAGGAGGGTGTGCTTGGCGGTGTACGAGTGGCTGAAGTGCATGGAAAGTTTCCTTGACATTTTTAGGATGTCTTGCAGATGGGTGGCACACACAAGGAAACGCTTCACAACCAGATTGAACACGTGTACCATGCAGGGCGCATGGCTTAGCCCTCCTTGACGAAGCGTCGACACCATGTTCTTCCCTTTGTCGGTCACCATGGTTCCAATTTTGAGGTGTCGTGGAGAAAGCCAGGATTCGATTTCTTGAATAAGAACACAGAGCAGTTCCTCCCCTGTGTGACGCCGTTCACCCAGGCAAACAAGGTATAGAACAGCGTGACACCACTGTGCCCTGCACATGTGGTATACTGGAGGAGCACTGTGAATTGTCCCTACAGTGGAGGCTGAGGAGACAGTGGAGGATGAAGCTGCGTCACCTGTCCAACTTGCTGGGGTGTCTGGGCAGGCACCACATTAACCCAATGGGCCGTAAATGACATATATTGTCCTTGACCGTAGTTACAGCTCCACATGTCGGCGCTGCCGTGCACTTTGGCAGACACCAACAGGCTCAAGGACTGGCCCACCTTCTCTTCTACATATTTATGCAGGGCTGGTACTGCCTTCTTGGCAAAGAAATGACAGCTTGGGACTCTCCACCTCGGCTTGGCAGTTCTCCGAAAGGTGCAGAGTCCACCACTTGGAAAGGGAGTAACTGTAGCACCAGCAACTTGGACAGGAGCACGTTCAGCTTCTGCACTGTTGGATGAGTGCATACTGTTGTCTCTTTGAAATCACTTTTGTGATGGATTGCTGACACAATGACTGACTAGGAGGAGGAGGAGGAGCATGAGCATCACAACCAACAGATGATGGGAAGGGCACACAGTTTCCTTTGGCTGAGGTGGTGGAGCCTTGACTGCCTGAAATGGGGTGCGTGCCTCTGGGTGCTGTAATGGTTGCTGCAGCAGGCTGGAAAACCACATTGGAGCCATAGCTCTCCCAGGCCACTTTATGGTGATGCTGCATATGTTGATACAGGGCTGTGGTGCCAACATGGGCACCCTGGCCACACTTCACCTTCTGCCCACAGATTGAACATATGGCCATGTTGACCTCCCCTGGCGGCTTTACAAAAAACTGCCACACCGCCGAGTAGGTGATTTAACCCCAACACTCTGAGCTAACTGACTGCTACCGCCACTGCCTCCGTGAACCCCTGCACTACTGCTTTCCGGACAGGTAGGCTGCTGTGAAGCAGGTGGTCTACCCCAGGCACGTTTAGCTCCCGACCTCCCACTGCTGCCACCCTGCTGACTCCCCCCGCTGCCTCATGCGCAAGCTGCAACCCTCTTCTCCTGATGACGATGAAGCCCCTCCCAATTATGATTGGCTACATCATCATCCACTACAGTCGCAGTTAACTGATGTCCTCCTCAACACCAGCTCCCATGCCACTCTCCTCATCACTACTTGCCCACCTACCGGAGGAAGCGGCGGATGTCCAACTGGCGAATCGAACTTTTGAGAAATTCGCTCATCTCTAATCTCAATGCTTCAAATCTATCCAAAAATGCATGCAAAATCCATATATCATATATCACCATTAACAGAGAGAAATAAATAAATCAGTTCGATCTCACCGCTCCGCTGATTCGTGTAGTTGCATGTATATCATTTTTGTCAAGGTGGTCAGTCATTGAAGGTGCCCTAACTAACTCTAATTCACCCTCAGTTCTCACCTCTGACCCTCATAACTCCCGCCCTGACAAGGGCAGTACCAGTTTCCACTGTCCCTGAAAAAACAATGTCCCTAAATGTCCCTATGCACGTTTCACGGTGGAGAAACCGTTCATCAGGGGACCTCTCTCCTAAGGAACTAATGACAGTAAAAAATCAATGATTGGATAAATCTCTAGACTCCAGTAGTGGAGGAGACAAAATACAGAGTGGTCATTACCATATATCAACCACTGCACAAACAAAAACAGCCTCCTGACTCATACAGTGGTAGAGACAGTGGTCTATCTGCTCTGATTCTAAGTTACGTTGGTGGTGACCAAGGTGACCGTTAAGGATCTGCACATTTTTGGCAGATCGTTGGTTTTGAAAAAACGTTTTCCTCCACTCTACATCTGTCCAGAGGTGGGATTGTTTGTTAAATTGACTACGAAGGAATTTGAAAAAATTCCCACAGCAGTGAGGAGGGATAATTTGACACAGGAAAGAGAGAGACTCATGTCACTGAGCCAGATGACTGACATAGTTATCAAGCCTGCAGACAAAGGCGGTAATGTGGTCATCTGGCCCAGTGATATGTATAAATTTAAGGCATTTAGACAGCTACGTGATCCACAGTGTTACCGGAAACTAAGTTTTAATCCCCTTTCTTCCTATAGTAAGGGGCTGGAGGAGATCCTTTTGAAAGCCTTACGGGAAGATATTATTACCAGGGATCTCTTTAATGCTTTAAAAGTGGATAAACCAACGATTCCAACCTTATATTTATTACCAGGACGACCTATTATTTCTGGTAAGAACAGTCCCTTTGAAAATGTTTGCAAATTTATTGATTTTCATTTGAAGAAATTAGTTGAAACACTCCCTTCGTATATAAGATACGAGTTAACTTCTGAAGAGGGTTGATGGCTTACCCTTAGATGAAGATACCATCCTCATGACTTGTGATGTGGAATCACTTTATACCAACATACGTCACGAGGATGGGTTGAGGGCTGTTCGTTTCTTTCTTGAAGCAAGCAATATTCCAGATATACTTAGTCAATTACTCCTTACTCTTTTAGAGTATGTTCTCACACACAATTTTTTTTTACTTTCAAGGGATCCTTCTACCTACAGCTCCAGGGCACGGCTATGGGGGCTGCCTGTGCCCCCTCCTATGCCAATTTGTTCCTGGGGCTGTGGGAGAGGGATCGCTCCCTGAATGATGGATGCGGTATCTGGATGCGGTACATCGACGACATCCTGATCATCTGTTGGGGGAACACAACAGCAGCTTACAATGTTTGTTGAAGAGATTAATCATAATGATATAAATGTGCATTTGACATTCAAATCGGATGCGCATAAAATTGACTTTCTGGATGTTTGTCTCTACAGAGACAAGAGCAATACCCTGCAAACTGAAATTTTCAGGAAAGAGATATTGGTTAATTCCCTGTTACTTGCATCATCTTCACATCCTTCACAGATGATTAATGCAGTTCCCATTGGACAATTTTTATGTTTGAGACATATATGTTCATTTGATGAGAACTTTGAATGCCATGCTCACGGGTTACGTGTTTTGTTTCTGTTGTTTTTTTGTTTTCCGGGTTTTTCCTGTTTCCTGGTTTCTTGGTGTCATGTGAGTTTCTGGGGGATGGGTTAGCTTTTTCGCTCAGTCTCGTCTGGACTCTGAGTGGGTCATCTTCTATTCAGCGATCAGCCTGATTCTGTTTCCTGCTTTCCTGAAAACTTGGATCTAGTAACCAATTCCAGTAGTTATTTGTTGCATGTGAACCGTGAGTAGCAAGAATATTAGATTCTAGGCTACTCACTGCGGACAAGTGTTTTTGAAGTGTGAACAGACAGGGCTTCTCTTAAATGTTAGTATTTCTCTCTACTAGGCTTTCCTATCTAGCCTCAGTTAGCGTCCTTTCCTTCTGATGCCATTTTAGGGAGAAAACAGGGCCAGAAGTGTTCTTTAGTATTTTCTGTAGATAGGAATCTGTTCTGTTTACACATGATTTTGGTCTGCTACCTGTTTTTGGGTGTGGTTCTCTGCAAATCTCTCAGAGAGGTTGTCTGTGATTGCCTCACAGTCTTTACTGGTTTGAATTCCCTGCTGCAGGTAGTGAGTACGGTTTATTATATATTTGTTGTTTATTTAAACTTCCCATTCCTCTGCTTGCTTTCTAGTGCAGGATATTTCCTATATAGTTTATTGCTGCTTGTTCTTGTGTTAACTGTTACTGCTTAGGTCCCCTGATTTTACAGGGTGAACCGACCTTCGAACGCTGCATTACTCCCCATCCCAGCATGGTAGCACACTGAGCTAAGAATCTGAGAGATACACTTGTGCGTAGCCACAATGAGGTAAGAACTCAAAACATCTTTGGTAGTAGCGGTCCTAAATGGGGGTTGCGTACCATGCGGACGCCGTGCGGCATGTCCGAATATTTTGCATGCCACCCATTTCTCTAATGTAAGAGGAGATAGGTCGTTTCGCATTACATTACTTGCGGCACAAAGGGTGTTGTCTATTATGTGACCTGTCCCCTAATTAATATCGGTCTCACGTCTAGAGAACTTTAGATTAGAGTCCGTGAGCACGTGAGGGACATTCTAGCTGCTAAAAATGAGATCAGTACTCACAACCTTAAACCTATAGCTCGACACTTCCTACAGTGTCATTCGTGTGATCCATCTCAACTATTGATTTGCGGTATTGATCAAATAGTACATAATGTACGTGGAGGGAATTTCAAACAGCGCTTGGCCCATTGCGAGGACAGGTGGATTTGGACTCTGGGTACCTTATCCCCGTCAGGTTTAAATGAATCTTTAAACTTCAGGGTATTTTTATAAATCTGTTTTCATAGATCTGTCTTTGTGGTTTCTGTGTTGCTTGGACAAGTAACCCCTTGCCTTTTGGCTTATCTGGTGGTTAGTGGGTTGCTTTTTATGTATTTGTTGTCTTTCATGTTTTTCTAATTTTTTTCTTTTATCTTTCAGATGTTCTTTATTCTTTATTATGATCAATTACATACTATACAGCGGTCCATCATCAGGATTTTTTAACACATCTGCTACCACTGTGTTATCATTTTGTAATATTTACTATATTATTGTTATTACGTGATGTCAGCCATTTGCACACATATTTGCATTTATATTTATGTACATACTGGTACATGTTACAAAAAATATATATATATATATATATATATATATATATATATATGTGATTTATTTTACATCATCTTTTTTTCACTTTGTATTTTTTTTCAACCATCTTATGTATTTTTTGCTTACATGTATTTTCATATTATTATACCACATATATAGTCTCTGAAAATTAATGCCATATTTGCACATTTTCTTGTATATGTCATACAGTATAGTATTCACTTTCATATACATGCAGCAGTGCACTTCAGTACACTTTATATGCAATTAGTGTGTATTAATATGTACCTACATGTTTTTCATATATTTGTATGAATATTTAATATGCCTGCACTTGACATCCGTTATATTAGCGATTCATTTTATATTCTATCATTTCTGTCGATACTTACCTTTCCCTCTCCAGTGCGCATGTCCGTCAGGCACCACGTTCGGGTGCGCATGCTCGGATGACGTCTGTGGTCACGCGGTTGTTCGTCGGCACCTGCGTCATCATTAGGTGTCTGCAGTTCCGATCATGTGATCCGCAATGCCATCAGACGCAACATGCACCCTACAGAGAGAGGGCTGGCACAGTGTTTAGCGCCATCATATATTTTTTACACACCTGATGGGACTTATTCACTTTACTCATTTATAAATACCCACTTCCTTCTAACCACTGGCACCACCCCGGACGAAGGCTGAGCGCCGAAATGCGCGGTGGGTGGTGTCAGCTGGACACAGACCATTCACCCATTGCTTTACACCGTCATGGGTATGTATCATCATATATTAATTAGACTATTGTACTGAGTCATTTCTTATATACATGTATTGGTTGTCTCTATATTTTTGATATGCTGCTATTGGACCCTATTCAATTTTGTATTTTGGGCCCTTACAAAGCGATTTCTGTGACTGCTTTAATTGACTTCTTGTAATATAGCATTATCTATCCATTTGTGATATGGTATACTTCCAATACATTATTTGTATGCGAGTGTGTTTGCGCATATATGGTCTCTGCTTCAGGTCTGACATCTTTTGTATTGTCTTCTTATCTATATTTTTGTCATATATGTAGTTATATTAATTTATATTTTTCTTACACTTTTTCTTGTATGTTGAGTGTCCTTTCCATGTTCTTGGTTCGTGATGTTCTTTATTGATATTTTGGACACAATTAAATATGGAGGCTTGTTTTAAATTTTGTTTTGGGCAATGTAGGATTTTTAAGTGCTGCAATATACAGTGGGGAAAAAAAAGTATTTAGTCAGCCACCAATTGTGCAAGTTCTCCCACTTAAAAAGATGAGAGGCCTGTAATTGACATCATAGGTAGACCTCAACTATGAGAGACAAAATGAGAAAACATATCTAGAAAATCACATTGTCTGGTTTTTAAAGAATTTATTTGCAAATTATGATGGAAAATAAGTATTTGGTCACCTACAAACAAGCAAGATTTCTATCTCTCACAGACCTGTAACTTCTTCTTTAAGAGGCTCCTCTGTCCTCCACTCATTACCTGTAGTAATGATACCTTTTTGACATTGTTATCAGTATAAAAGACACCTGTCTACAACCTCAAACAGTCACACTCCAGGCTCCACTATGGTGAAGACCAAAGAGCTGTGGAAGGGCACAAGAAACAAAATTGTAGACCTGCACCAGGCTTGGAAGACTGAATCTGCAATAGGCAAGCAGCTTGGTGTGAAGAAATCAACTGTGGGAGCAATAATTAGAAAATGGAAGACATACAAGACCACTGATAATCTCCCTCGATCAGGGGCTCCACACAAGATCTCACCCCGTGGGGTCAAAATGATCACAAGAACGGTGAGCAAAAATCCCAGAATCACACGGGGGGACCTAGTGAATGACCTGCAGAAAGCTGGGACTAACGTAACAAAGGCTACCATCAGTAACACACTACGCCGCCAGGGACTCAGATCCTGCAGTGCCAGACGTGTCCCCCTGCTTAAGCCAGTACATATCCGGGCCCATCTGAAGTTTGCTAGAGAGCATTTGGATGTTCCAGAAGAGTATTGGGAGAATGTCATATGGTCAGATGAAACCAAAGTAGAACTGTTTGGTAGAAACACAACTCATCGTGTTTGGAATAGAGTGAATGCTGAGTTGCATCCAAAGAACACTATACCTACTGTGAAGCATGGGGGTGGCAACATCATGCTTTGGGGCTGTTTCTCTGCAAAGGGACCAGGATGACTGATCCGTGTACATGAAAGAATGAATGGGGTCATGTATCGTGAGATTTTGAGTGCAAACCTCCTTCCATCAGCAAGGGTATTGAAGATGAAATGTGGCTGGGTGTTTCAGCATGACAATGATCCCAAGCACACCGCCAGGGCAATGAAGGAGTGGCTTCGTAAGAAGCATTTCAAGGTCCTGGAGTGGCCTAGCCAGTCTCCAGATCTCAACCCCATAGAAAACCTTTGGAGGGAGTTGAAAGTCCGTGTTGCCCAGCAACAGCCCCAAAACATCACTGCTCTAGAGGAGATCTGCATGGAGGAATGGGCCAACATACCAGCAACAGTGTGTGACGACCCTGTGAAGACTTACAGAAAACATTTGACCTCTGTCATTGCCAACAAAGGATATATAACAAAGTATTGAGATGAACTTTTGTTATTGACCAAATACTTATTTTCCGCCATAATTTGCAAATAAATTCTTTAAAAATCAGACAATGTGATTTTTTTGGATTTGTTTTCTCATTTTGTCTCTCATAGTTGAGGTCTACCTATGATGTCAATTACAAGCCGACCTCATCTTTTTAAGTGGGAGAACTTGCACAATTGGTGGCTGACTAAATACTTTTTTTCCCCACTGTATGCCCATTATTGTTTATACCATGTTTGTTTGTATGGCTCCCAAACCCATGTACTGTATATCAATTAGAAACCTACCAGAGCTATATAATAATAGTGAATAAATATTAGATTCATATCTCAGTTACAAAATACATTTCTGACAGTGTAAGGAGAAGCATAAAAGAAAATGGAGAATAGAAGAAGTTATACTGACCACAGGGGCTTGGTCCACACGTGGCAGATTTGTTGCAGACATTTATGTGAATGAGGCTAAGGCCCCACATAACGAACAGCAACCAAAAAGCGCAGTGGCGCAAACAGTGGTGTAAACACATTGCATTTTTTTCCACAGCGCTTTTAACAGAAAGTCTGCAGAGTTACTGTACCTAAATGGAAACTGCCAGTGTTATAGGTATAATTAGGTAGGTATAATTGACAAACCGCGATTTACAAAAACTTGATGTTTTTTGAAATCTCAGCATTTCAGCTGCGGATTTTTTTTCTGCAATGTGTGGTGGGATTAGCCAGAATCCCATCCACTTTGTAGCTACTGTAATATGCAGCTTTTTTTTGTGTTGGGGCCCCAGCCTGACAATCCATTCCATGCAGGTAAATGAGGTTGTTTTTGCAGCATGCACATGTATGATGACAGCTGCAGAAATTTCTGCAACAAATCTGCCTCATGTGAATGTACCCTAACAATATCCATTTTAATATTTAGTAAATACAGCAGAAGAGTAAAAATATGATTGCAAAAATTGCATGAACATTCTGTATTACACACTGGGTGTAGCATATATCACCATTCTGTGAAAAAAAGGGAAAAGATTCTTTGAAATCATACTAGCCACTACTAAAACGTGCATTAGGTGTGTTATATTTTATAGTGCTCTGAAATGTATTGGCAATCACTTTTATATTTTTTTATGAAAATTAACTTTGTGCCGAGCAGCACTTACACCCCTAATTTGTCTTTATTAAGACCACTACTAAAGGTACTTGCAAATAGCTCATATAATTAATCTTTTATGATGACAATTTTCTGTTGAGTTAAATCCCAGCCCCCTACGGTAAAAATTGATTAAAACCTAACTGATTGTTTTAAAATACCCTTTGTAATGTGGCGGGCATGTTTTCTGCTGTCAGCTGCTAAATATTTACTTTAAATGTGTTAAACAGACAAAAAAAAATTCATGGCACGAACCCTTTTTTTTATATCCAAATGGATGAAACTTACAGGACCAAATTAATGTTACAAATGACATTTGCATAATGCTTTCCATCCTGGTATGTGCTTTGTTTGGCTTAGAGGGACATTCCTAATATATACATTTAAGTACAAAACACACATCTATGTTCCCAGTGGAATACCTGATTTACTAACAGTTTCCTTTTTTCTTTTGTTAAACCAAACATTGTATTTTTATTAATGTGAAGAATTTCAGATAATGATACTTTTTGTTTACTTATTTTTTAATAAAGGGCTTTTGTTTCTATTGAAAAATTTTCTCAAATGCATTATTGTGGTTTTCTTATGAATTAAATTACAGTGAAAGTTGCTATTGATGTGGCACAACTAGAAATAGTGACTGGCTGGCTTTCAGACATTTAATAACAAGAGGACCTAAAACTACGTTTATAATGAGAATAATATAGTTTTTATTTATCATTAGAGGTAAAAGATGAAGAGCACTGATCTGTGTTAACCCCTTCCTGCAAATAAACATACTATTACATCCTTAAAGAGGATGCAATATGCGGTTTTAAATATCGCTAGAAAGCCGACAGCGCACTGTCGGCTTTCCCGTTATGTGCCGTTAGTTTCGGCACCGATCTCTGCCCACTGTCAGAAGGGCATTCCTGACAGTCTAGCTGGGCTGTCAGGAACTCCCCCCATGACAGTACTCATCCATAGACTTGTACTGGGGGGGCGTTTCTCACCGCTCAGCGTCATCGCTGGGCGGTAAGGAACGCCCTCTCTGACAGTGCAGAGCTACAGACGAGTACTGTCAAAGGGGGCGTTCCTCACAGTACAGCTAGACTGTCAGGAATGCTCTTCTGACAGTGGGCAGAGATAGGTGCTGTTAGTATCTCCGTCCCCGGGGCACATAACGGGAAAGCCGACAGTACCCTGAATTCAGCGCACTGTCGGCTTTCTAGCAGTATATAAAACTGCATGTGCAGGAGGACATGAAAGGTCCTCTTTAATTGTTCTAACTGCAATAGAAAATAACAAAAAATGAGTAAGTAAACCCCAATAATGACACTTAAAAGATATATCTTTATTAGAATTATAATCTAAAAGATCTAGGTAACAATAACTCCTAAAAGTGATACACACATAGACAATTTGGATAATAATTAAAGCAATGTCACTAGAAATATTGGGGAGTAGCTCATAACATGTGGTTTTTAGCTACATTTCCCCACAGTCACTTGAGAAACTATCCAAAAAGATATAAATATATTGCCCACTTGGCTGCAAGAACCAACAAATGGTGAGACCACGAATTTAATGGGCTCTCCTACGGTCTCTTATAGTATCAGCCGGTACAAACTAACATGTGGCAAAGAAAAAACTAAGTGGGCCATATAAGAAATCATGCTATACACATCAAGTGACTGTGGGAAAATGTAGCTAAAAACCACATGTTATGAGCTACTCCCCAATATTTCTAGTGACATTGCTTTAAGTATTATCCAAATTGTCTATGTGTGTATCACTTTTAGGAGTTATTGTTACCTAGATCTTTTAGATTACAATTCTAGTAAAGATATATCTTTTAGGGGTCATTATTGGGGTGTATTTACCCATTTTTTGTTATTTTCTTAATATTAAGCACGCTAAACCTTTTATACACTTTTGAATCCTTTCTTCTAACTGCAATAGGATGTACCTATATATACTGGATGGCATAGGCGCTGAACTCAAAGGTGTTGTCTAAAATATACAGCTGACATTCTACTTCAATGGTTGGGATTATAATTATCTCTGATCCAATCTATTTAACCCTATAGACGTAGTGGTCAATAGTGATCATGACATCTAAAGTGTTTGGCAGAGAGAGGGGGCAACAGCAGACTGCCAATGAGTTACAATGGCAACTGTAGGTCTAACAAGGGTCCCCATATCTGCCATAAGTATTAGACTATTAGATCATGTGAAAGGAATTTTTCATGTGATATGTTCACAATTATTCCCCTAGTGAGCCAAAAAAAAACTAAATTAAAAAAATTTAAAGAGGTTGTCCAACTGCTTAAAAAATTAAGGAAATTGATTAAAAAATAAAGCTAATTCACCTTTTTTTTGGTCTTTTGTTCCTGCTAATGGCACCAACTTCACATGACTGAATGGTCTCAGCAGTCATGTTCCATTTGTTTACAGGTTTTTGGAAAACATGTCACTGCTACCTTTTTGGTGGTGTCTGAAAATGGCAGAACCGAGTTGATAGCACAAGAACAAAAGACCAGTGAAAGGTAAGTTAGCTTTCTTTTAACAGAGGCCTCAGTTAATTTTTAGCAGGAGCCTCTCTATTGCCACTCACAGATGGTTTCCAGTTCCCTTGGTTCTCCTCTCCTCTTGAAATAGGTATATGTGAGTAATCTGTCCACAGTTGCTCATGTGTTACTTCTCTTTCCAGTGCCGAAGGTTGATGAAGTCAGGAATACAACAGTCAGAGTAGTCTAAACATGTGTGAAATGCATAAATTCTCAATTATAAAAAAAGGGGGGGAAAAAAAAAAACATTATATTTTTCTAAATTATTTATTTATTATGCTTACTTATATAGCGCCATCATATTCTGCAGTGCTTTACAGACATTGACAGTCACTGTCCCATATAGGGCTCACAATCTACATTCCCTATCAGTATGTCTTTGGAGTGTGGGAAGAAACCCACGCAAACACGGGGAGAACATACAAACTCTTTGCAGATGTTGTCCTTGACAGGATTAGAACCCAGGACTACAGCGCTGCAAAGCTGCAGTGCAAACCACTGAGCCACCGTGCTGCCCGAAATAATATTTTTAAAAAGCTGTATGGCCCCGCCCTAAGCCTCAAAATCAAAATCCATGCCTTTTTTTTGTCACATTCTAAAAGCCATAACTTTTTCATTTTAATGTTAACATAGCCATATGAGAGCTTGTTTTTTTTTTTTTTTTTTTGCACAAAGAATTGTAATTTTCTATTGCACCATTTTGGGAAATATTTAGCTTATTGAGCAAATTTTTTAAATGGATGGCAAACCCCCCTCAGTTTTGCCATCTTTTTTATGTATGGTGCATCATAAATGACATGTTATAGTTACATAATCATAGTCATTACAGTTATGGTGATTTATATTGTTTAATGTTTTAATGTTGTACTATTTTTGCAGAATAAAATCACTTATTTGCCACATTATTGATAGCAGCATCTAAGGGGTAAACGGGCAATAAATGATGTTTTCACCAGTAGCAGCCATTAGAGGAGCATGTCAAGTTCCCACTGTTGACGTAATAGTACATCATGGGGCGGGAACTAGTTAACAATGTCAATCTAAAACTAATTTCAACCAGGGCTTCAAAATAGTATAATACTTTTGCAAGTCATTTCTCCAATTGCATTATTTGTTACAATTATAAATTCATATTTTTGTAATGAGTGATATATCTCATCTACAGTAAGTCCATTTTAATTGCATATGAGCAACAGAAAAACTGCAAAAAAACAAACAAAAAAACCTTGGAAAATACACCTTGGAAAATACACCAAATCTTTGTTGATTTAATGTCTCCCTAAAGTGACCAACTAATGTTTATGAGAGCTATGTTTATTCATTCATGACCTTTCTGCTAGTTGCCATAAATCCCTGAAGTGAATATGCATCCTGTAAAGGTTTTATCCCATTATACAATTTAGTGACATGTAATGAAATGAAATGGAAAATTTTGCTTTCGCAGGTCACTCTACCCAGAATTAAGTTATATGACTTGATGTCAATTTTAACTTCTTTCAGAAGGGTTCGTGGAATTAGTTGTAACTAGTTCATACAAATGTTTCCAGCTTCTTTCTGTAACACTTAGTTCAGAAGTGCTTTATAGGAAAGCTGTCATGGAAACCCCCGCAAACCAATGTAAGGGCTGAATAGGTGATAAGACGCAAATCCCAAATTTTTGTCTTGGTATGTGCTGGCATTCCCCCATAGTCAGCCAATAAGTACAGAGGAAAAAAAAAAATATATATACAGTGCCTTGCGAAAGTATTTGGCCCCCTTGAACTTTTCTACCTTTTGCCACATTTCAGGCTTCAAACATAAGGATATAAAATTTTAATTTTTTGGTGAAGAATCAACAACAAGTGGGACACAATCATGAAGTGGAACGAAGTTTATTGGTTATTTTAAACTTTTGTAAAAAATAAAAAACTGAAAAGTGGGGCGTGCAATATTATTCGGCCCCTTTACTTTCAGTGCAGCAAACTCACTCCAGAAGTTAAGTGAGGATCTCTGAATGATCCAATGTTGTCCTAAATGACTGATGATAATAAATATAATCCACCTGTGTGTAATCAAGTCTCTGTATAAATGCACCTGCTCTGTGATAGTCTCAGGGTTCTGTTTAAAGCGCAGAGAGCATCATGAAGACCAAGGAACATATCAGGCAGATCCGTGATACTATTATGGAGAAGTTTAAAGCCAGATTTGGATACAAAAAGATTTCCCAAACTTTAAACATCCCAAGGAGCACTGTGCAAGCGATCATATTGAAATGGAAGGAGTATCAGACCACTGCAAATCTACCAAGACCCGGCCGTCCCTCTAAACTTTCATCTCAAACAAGGAGAAGACTGATCAGAGATGCAGCCAAGAGGTCCATGATCACTCTGGATGAACTGCAGAGATCTACAGATGAGGTGGGAGAGTCTGTCCATAGAACAACAATCAATCGTACACTGCACAAATCTGGCCTTTATGGAAGAGTGGCAAGAAGAAAGCCATTTCTCAAAGATATCCATAAAAAGTCTTGTTTAAAGTTTTCCACAAGCCACCTGGGAGACACACCAAACATGTGGAAGAAGGTGCTCTGGTCAGATGAAACCAAAATCAAACTTTTTGCCCACAATGCAAAACGGTATGTTTGGCGTAAAAGCAACACAGCTCATCACCCTGAACACACCATCCCCACTGTCAAACATGGTGGTGGCAGCATCATGGTTTGGGCATGCTTTTCTTCAGCAGGGACAGGGAAGATGATTAAAATTGATGGGAAGATGGATGGAGCCAAATACAGGACCATTCTGGAAGAAAACCTGTTGGAGTCTGCAAAAGACCTGATACTGGGACGGAGATTTATCTTCCAACAAGACAATAATTCCAAACATAAAGCAAAATTTACAATGGAATGGTTCACAAATAAACGTATCCAGGTGTTAGAATGGCCAAGTCAAAGTCCAGACCTGAATCCAATCGAGAATCTTTGGAAAGAGCTGAAAACTGCTGTTCACAAATGCTCTCCATCCAACCTCACTGAGCTCGAGCTGTTTTCCAAGGAAGAATGGGCAAGAATTTCAGTCTCTCGATGTGCAAAACTGATAGAGACATAACCCAAGTGACTTGCAGCTGTAATCGCAGCAAAAGGTGGCGCTACAAAGTATTAACTTCAGGGGGCCGAATAATTTGGCACGTCCCACTTTTCAGTTTTTTATTTTTTACAAAAGTTTAAAATATCCAATAAATTTCGTTCCACTTCACAATTGTGTCCCACTTGTTGTGAAGCTTTGCTGAGCTGGGCTAGTACTTGCGGTTGTAGTAATGAGACTTTTTTGTCTCAGTCTGTGGAGCTTTTTCTTTTTGTTGTTAATAAGCATATCCTGAAGTTTCCAGTAGTATGTGTGGAGTTTGGCCTTCATTTCCTCTGTGTCATTAGCCAATGATGATTTCAGGGCCTGTATCTCCTCCTGTGTTCTTTTTTTGTTGTTATAGGAAATTTTTATCATATTGTTCCGCAGCCTTTCAGATGTCCGAATACATAGTTGTTCTGCATATCGGCTGTTGTAGGTGTTCCGGGTTGGGTTACGTAAATTGAAGCCTTTTGGGATGAGTCTCTCCTTTTTGCATTTTGTTAAGAAGAAGATGTCAAGGACATATTTCCAGTCCCCCCTCTCCTTTCCTTTCGACAACCACCAAACCTGAGGCGTATTATCGTCCGGAGTGCCCTGAAGGCCCCAACTGAAAATGGCACCTCACCTTGCCTACATAAAAGGTGCATGACCTGCAAGCACATCCACACCACTGACAGTGTACCTATCCCACAGTCACAACAGGTGCACAGAATTAGGGGGACATTCTCCTGCAGGTCTTCCAATGTGGTGTACCTCATAATGTGTGTGCAATGTCCCACCACAGGCCTCTATGTGGGGGAAACAGGGCAGAGACTCAGTCAACGAATGAACTCACACAGATCCAATATTAATAACAGCAGAACCGATCTCCCAGAGGCCGCACATTTCTCCGGAGAAAACTATTCTATTGAAGATTTGCGGGTTGTGGTTTTAATGGGACATTTTAAGACGCAGGAGAAAAGGAAAGAAATGGAGTACAAATTTATGCAAAAATTTCAAACTCTGCAATTTGGACTTAATATTCATGCCAGTTTCATGTCACACTATGTGTGAAACATGAACTGAACTCAATATTCATGCCAGCTTCAAATCACACTATGTATGAACTGTGAGGGACACAAATCACCTCCTGATAGCAAACAGATAACAGCAAGAATTACTGATCCCTCCGTCACGCACCACAAGTTTCCAGACTGTTTTTTTGACCTGTTGTAAATAACTTCTCTACTTAGATTGCATTTTTTTAAGGACTCTAAAATGCTTTGAAAACCATGTGTATAAAAATCTGTGAATTTTCAGTTCTTGTATCACACCATGTCTGATGAAGGGAGCTAGCTAGTACTCCTGAAAGCTTACTTATAAATATACTCAGTTAGCCTCTAAAAGGTATCGCCTGATTTCTTCACTCTTCCACTACTTTCAATGGCTAACACGGTACAACATTATACTACTATCAACTTGTAGTTCTTGAGGCAGCCTCATGTGTAATGGCAGCTAAGATGTACATCTAATAAAATGTCTGCTACTAACTACAGTGTGTGAGCATCTGGAGCAGGACCAACTAACAGAACACTATGTGTCTTTGCACCAGAGTCCAGCTGCTGAGTGACGGACCTGTGGATTCTTGGTGATGAAGCACGGCCACCATTATCAGTGCAGTTTCTGCTCTATAGTCCCACCTCACCTGAGAAACACTGCTCTACATTATACCACACAGGAGAGCTGACAGGTCATTTATGCTAAATTGTCCTCTATACTGCACCAGACAGGAGAGCTGACAAAGCCACTATACTGCACCAAACAGGATAGCTGACACATAAGCTATACTGCACCAGAAAGGAGAGCTAACAGAGTCTCTGTACTGCCTCAGACAGCAGAGCTGACAGATCCTCTATACTGAACCAGATAGGAAAATTGACAGATTCTCTATACTGCACCAGGCAGGATAGCTGATAGAGTCTTTATACTTCAGCAGACAGGAGAGTTGACAGAGCCACTATACTGCACTAGACAGGAGAGCTGACAGATCCTCTATACTGCACCAGACAGGAGAACTGACAGTGCTACTATACTGCACCAGACAGGCGAGCTGACAGATCCCCTATACTGCACCAGATAAGAGAGCTGACAGGGCCTCTATACTGCACCAGACAGGATAGCTGACACATATGTGATACTGTACCAGATAGGAAAGCTGATAGATCCTCTATACTACACTAGACAGGTGAGCAGAGTGATCCTCTATACTGCACCAGACAGGAGAGCTGACAGATTCTCTATACCATACCTCTCAACCATCCCGGATTCTGCTGGACAGTCCCGGATTGTGGGTCATGTCCTGCAGTCCCAGTTGGCATGTCCCAGATTCAACTCATCTGCGTCCGGAGAGGACAGCTCCTGCCTCACCACTGTGCCCCCTATGTGCTCCAGCTCCGGGAGCTGTAGGTGCGATGTGATGACGTCACTGACATCGTGCCTGCAGCTCCCTTAACACTCTGGGACAAAAGACTACAGACTGCACAGCAGAGGAGTGAGGAGAGGTAAGTATCAGTGTTTTTTATGTTAAACTTTGGCAGATGAAGAGGGACATTAAACTGTGGGGGCATATGAGGGGGACATTAAACTTTGGGGGTAGATGGAGGGGAACAATAAACTGGGGGGCATATGAGGAGGACATTAAACTTTGCCGGCAGTTAGAGGGGGCATTAAACTGTGGGGCAGATGAAGAAATACATTAAATTGGGGGTAGATGGAGGGGGCATTAAACTGGGGGAAACTGGCGGAGGACATTAAATTGGTGGGAAATAGAGGGGGATATTAAACTGGGGGCAACTGGAGGAGGACATTAAACTGTGGGCAGCTGGAGGGGGACATTAATGTCCCCCTCTAGTTGTCCCCAGATTAATGTCCCTCTCCAGCTGGCCCCATGGTTTAATGTTCCGCACCAGCTAACCCTACAGTTTAATGTCCCTCATCAACTGCTCCACTTTAATGTCCCCCTCTAGTTGCCCCCAGTTTAAACTGGGGCAGCTGGTGGGGGACATTAAACTATGGAGCAGCTGAAAGGTGACATTAAACCGTGGGTGCACCAGGAGAGAGACTTTATACTGTGGGGTCAATTTGAAGACATTATAATTTGGGGGCATATAACATTAGGGTGACTGTAAGAGCATTAAACTGTGTGGGGAGTACAAAGAGAAATGGATGGGAATGGGCAGAGTCAATTTAGAAGTGGGTGGAGCTAAATTTGCAGTGATGCGCATAGAGCGCCACACATTTTGTCCCTCTTTCTGTCCTCCTTATGTCTATGCTGTACCAGATAGGAATGCTGACAGATCCTCTATATCAGTGTTTCTCAACCTTTTTAAGTTAAGTACCCACTCCTGAGAAAAGTTCCAACCAAGTACAACCAATGGACACTGTGATGTCTGTCATGTGACAGATCCTGCTACTGACCTCAAGTGGGAAAGAAAAGCTGCTGTGCAAAACGCGGCAAGCAAATAGTTTTGCTTGTGGGTCACCCATTGAAGACACACACTAAAAGTTCTGAGGGTCTTTTAGCGTCCAACCAGCTTTTCACTCCTTAGATCATAGATCAGAAGCTATTTGTTTATTCAGCACAGACTACTCACTGCTGTAGTAGAGAGCTGCCCCTTTAAAGGGGTATTCCCATGAACATAATCATATCTATATTTTTAGATAATGAAAAGTTGTACATTTTTGCAAATATAAGTGGTTAAACATTTTGCAGAGTTTTAGAGATCTTCTCTAAATATCTTGTGATCACAAGTTGCTGGTTTGATTGATTGCCAGTGAAGACGACCATGAATGCAGGACCTTTCTTAGGTCAGAAAATCAGCTATGATTTCCTTATTGTGGCCGGATATCATCTGATACATGTAGTGCCCCTGCTTGATAACCCAGCTACAATAACAAAATCATGGCTGGGTTTTTGACAAGTCCCAGACCATAGAAAGTTTCTGCATTCATGGTCGTATCTGTTGGCAACCAATCAAGACAACAGAATATTACCACTAAGATAGAGGAAATCTTTAAAACTCTGCAAAATTTTTAATTACTTCTATTTGCAAAAATGTTTAACTTTTAACTATCTACAAATATAGATATTATTATGTTCATGGGAATACCCCTTTAACCATGATGCAATGTATTCTAATTCCTATCTCTGCTTGGTAGTCACTGTGCTTCAGTATTTGAAGATCGTGGTGGTTTTGGGTGGCACTAGCCCCCCTGGAGCCTCAGAACCTGAGCATTCACTAAATTTTCCACATCCAAAGCAATGGTTCTCAGCCAAAAGACTGCATGGCATATCCCCTGGAATACACGTAGCACAGGTTGACAACCACTGCTCTATACTGCAACAGACAGAAGAGTGGACAGATTTTCTATACTGCACCATACAGGAAAGTTGACAGATTCTCTTTAACCGGTTAAGGACCGGACCCAAAAGTGCCTTATGGACCAAGCCTCATTTTTCAAAACTGACATGTCACTTTATATGGCAATAACTTTGAGACGCTATAACATACACAAGTGATTTTGAGATTGTTTTTTCATGTACATTGTACTTCATGTTAGTGGTAAACATTGATCAATATTTTTGTATTTATTTATAAAAAATTTAGGAAATTTGATGGACATTTGGAAAAAAATTGCAATTTTCAAAATGTGAAATGCTCTGCTTTTCAGACAGATATTCATATCACCAAAATACATGAATAAATATTATGTACTTTAAATATTATCTCTGCTTTATATCAGCATCATCTTTTAATCGTCTTTTAATTTATTTTGGATGTTAGAAGGCTTACAAGTGTAACAGCAATTTTCCAGATTTACAAGAAAATTTCCCAAACTCATTTTTTAGGGACCACTTCAGTTCTGAAGAGGATTATAAAGGCCTATATATTAGAAACCCCCATAAATCAACCCATTTTCAAAACTGCACCCCTCAAATAATTCAAAACAGCATTTGGAAGTTTGTTAACCCTTTAAGCATTTCACAAGAATTTAAACAATATGGAGGTGAAATTTAGACATTTAATTTTTATCCAATGATATATTCATTTATTCCTAAAATTAACACATTCACAAAGGGTTGAAGGAGAAAATGCATCTCACAGTTTGTTGTGCAATTTCCCCTGAGCACAGAAATACCCCACATGTGGGTGTAAACTGATTTTTGGGCATACAGCAGCGCACGGAAGAGAAGGAGCGACACTTGGCATTTGAAAAGCAGATTTTGCTGGAATAGTTTTCAGGTGCCATGTCGCATTTGTAGAGCCCCTAGAGTACCAATACAATGGAAACCCCCAAAAATGACCCCATTTTGTAAACTATACCCCTCACAGAACATATCAAGGGGTATAGTGAGCATTTTGACCCCACAGTCGTTTCATAGATTTTATTAACATTGGGACATGAAGATTAAAAATTACTTTCTTTCCAATAAACCATCAGTTTAGCCCCAAATTTTTCATTTTCACAAGAGTATAAAGGAGAAAAAGCACCCCAAAGTTCGTTACACAATTTCTCCTGAACACAGAAATGTCCCATATGTGGTCGTAAAATGCTGTAGGGGTACATGGTGGGGTTCAGAATGGAAAGAGCGCTATTTGGCTTTTGGAGGGCAGATTTTGCTGGAATAGTTTTCAGGTACCATATTGCATTTGTAGAGCCAATAGAGTATCAATACAATGTAAACCCTTCAAAAGTGACCCCATTTTAGAAACTACAAACCCCTCAAAGAATGTATCAAGGGTTATTATCATTTTGAGCCTAAAAATGCTTCCCAAAAATTTATGTAGAAAGTGAAAATTGACATTTTTAAATAAATATGCCATTTTGGTGCCCAATACGTTGTACCCACTTTGTGTCATCAGAAACATACACTCCTAAAACTATTAAGTGGGCTATCCTGGGTACAAAAAAAAATTATACAGTATATGTGGGTGTAAACTGCTGCTTGGGCACACAGCAGGGCTCAGAAGGAAAGGAGCAATGCGCTTTTTAGCTTTTGGAGTACAGTTTTAGAGGGACTTTCTGGACGCCATGTTGTTTTTGTAGAGCCCTGGAGGTGCCGGTAAATTGGAATTCCCCAAGAAGTGACCCCATTTTGTAGGAGCAATTTTAGGGTCTCTGCAAATATGACATGGTGTCCAAAATCCAACAATTTAAATCTACGCTCCAAAAGCCACATAGCGCTCCTTCACATCTGCCCCCTGCTGTGTGCCCAAACTGCAGTTTAAGCCCACATGTATGACATTTTTCCATAGATACGCTATTTCATTGCCCGATATTTTGTGCCCAGCTTATGTCAGCAGACACAAACACTCCAAAAACTTAAGTGGTTATCCCGGGCACAACAGCTTTTGGAGCGTTCATATCTGATACAAGCTGGGCACAACATATTATGCATTGAAATGACATATTCCTGGAAAAATTGCCATTTTCACTGTCCACATTCAGCTGCGTATTCATTTCTGGAGAATAAATTATAGCAACACTTGGATGTTAAAAATGATCACTGTACCCCTGGATAAATTCCTTCGGGGGGTGTAGTTTCCAAAATGCGGTCACATGTCAGGGGATTCCACTTTACTGGCATTTCAGGAGCTCTGCAAAAGTGTCATGACGTCCAAAAGCTAAACTGTCTAAATCTGTGCGCCAAAAAATCAAATATCGCTCATTCCATTCTGTGCCCGGCTGTGCTCAAACAGCAGTTTATACCCACATATGGCATTAAGTATATTATCCTGGGTACACCAGTGTCATACATGTGGGCATAAAGTGCAGTTTGGGCACACAGCAGGGCACAGAAGGGAAGGGACGCTATGTGGCTTTCGGAGTGCAGATTCAGATGTTTGGTATCTGGACGCCATGTCATGTTTGCAGAGCCTCTACAGTATTAGAAAAGTGGAATCTCCTAGGGAGTGACCCCATTTTGAAAACTGCACCCCTCAAAGAATTTATCAGGTGGTGTAATAAGCATTAGTATCCCTGGCGGGAATGCACAGCGGATGGTGAAGATTGAATAGGTAAGCTGTGCGGAGTGCATTGGGAACACGAAATTCCCTACTATATCCCCAGTAGCTCCTATGATTGGGGGGGGTCACTCAGGGGGTCACTTTTAGTTTATTTTCCCTTGTAAGCTCTACCTTCCTGCCGCAGCCAGTTACGTTCTAATGATTTGGTGATTTGGGGGGTTTTTGTCTTCACATTGTACAAGCTATATCTTTTTTATTTTCCTGGTGATGTAGCCATATGAGGGCTGATTTTTTGCGGTATGATATACTGTACATTTTTTAATAACACCATGTTTTTGGGTGCCTATAACTTATTGAATAAAGTATATTAACTCTTTCTGGGTGGATTAAAAAAAAAAAACATCAATTCTGGCATTGGATTTTGCCTTTTAATTTTTTTGCCGTTCAGCGTACAGCATAATTAACATGTTACCTTTATTCTCCTGAGAGGCGTAACATTTTTATTTTTCGGTTCACAGAGTTGGTATAGGGCTTATTTTTTGAGGGAGGACATGTGCTTTTTATTGGGTTTTTTTTTAAAGGAAGATAGCCAAAAATCATTACTTTTTTTTTTCCATTTTTTTTTTTTCGATGTTCACCGTGTACATTAAATATTGTTTCATTTTTATTGTACAGGTTGTTACGGATGTGGTGATACCAAATATGTATTGTTTCTATTAATTTTTAGTTTTTTTATATAATTCATTTTATATAGGAACAGGAATTTTTAATTTATTTTTTTACACATTTTATTTTATTTTTTTAACTTTTTTTTTACATTTTTTACTTGTCCTATAAGGACACCTGAGCCAGCGATGCTCTGATTGCTGTCTCAGTATTATAGACATCGGCTGACTTCCTGTATAGACTGCAATACACGTGTATACTCATGTATTGCAGTCTATACAGGAAGTCAGCCGATGTAGACGCATCGGCTGACTTCCTGACATCCCAGCAGGCTCAACCAGGGAGTTGGGGCTCCAGGCAGCCTGGGGTCACTGGCCAGACCCCGGGCTGCAGAAAATAGATATCTGAATCCCCCGATCTTGCCGTGGGGGGTGTCGGGGGGGCCAACATGGCAGAACCCCTTGGATGCCAAGGGGTTAAAACCCCTGATCGGAACTCAGTTCTGACCGGGAGTTATGGAGCAGGGTGTTAGCTGTCAATTACAGCTAACACCCGCTCCCGATCCCGCTCACTGTGTTTCTGAAGTTCCGGCCGTAAATTTACAATTAGGCAGACTTCAGAGACCAGGACCGCTGGCCAAAAATTTGCGGTCGTCAACCGGTTAAAGCCAAAATTGCATTAACAATAAGGTGCTAAGAGGGTTGTCTTTGGGCAGAATGTGACATTAACTTAAATAGGGAAATGTTTCAATACCAGATACCACTCATGGACATCAGTGGGAGAACCATATTTGTTAAACTTTGTAAACCTCTTTTTAATCACGATTAGAGATGGGTGGACCTTTCAAGATTTGTTTTCGTTTCGGGTTCAGGTGTCTCGAGTCCCAGATTTTTTTTGGGTCGAACAAGTTCAGTATGAGCCACAGCTTAAATTGGCTTAAAACATATTGTATAACACTGTCAGGGCTCCTAGGATCCTCTCTATCCAATGTCTAGCTCTCTAAGGCAAATACAGCCGAAGTTATGTCAAAGTGAAAGTGACATACTGTATACAGAGGGTACGGAAAGTATTCAGAGCCCTTTCAATTTTTCACTCTTTGTTTCATTGCAGCCATTTCCTAAAAGCAAAAAAGTTCATTTTATTTCTCATTAATTTACATTCAGCACCCCATCTTGACAGAAAAAAAACAGAAATGTAGATATTTTGCAAATTTATTAAAAAAGAAAAACTGAAATATCACATGGTCATAAGTATTCAGACCCTTTGCTGTGACACTCATATTTAACTCACATGCTGTCCATTTCCTTCTGATCCTCCTTGAGATGGTTCTACTCCTTCATTAGAGTCCAGCTGTGTTTAATAAAACTGATTGGACTTGATTAGAAAAGGCACACACGTGTCTATATAAGACCTCACAGCTCACAGTGCATGTTAGAGCAACCTGGTGCTTAACTGTCTTGTAAACCGCAAGCCAATACAGGCCTGCGGTTTACAAGACGCCGAGACCACAGACGGATGTCCGCTTCTCAGTACGGGCGACGCGATGATGTCACAACATTGCGCCACCTGCGCTCAGACACAGACGTCCTGTGCGTGGACAGGGAGGAAGCGGCGGCTCCATTCATCAGCATCGTAAGTAGGTGAGTATGACTTTTTTTTTGTGGGTATATTAATAGTATAAGGGGTGGTTAGGAGGGGGAAATATAACTATAAAAGGAGGATTCATTAGGGGGCATTATGACGATGGGGGGTCATTTATATAAGGGTTATTGGGGGGTATTATGAATACAAGGGGGAGGTTATTTATATAAGGGGCCATTAGGGGGCGTCATTTATATTACAAGGCATTATGAACATAAGGGGGTGGTGATTGATATAAGGGGTCATTAGAGGTGCAATATTTATGTCAGGGGGAATCAGGGGCATGATATGAGGGGCAATTAATTTAATGAAAGTGGCACTTAGGCTTTATTAAGACTAAGGCCCCACGTAGCGGGCTGCAGGAAAAACCATGGCGGTAACATTGTGGTTTTTCCCGCAGAGCTTTTCACAGAAGGTCTGCAGAGGTTTCCTCTGTGGACTTTCTGTTTTCTATACACCTATATGGAAACCGCCAGTGTTTCCATAGGTATAATTGACATGCTGCGATTTCCAAAACTGCAACGGTTTTGGAAATCGCAGTGCGTCTGCTGCACATATTTTTCTGTAATGTGTGCATGGGATTTGCTAGAATGCCACGGTTTTTTTCTGTGGGGGGGGCCACATCCCATCCCCACTTTGCAGTAAAATATGCGCAGCGGAAACGCTGCGATTTCCAAAACAGTCGCAGTTTTGGAAATCGCAGCATGTCAATTATACCTACGGAAACGCCAGCGGTTTCCCTATAAATATAACTGAAGCAGAAAGTCCGCAGAGGAAACCTCTGTGAACTTTCTGTGCAAAGTGCTGCAGGAAAAACCGCGATGCGTCGCCGCCACGGTTTTTCCCACAGCTGTTTTTTGCTGCAGGACACCACGTGGGGCCTTAGCCTTAAGGAGTTTTCCAGCTCATTTTTATTGATGATCTATTCTCAGAATAGATTCAATAAGAGATAAGTGAATCCCCACTGATCAGCTGTATGGGGGGCTATGGTGCCTGTTTATATCACACGCTGTCTGTTTATAGTGACCATGTGATGTAATTCCAGCCTTGTCACATAGACTTGTATAGGATGAGGTTGTAGTTACATGACATGGCCGCTATGAGATGAATGACACTATGTAAACAGAGAATGGGTCACGGCGCTTACACAGGTACCACAGTTCATTCAAACAGCTGATCCTGGGGGTCCCGGGTATTGGAACCCCAATAATTTTTTTTCCCCTTGTTTTTTTTTTCCCTTTTCAATTAGGAAATACCTGGGACATTATTAATAAGGGGCACTATTTAAAGGGGGTGCACAGGGAAGTTATTAACTTAAAGATACACTTGGGGGTATTATTCATTATAGGGGGTTATATTATATATTTTATAATTGGGGTAGCAGCAGGATGGATGTGCAGGTGAGGACAATGTGGGTCGGGTGCCTGGAAAAGTGAGGAACCAAAGATGTCTGTGTTGCAAACTTTACAGAGACTGGAAGGAGTGGTCATGGCCGCCCAGGTGAAAGAGACGGGGAATGTGAAGGATTAGTCAGAGACGTCACCGGTAAGTCACTAAATGTTACTGCCCTGTATTCACCTAAATCGTCTGCAGAGCCCTGTGTAGAGCTGCTATATACCACTATACGGTCACTGTATACTCATAGTATCGGTATACGAACATGTCCAAGTAGGGGGCCCACTTGGACATGTTCGCCCCCCCTGTGCTGAACCCCTAGCTACGCCTCTGGTCTAAATACTT
The DNA here is from genome assembly GCA_947044405.1 of Leptodactylus fallax. Taxonomy (NCBI): domain Eukaryota; kingdom Metazoa; phylum Chordata; class Amphibia; order Anura; family Leptodactylidae; genus Leptodactylus; species Leptodactylus fallax. The sequence continues at coordinate 67,556 of CAMRHE010000938.1, forward strand.
TCTGTACCCACTGTATGCCTAAGGAAAAACAGATTGTAAGGAGAGGATACAGAGTTTAACCATAAACTGCACTGTCACTTGTGTTTATACATTTTAACATTTACTAAACTCCAAACATCCTTTTTGGGGAGAAAAGAGGCTTGCCTGCGCTTTTTTTTTAGACACACATGGCACTTACATTGCAAAAAGCAATGGTTTTGTAGAAAAATTATCCCATTTTGATGACTTGCAAGTGCTACAGACATGTTGTTTGAGTGTTTGAGAGACAAATTTGTGGCTGTGAGCCTAGTTGTAAAGTGATGAAGAATTGGCTTTTCAAAAAAAAAAAAAAAAGCCACCAAAAGTTATCCCTTTAGGGGAGCAAATGTGAAATCAAAATGGTTTTGTTTTTTTGATGATAACACTGTGGCACCAACAGTGTGATATAGTGGAATGTGATGGACCACAGAACATATGAGTGAGTGAGTGGTGGTAGCAGTGGCAACATGAATTACAGTGGGCATTGAATGATATGATGGACCAGGCATGGACAGGACATGTCTGCCTGAGTAATGGCAGTGGTGGTAGCTGTTTAGGAGTAGCAATCAGCATCAGCAGTGCAGTAAATTGAACATGATGATAAAAGGAGACATTGGCACCACTATTCAGAGCCATCAGCCAGAGGTCTCTGAAAATCTTCAACGATCCATGATTAATATATTTTGACAAAAGCAACTTTATCCATGCTAGCAGTGGACAGTTTTGTCCTTTTAGATGTTACAACGCCAATGGCAGCACTGAACAACCTCTCGGCCATTAGGCTTGAGGCCAAAAAAAAAGTAAAACTCCCATGGCAAATTGGGCCCGCTGCTTTCACTACTCTAACCTATTTCCTGACACTTGGAGCTGTGGCTCTGGCAGAGGAGGTGGAGTGCTGGCTGAGTGTGGTGTACTTGGTGTGGGCCTAAGCCACCTGGGTAAGCATGCGACTGGCAGTTGCAGTAGTTTCCCTAAATGCTGTGGTAAGCCTATTCTGATAATATTGCAATTTTCCTTCCCTTTGGGAAGAATTTCCCCATTTCAGCTTTATAGTGACTCTCATCCAGTACTCATGCTTCTGTTTGAAGCTAATAATACGCTTGTTGCTATGTAAGCAGCAAAGCATACAACATGCCATGCTTGCTAGCATCTATGCGGACCCAGGTTTGTCATCATCATTATTTTGGAAGAAATAAGGGTCATCCTCCTCTCCTGGCTGTGTATCAAAGCCCCCTCTGCATCCAAGGGAGAGTCTTCCTCCTCCTCCTCTTGTAATCAAGGCGTTCCAATTCCTCCACCATAATGACCCTGACCCAGACCCTATTCCTTCTCCATCAACCCAGAGCAATGATGTTGACTAAGAGGTGGAAACTTTTCCTCCTCTTATCTCTCATTGAATGAGTGTAAGTGCTTCCTGTAAGATATACAGTACAATAGAGAGATACTGCAGTAGTTCCTGTTGACAAATGTGGTGGCCTCTTCAAATGACTTGAAAAGCCGACACACTTGTTGCTCCAGCATGTTTAAGGTGGAATTCCACCGAGTTGGAACATTGCAGATAAGGTGGTGCAGAGGCAGAGCGCTTTGTTGCTGCAAATCAAGCATGGTGTTTTTTGTGACATAAGAATGACTGAAATGTGCAGAGACATGTCTGGCTACGAGGACCTCTTTTAAGCCATTATAAAGAATAAAAATAAGAACTAACAGATTAAGGACATACACCATACATGGACAATGCGTCATTTGTCCTAACTGCAACGCAGCAGTAATATTGGTGCCATTGTTGCTGGCAATGCTGCCCAGTTGGAGTTGGCGAGGAATCATCCAGCAGGATACTTGCTGCATGAGACAGCAAAGCAGCTTGTCCACTGTGTGGCTTCTCTGATCCAGGCTCATATATCAAACAAAGAAAAAAAACCTTAATATTTACCTTCCCTGTTCCCCCTGGCACTATGGTTAAAGTGGCCCTGCATGAAATATCGTCTATGGTTACAAATTTTTGTTTCACCACATCAGTGGTTAAATCCTTAGGGGTTAAAATGTATTTTCCTAACCATTCCCTATTGTTTTAAAGTCTTTATGGTAACCTGACCCTTATTGGGAATGCAGAAACTTTGGACTGGACATGTATGGTGAAAACTTCAGGATGTGAATTGGTTAACCAAGGCAGAAATACTTATCTTGCTTTATCAAAGATATCCTGATCAGTGTGGGCACATTAGAATTATGTTAGCATTATTTGTTTACCAGTTATTTAACAGCTGTACGAGGACACATACATGTGGCGACAGAACCAGCTCCCCGATGCCTTGCATTAGACACACAGAATTATTTATATTTTATTCCCTCTAACAGCCATAATTTGCTCAATTGTTAAATATAGTTGCTTGATGTGCAACATTTGGCTCAGAATGGTTAGCAGCACTTTAGACAAACTGCTCCTGCTGTTTTGTGTATGATCGCTTCATGAATAAATCATCAGCTTTATATTCCCCATTTTGCAGAATCAACAGAGCTTATTATCCTTGTCAGTACAGCCACCTGAGGCTTCCTAGGCCTATACATACTTAAGAAGACTGCAAGCCTAGGTACAACAATCAGCCATTGTTTGCTTACTTGGTGTTTAATACAAATAAAGTTTTATCAGCATTAGTTCTCCGAGGTTCCCCATCGTGACTCTGATGCTTTACATAGTAACCATTCTACATTAACCTTCATGTGACTTTCACCTCAGTTGGGACACACAAGGATGGACATCACAAGATTTTTCAAAATGCATGAATTTGTAAGTGAATAACAGGATGTTCCTTCGGGGGGCTCAGTGGTAAGCACTGTCACCTTGTAGAACTGGGGTACTAGCTTGAAATCCAACTAAGGGCAACATCTGAATGGATTTTGTACTTTCTAAAAGTGCCTGCAATGGTTTCCATCCACACATACTGATAGGGAATTTAGATAAACAGCAAGATAAAGTGGCACTTGCCAATCTTGATAAAAACAAAACACATTGCAGGCAGCATTAGAAATTCTCGCTTCTACTGATTCGGGTACGGGGAAGGATGGGTGTAATTCACAGAAGTTGAACGTGGAGGGTGAGGGTCACTTGAAACATATCTCAGGCATTATCTAGTGCAGAAAGATGAAATTTTCAGCTTTTTTATGGTATTAGTATCACAGATCTACCCATATTATTATCATCATTATTAGTATCACCAGTTGAAAATACACTCAGGACTGGGGGCTGCATATAAATGTCCCAATCCCAACTGTGTTTTCAGCAGGCGATATCTCTGAAAATTTTAGTGTCATATTGCGATCTTGGTGCAATAGGAAATCTGAGAATTCCATTTTTCTTATTACACCAGAAGCACAGTTCTAAATTTTATAATGCCTGAGATATGAGTGCTTGAAGTGACCCCTCCCCCTCCCTCAATGATCAGCTTCTCTGTATTATAACTGTACTCCCCATACTCCCTGTTAGGACAAAATCTGTTAATAATGTATACTACAAAATGTATTAGTGACAAAAATAATGCCAGAATATCAAAAGTTGTTCAAAAGTTTAGAAATAGTTTAGGTGTTTACAGGTTGGAATACAGAAACTTTTTTTTTTATCAGGATTGTTAAGTGTCACGTCATCCTGCTGTTGATTTACTGGACTGTGTTACACATTGCCTTTCACTCTATAAAGCTGAACACCATTGTGATCCATTACACAAGTCCTAATATATTAGTCATGTAGAGTTTGTTTGTCTGAGAAAAGTGCCAACTTTTTTCTTATGTAGGGAATTTTGTATTGTGGACCCTACTAGGGCCAGTAAGTGGTGATGTCTGCAAGGTGCTGTAGAATATGTTGCCACTATACTGTATATGCTAGATAAGTAGTTAATTATGTACATTATAACACATTATTTTTTATAATACATAACTGCTACTACACCTAATTTTGTGCAGAAAGTAGAAGTTTCATGAACCATTGCAGACTACATCTCTGTCTTCTTATTCACAATGGAATTATGCATTACAATGCCCTCCATTATCACTGGCAGCTATAATGCCCCATAAAACTGTCAAATCCACAGTGCCAATCATAAATAACAGTACCTGCCACATTGAGCTCATACATTACTACCTATAGCGCTTCCATGCGCTGCCAACCACAGTACTAAGAATGAACCACATGTAGCAGGCTGTGGGTATTATGTGGCGCATCCATACCACATCAGCCAACCTGCCATTCTGATCTCTTTCAAAGGGTTGTTCACATTAAGGAAAAAAAAGTGTCTGTGTTTTTTATGAAAAATTATGCAATTTTCGCTACATGGACAGTACTAGACACAGCTTATGAACAAGAGTGGAACTGATTCTCTTCTATAGACTAGAAATTATCACCATTATAATTTGATTTTATTCTTCTCTCTGCTACAGAAGTTTTAACATCATATATGTCACCTTTGGGTGGTGCTTGTTTGCTTTTTATTAATTTTATTAGTAACAGTTTGGCTGCTTTTTAGCTTTTTCCCAGTAATGTTGAATAATGTTAAAGGGCTACAGAGTCTCAGCAATCTATTTACCTCCAGTCTTATCAGACTCAGGCTGCTACTTAGTACCAACCCAATTTTTTACACTGCCAGTTATGATCGACTGCTATGTATTAGCATTACCGGAAAGTCAATGAAAATCTTGAGTCCTGATACCAATAAGATGATGCAATCTGTATGCGCAGTGCATACATTTACACCGTAAGACACGAACAGGAATAATAACTACCAAAACACTGTTTGGATTCTTACTGTATATTATTAATACAAATAAAAAATTTAACAGCTATGCTGATAGCAAGTTCTAAAATGTAAAGAAAGCAGTGGTGATATGCAAAGACTTTTAATAATGGTAAGAATGCAGCAAATCCTCTAAAAGGTCAAACAGATTAGCAGAATCAGATGAAAATGCTGTATTTTTCCAGTGTATGAATGTCAGAAAGTTGAATTATAACTGTGCATATTTAAATGCAAAAAAGACTGTTCTGAAATAAGTGCTGTGCAACTAAACAGTGTGCAAAAATGTTCCAGGGTCAATAGTGGTTTTATGGTAACTGGAGACAGGACCATTATTAGGGGAAAAAAGAAGCAGTGTTGATCACGGCTCTGCCATTTGGCTTCTAAAGAATGTCCCTGGATGAAAGAGAAATTATACAGTTTTTCACTTTTCTATGGCATGATTTGCTATGACTAATGACTATAGTTCAGTCAGACCTATACATTTGATACTATGGTAAAAGATGTTGAACTAGAAGGACTTATATCTATTTTCAGCCTTAGGCCTGTCTCAGGAGGCCATGTTTTCACAGTCTGGTCTCTGCCTCACGGTAGGTTAGTATTTTAACAAGAATTTCAGAAGTTGAAAACAATGGTGCACCAGGAAACTGTTAGCTTCCTGCTCCAACATTCATCCTACAACCCCCATTCTCTGTTGTTTGGCACAAGCATGCACAATATGATGATGTCATTGTGCCTGATGAGTCGAACCGGGGGCATTATACTATGTGTGACCACTAATAGGGTATTTTAATATGTGAGGACCACTGAGGGGAATTATTCAGTATGAGGACCACTAAGCGGGCGTTAAACTGTGTAGGGGACAAAGGGGGAATTATACTGTGTGGGGGCATTATACTATGTAGGGACCATTAAGAGGGAATTATGCTATGTGGGGGATCACTAAATAGGTATTTCACAGTTTGAGGGGCACTAACAATGCATTATACTGGGTGGAGCTACTAAGGGAGCATTATATTGTGTAGGGACAACTATGAGAGTATTATACTGTGTAGGGACTACTAAGGGTGTATTATATTGAGCGGGCATGATACTATATGGGGGGTCACTAAGGGGTAATTATACTGTGCAAGGGGATTATACTATGTGGAGACTACTAAGGGAGAATTATACTGTGTGTGGGCTAATAAGGTTGAATTATACTGTGCGGGTCTGCTAAGGTAGCATTATACTGTGTGGGGGCCACTTAGAAGGCATTTTACTGAGTGGAGGCTCTTAAAAGGCATTATACTGTATGGGGACCACCAAAGGGACATTAAACTTTGTGGGCACCACTTAGGGTGCGCTATATTGTTATATTGCGTGGGGGCAAAATGAACTGGGCAGTTTCAAAGGGGAATTTGGTACAGTTATGGGTGGGGCTTAACAGAAATAAATTTGCCAAGGTGCACACTGCTAGACAGGACTGGTTGCCCCTGATACATTAATATAAAGATATTTGCCTTAAATGAAGGGGTATTCCAGGGAAAAATACAAATTTAGTGACAGCAGGCAATTGTGTGAAAAAATCATCACTTATCTCTTTTCCCTACCATTCCAACGGTATGTCTCCATTCCTCTCTTAGGTCTCTGGTTCTGATTCAATGATGACATTTATGACGCCACATACAGTGGGGGAAAAAAGTATTTAGTTAGCCACCAATTGTGCAAGTTCTCCCACTTAAAAAGATGAGAGAGTCCTGTAATTGACATTATAGGTAGACCTCAACCATGAGAAACAAAATGAGAAAACAAATCCAGAAAATAGCATTGTCTGATTTTTAAAGAATTTATTTGCAAATTATGGTGGAAAATAAGTATTTGGTCAATAACAAAAGTTCATCTCAATACTTTGTTATATATCCTTTGTTGGCAACGACAGAGGTCAAACGTTTTCTGTAAGTCTTCACAAGGTTGGCACACACTGTTGCTGGTATGTTGGCCCATTCTTCCATGCAGATCTCCTCTAGAGCAGTGATGTTTTGGGGCTGTTGCTGGGCAACACGGACTTTCAACTCCCTCCAAAGGTTTTCTATAGGGTTGAGATCTTGAGACTGGCTAGGCCACTCCAGGACCTTGAATTGCTTCTTACGAAGCCACTCCTTCGTTGCCCTGGTGGTGTGCTTGGGATCATTGCCATGATGAAAGACCCAGCAACGTTTCATCTTCAATGCCCTTGCTGATGGAAGGAGGTTTGCACTCAAAATCTCACGATACATGGCCCCATTCATTCTTTCATGTAACCGGGTCAGTCGTCCTGGTCCCTTTGCAGAGAAACAGCCCCAAAGCATGATGTTGCCACCCCCATATGGTATGGTATTCTTTGGATGCAACTCAGCATTCACTCTCCTCCAAACATGACGAGTTGTGTTTCTACCAAACAGTGATACTTTGGTTTTATCTGACCATATGACATTCTCCCAATACTTTTCTGGAACATCCAAATGCTCTCTAGCAAACTTCAGACGGGCCCGGATATGTACTGGCTTAAGCAAGGGGACACGTCTGGCACTGCGAGATCTGAGTCCCTGGTGGCGTAGTGTGTTACTGATGTTACTTTGTTAAATTAGTCCCAGCTTTCTGCAGGTCATTCACTAGGTCCCCCCGTGTGGTTCTGGGATTTTTGCTCACCGTTCTTGTGATCATTTTGACCCCACGGGGTGAGATCTTATGTGGAGCCCCTGATTGAGAGAGATTATCAGTGGTCTTGTATGTCTTCCATTTTCTAATTATTGCTCCCACAGTTGATTTCTTCACACCAAGCTGCTTGCCTATTGCAGATTCAATCTTCCCAGCCTTGTTTCTGGTGTCCTTCCACAGCTCTTTAGTCTTCACCATAGTTGGAGTGTGACTATTTGAGGTTGTGGACAGGTGTCTTTTATACTGATAACAATGTCAAACAGGTGCCATTACTACAGGTAATGAGTGGAGGACAGAGGAGCCTCTTAAAGAAGAAGTTACAGGTCTATGAGAGCCAGAAATCTTGCTTGTTTGTTTTTGACCAAATACTTATTTTCCACCATAATTTGCAAATAAATTCTTTAAAAATCAGACAGTGTGATTTTCTGGAATTGTTTTCTCATTTTGTCTCTCATAGTTGAGGTCTACCTATGATGCCAATTACAGGCCTCTCTCATCTTTTTAAGTGGGAGAACTTGCACAATTGGTGGCTGACTAAATACTTTTTTTTCCCCACTGTATAACCAACTGCAGCCAATCACTGGCCTCAGCAGCCAGATGTAGTTTTATTCATCATCACTGCAGTGCAAAATCCAACAAAATAATCACAATATTAAATAAGGTAATAAATGAATACATAACTTTTAATAATGAAGAAATATAAAAATATCACAAATATAATCAATAGATCAAAATACACGTTGTTCAATCTACAGTCATGGCCAAAAGTTTTGAGAATGACACAAATATTATATTTTCACATGATCTGCTGCCCTCTGGTTTTTATGTGTGTTTGTCAGATGTTTTTATCACATACAGAAATATAATTGCATTCATATTATGAGTAACAGAAGCTTATATTGACAGTTAGAATGAGTTAATGCAGCAAGTCAATATTTGCAGTGTTGACCCTTCTTCTTCAGGACCTCTGCAATTCTCCCTGGCATGCTCTCAATCAACTTCTGGACCAAATCCTGACTGATAGCAGTCTATTCTTGCAGAATCAATGCTTTAATTTTGTCTGAATTTGTTGGTTTTTGTTTGTCCACCCGTCTCTTGATGATTGACCACAAGTTCTCAATGGGATTAAGATCTGGGGAGTTTCCAGGCCATGGACCCAAAATCTCTATGTTTTGTTCCCTGAGCCATTTAGTTATCACCTTTGCTTTATGGCAAGGTGCTCCATCATGCTGGAAAAGGCATTGTTGAGTGCCAAACTGCTCTTGGACGGTAGGGAGAAGTTGCTCTTGGAGGACATTCTGGTACCATTCTTTATTCATGGCTGTGTTTTTAGGCAAGACTGTGAGAGAGCCGATTCCCTTGGCTGAGAAGCAACCCCACACATGAATGGTTTCAGGATGCTTTACAGTTGGCATGAGACAAGACTGGTGGTAGCGCTCACCTCTTCTTCTCCGAATAAGCTGTTTTCCAGATGTTCCAAACAATCGAAAAGGGGATTCATCAGAGAAAATGACTTTACCCCAGTCCTCAGCAGTCCACTCCCTGTACCTTTTGCAGAATATCAGTCTGTCCCTGATGTTTTTTTCTGGAGAGAAGTGGCTTCTTTGCTGCCCTCCTTGAGACCAGGCCTTGCTCCAAGAGTCTCCGCCTCACAGTGCGTGCAGATGCACTCACACCTGCCTGCTGCCATTCCTCAGCAAGCTCTGCACTGCTGATAGCCCGATCCCGCAGCTGAAACACTTTTAAGAGACGGTCCTGCCGCTTGCTGGTCTTTCTTGGGCGCCCTGGAGCCTTTTTGACACCAATGGAACCTCTCTCCTTGAAGTTCTTGATGATGCGATAGATTGTTGACTGAGGTGCAATCTTTCTAGCTGCAATACTCTTCCCAGTTAGGCCATTTTTGTGCAGTGCAATGATGACTGCACGTGTTTCTTTAGAGATAACCATGGTTAACAGAAGAGAAACAATGATGGCAAGCACCAGCCTCCTTTTAAAGTGTCCAGTGGTGTCATTCTTACTTAATCATGACAGATTGATCTCCAGCCCTGTCCTCATCAACACCCACACCTGTGTTAATGGAGCAATCACTGAAACGATGTTAGGTGGTCCTTTTAAGGCAGGGCTGCAATGATGTTGAAATGTGTTTTGGGGGATAAAGTTCATTTTCTAGGCAAATATTGACTTTGCAAGTAATTGCTGTTAAGCTGATCACTCTTTATAACATTCTGGAGTATATGCAAATTGCCATTAGAAAAACTGAAGCAGTAGACTTTGTAAAAATTAATATTTGTATCATTCTCAAAACTTTTGCCCATGACTGTACATAAAAAAGACCTTTTGTCAATAATAAATTTATTCAATCCCAAAAGGGCAACTAGTAGTCCAAGCATGGCGGCCTGGCCAGAAAAAATATATAAATAAACCAAGGCTTAACGTGACTCAGACGGACCACCGTTACCGACCACTAACGTATGGATTAGGAGATCCGGCTCAGCTGGAAACCATCAGCAAGGCAACTACAAGGGACCCAAATTACAGATATATATTCTGTACCTAAATTCCACCCTACAATAAGGATATCCTGGTATGCCCTAATAGCCTAAACTCGGGGCCACTGCCCTATTAGCATGTGCCCCCGACAGGAACCTGACCCTAAGGTAACTGTCCCTATAATCTCCCTCTCCAAAAAAGTGCTAACAAAAACAACAGGTACATATAAACTGCAGTGCCTGAAATGATGAGATATGACGGAAAGGAAAGGGGCCCTGCTGCTGAAACAGCAGAGGAAAGAAATGGTGAGGAACACTACCTTTTTACTTTTATACAATTTCCTGCTGTCGCTAAACTTTGGCAACAATGTGGCAACCCTAATTAAGACCCATCTCTCACATGATTCTAAAGAACTAGAGTTAAATTTTTGCAGAGCCATATAATGATCTAACTTTGACTTGCACTTGCATCGGGTCCTATGGTAGCAGGGACCCCCTTTGAACAGCGGGACAGAACTCTGGGCAGTGTCTCGGGGCCATCCCAAGCACAAATGAGCTGAATACAATGTTGAAGCAGGGAGCCATTGTCTCTGCTTCCAGTGTCTTTGGCGCAATAGGCACAATGTGGTGGCATTACTTATATCATTCCTGTTGCTCCCTGAAGCCTCCAGGAGCAGAGACAAAAGGGAATTGGGAAAGGTAAGTATTAGTTTTTTTTTTCTTAGTTTCATTCATTGTAATGTGGCACCAGGAGGGGACATGAAACTGTGTCGGCAACTAGAAGGGAACATTATATAATATAGTGTCTGAGGGGCTACAGGGGGGCAGCTTAACTCCTCTAAAGTTCTGGACAAGCCCTGCTCAGGGTGAACTGTAATGCACTTTGCCTGGAGCCACAGTTTGCCTGGAACTCTGGAGCCACAGGGGATAGAGCTGCGATCTTGGTCTTATTTTAAACCCAGAAATCATGCCCACATGGGTTTAGAGATATCACTAGTTAACCCCTTCTCAACATCCGCCGTATGTCGGGTATTGGGTATGAGCGGCCGCCATAGCCACCGGGTCTCTGCTCTGATCGCGGGCATTAAAGCCCCTGGCACCTTGGTCAAAGCTGACCAAGGCACCATTTTGCTGGTGGTGCATGGGCGTCGCCATTTTGCCGGGGATCACCAGCACCTGGAGCTAGCTCACCTGCTGGTGTCCCGTTACTATGACAGCCGGGAGCCTTTTGAAGGCTCCCAGACTTGTCTGGTATTATCTTCTATTGCAGGCTGCTCTATACAGCCTGTAATAGAAGTGCCAATATTTTGCAATATTAGGGGGTCTGATAAATGTACTAAAAAAAAAACCTAGAATAAAACTAAAAAAATATAAAAAAAATAAAAAATATTAAAAATTCAATGTCACCCCCTTTTCCCAAGAACATATATAAAAGTACTTCAATACTATGAAACATATATACATTAGGTATCCCTGTGTCCAAAAACGCCTATAAATATTTTTATAAACCTATAACTACTAGTATACCTGGATCCACAAAAAAAAAAAAACGCCCTATGCATCCTCTTACATGGAAATATAAAAAATTTGACTGCGCATGCACATGCCCATTTTCCGGTGGTCTGTTACAACGCTGCGTCCGATGCCTGCCAAAGACAGAAGATACAGAGAGCAGGAAGAGGGGAGTGAACATAATGGACTAAGGGGCGGTGGAAAGCTATGATGCGGGGGGGTGCTCTGTGATGGCAATTAGCATAACTGAAGAAACAAATTTTATCAGAAATGGCTGGCCATTCGAACGTGACATTAGTTTAAAAGGTGTTTTTTTTAATGATAGACTCCCTTTAAAGTATTTGGGGGCCCACTTATGAAACCTTTGCACTGTGCCCACCAAAATGACCATGAGCTTCAACCCAGTGTATTTGTAGGGAGTCCAGGGGTTATGTTCATAATACAGACTAATATGTGTCTGAAACCAGCCCTACTTTGTCGCTATGTATACTGCTATAATTCCATCATATGGGGTAGGATTTTGAAAATGTTACTTACAGCACTACAATATGTCAATAAACAAAATATGCTGCAAATGGTTAGAAATGTCTGTTTGTACTAAATTCTAAGAAATATAGGCATGGATTGCAAATATAACATCCTTCCAGTCCCCAGTGGTTCCTATTCAATATTGGGCTCCAGTGCTGGGGAATTCGATCAGTGGTGTGATCCACCCTGAATCAGTACGATCCGCTCATAGATATTCAGAGTAGTATATTCATAAGTGATAACTTAGAACAATGTGATTATTGGGAAACCCATGGAGAACAGGAAAACGTCTGTTGTAATCGCATTTATAAATATGTTGTGGTCTGCAGCTGGTCTACAACTCAGGAGCCCATAGGCACAGAGATCAGCACATTGTGGTGCCCTTCTAACAACATCTAGCAACCTCTTCAGCCTTTCCTCTGTGCCTTTGTAAGATTCTCCTAACTTATGAATACCCATTATTTATACACTGTTCAGAGTATTTATATGTAGATTTCCCCTTCCACAGATGCAATTCCTCATAAGCACTATAGTCATAAGCCTTATGTGCCTACAGTTAAATCTGACCCTGGCTAACATAAATTGTAGTTGTTTACTGTACATGGAAAGGAATTCCCTTCTGTCACATGGAAAACAAGGGCATTTTGTGAGCATATTGAATAAACCATAGAATTAATAAATCATCACCTGTTACATTAATCACATGTTTATAATTGGCTTCAGGAATTTTGAGTCACTTCTCTGAATTTTGTAATAGAAATATTGTCAATGATATTCAAAGATGATACGATATGCTTATCATTGTGCGTTATGACTAAACTATGCTCTTTAATATGCAGAAACTCAGTATTAATATGTATTTGTACCTAACATTATCCAGCTACAACAATATGTCTTTGCCCAACATCACACAGATACACAGCCTTCCTTCATGAAAAATCACAAATTCACAGGTAAACATATTGACACAGATTTTAATTACAATCTTATATTACTGGCCAAGGAATGATGACATACACGTTGTTGTAAGTTGCCTTTTAATGTAGAGGAGGATTAATAACACTACATTAATAACACTATATCACAGGACATTTCCACGGCTGAAAATAAAACACAAAGAACATATATAAATGGTATGTAAAAAAAAACCAACACATAATACATATTCAACTATAGTGGTTGTAAAGTTTTTGTTCACAGAAGTTTAACTAATCAACAACATGTAGCATTGTCATTTTGCATTAATCGCTTCCTACATCATGATGTAATAGTACAGTACAGTACAGTACTATAACATTATGGCTTTAAATTGTCATTCTTATAATTGACATTGTGAGACTGCATTGATGTTGCTTTCATCAACAGCAGCCAGTCACTACTAACTGTCCAAGGACCAAATGTGGCAGTCCTGGGCTGACAATGTCTGTGACTGGTCATCGGTGACTGACCAATCACAGCATTATGATGTTAAAAGGGGAAGTTTTTAATTGATATATGTTACAGAAACAAGAGTGGAAGTTCTACTTCTGTCCTACCGCCACCAGTGCTGATCATCCCAAATTAACCCCTCAATCACCACAGCGCCACTGTCCCACTCAGTGGTGGTGATCCTGCTCCAGGGATCAGTCCCCTTCAGCCCATAATCTGCCTTTTTTTCAATAATAAAGGTAAACAAAAAAAAAAAAAACATACAGTAAATAATGTAGTTTAGGTAATACACCTCTAGAAGTTGTTTGACACACCTTTTTCTTCAAAATTGTGTAGCATCCCACTGAAACACTAGGAACTAGTTAATCTGCACTTATTTAATGTAATTTTAACCCCTTGATGATACGTGCTGTAATAGTATGGCAGATATCTGGCAGAAGCAGTGCAACCACTATAATCATAATAATAATTCCCCTTTCTCCTCACAGACACATGCCCCTATCCCTACTCCATGCCCCTTTGGTCCCAGTCGCTGCTCCTCCTCTTACATTTAGTTGCTAATATAGCTCTCATGTGGAGAGACCACAGAAACTATCTGGTTACTATAATAATTAGTAACTTTGTGAAGGATAACAGGCCTGTCATAGGAATATAATATTGAGGTTTGCCTAAAAAAAATAAAAAAAAACATAAAAAATTCATATCAACCCCCTTTCCCTAGAACACAAATAAAATTAGATAAACAAAAACAAACATAAACAAACTAGTCACCCCTGCATGCAAAAATGGCTGAACTTTAACCCCTTAAGGACACATCCCAAAAGTACATTAAGGACCAGGCCTCATTTTTCAAAATTGACATATGTCACTTTATATGGCAAGAACTTTTAGATGCTTTAACTTACACAAGTGATTTTGAGATTGTTTTTTTCCTGACACATTGTACTTCATGTTAGTGGAAAACACTAATCAATATTTTTGTATTTATTTATAAAAAAAAAAAAAAAAATAGGAAATTTGATGGAAATTTGGAAAAAAAAATCGCAATTTTCAAAATGTGAAATGCTCTGTTTTTCAGATAGATAGTCATAGCACCCAAATATATTAATAAATATTATCTACCATATCTCTGCTTTATATTGGCATCATCTTTTAATCGTCCTTTATTTATATTGGATGTTAGAAGGCTTACAAGTATAACAGCGATTTTCCAGATTTACAAGAAAATTTGTCAAACTCATTTTTTAGGGACCACTTCACCTGAAGGGGATTATAAAGGCCTATATATTAGAAACCCCCCATAAATCACCCCATTTTCAAAACTTCACCCCTCAAATAATTCAAAACAGCATTTGGGAAGTTTATTAACCCTTTATGCATTTCACAGGGATTAAAACAATATGGACATTCACAAAGGGTTAATGGAGAAAATGCATCTCACAGTTTGTTGTACAATTTCTCCAGAGCACATAAATTCCCCACATGTGGGTGTAAATTGATGTTTGGGCACACGGCAGCGCACGGAAGGGAAGGAGCGACACTGTGCGTCTGAAAAGCAGGTTTTGCTGGAATAGTTTTCAGGTGCCATGTCTTATTTGCAGAGCCCCTGGAGTACCAATACAATGGAACCCCCCCCCAAAAGTGACCCCATTTTGGAAACTACACCCCTGACAGAATTTATCAAAGGGTATAGTGAGCATTTTGACCCCATATTTCACAGATTTTACTAACAATGGGATGTGCAAGTTAAAAATTACTAAAACGTCACTTTATCCTCAAAGTTTTCATTTTCACAAGGGGTTAAAGGAGAAAAATCACCCCACAGTTTGTTAAACAATTGCTCATGAACGCGACAATACCCCATATGTGGTTGTAAACTGCTGTATGGGTACATGTGGGAGCTTGGAATGGAAAGAGCGCTATTTGGCTTTTGGAGGGCAGATTTTGCTGGAATAGTTTTCAGGTGTCATGTCGCATTTGAAGAGCCCCTAAAGTACCAGTACAATGAAAACCCTGTTTTGGAAACTACACCCCTCATTGAACATATCAAGGCATATTGTGAACATTTTGACCCTACAGCTGTTTCACAGATTTTATTATCATTGGGACATGAAAATGAAAAATTACTTTTTTTCCAATAAACCGTCAGTTTAGCCCCAAATTTTTCATATTCACAATAGGATAAAAGAGAAAAACTTCCACAAAGTTTGTTACACAATTTCTCCTGAACACAGGAATATTTCCCATGTGGTTGAAAACTTCTGTATGGGTACATGGCGGGGCTTAGAATGGAAAAAGCTGGAAATTTTGCTTGAATAGTTTTCAGGTTCCTTGTAGCATTTGCAGAGCCCCTAAAGTACCAGTACAATGGAAACCCCCCTAAACTTGTCCCCATTTTAGAAACTATACCCCTCAAGGAATTTCTAAAGGGGTATTATCATTTTGGGCCTAAGACTGTTTCCCAGAAATTAATATACAAAGTGAAAATTGACTTTTTTTTTTAAAGAAATATGCCATTTCAGTGCCCAATACGTTGTACCCACTTTGTGTTGTCAGAGACATGCACTCCTAAAACTATTACGTGGGCAAACCTGGGTTCAAAAAAGTTATATATGTGGGTATAAACTGCTGTTTGGGCACAGCCGGCACAGAGGGGAAGGAGCGCTATTTTGGTTTTTGGACGTCATGCCACTTTTGCAGAGCCCCTGAATTTCCAGTAAAGTGGAATCCGCAGACATGTGTCCCTATTTTGGAAACTAGACCCCTCAAGGGATTTATCAAGTGGGGTAGAGAGCATTTTCAACCCTTGAGCTTTGCATTAATTGAATTTCCAGAAAGGAATGCGCAGCAGATAATGAAAAGTGAAAACTGCAATTTTTCCAGAGATATGCCATTTCAGTGCCCGATATGTTGTACCCAGCATGTATCAGCAGAGACACACTCCAAAAACTGTTAAACGGGTATCCGGGCACAACAGCCTTTGGAGCATTTGTCTCTGATACAAGCCGGGCACAACATATTACACACTGAAATTACGTATTCCTGGAAAAATTGTCATTTTCGTCTATCATCATCATCTGCGTATTAATTTCTGGAAAATAAATTAATGCAACACTTGGAGGTTAAAAATGATCACTGTACCCCGGATGAATACTTCAGGGGTGTAGTTTCCAAAATGGGGTCACATGTCAGGGGATTCCACTTTACTGGTATTTCAGGGCTCTGCAAAAGTGTCATGGGGCAAAAAACCAAACCATCTAAATCTGTGCTCCAAAAACCAAATAGCGCTCCTTCCCTTCTGTGCCTGGCTGTGCCCAAACAGCATTTTATACCCATATATGACATTGTGTAAGTTATCCTGGATACACCAGTGTCATACATGTGGGCATAAACTGCAGTTTGGGCACACAGCAGGGTGCTGATGTGAAGGAACGCTATGTAACTTTTGGAGCGCAGATTTAGATGTTTGGTATCTGGACACCATGTCATGTTTGCAGAGCATCTAAGGTACCAGTAAAGTGAAATCCCCTAAGGAGTTTTGAAAACTGCACCCCTCAAAGAAAGTATAAATGTGTGTAGTGAGCATTAGTATCCCAGATGGGAATGCACAGCGGATGGTGAAAGGTGATTACGTAAGCTGTGCGGAGTACATTGGGAACACCAAATTCCCTACTATTTCCCCAGTAGCTCCTATGATTGGGGTGGGGGGCGGTCTCTCTGGGGTTCACTTCTGTTTTCTTTTCCCTTGTAAACTCTAAATCTGGTTTGTACTCTGATATACGCTCACCAGTTGTGTTCTAATTATTTGGCGATTTTTGGGGGTTTTGTCTTCATATTGTACAAGCGATATTTTCTTTATTTTTCTGTGATGTAGCCATGTGAGGGCTTGTTTTTTGCGGGATGAGATGTATTTTGTAATGACACCATTTTTTGGTGCCTATAACTTATTGACTAAATTTTATTAACTCTTTCTTGGTGGATTAAAAAAAAAAAAACCAGGAATTCTGGCATAGCTTTTTACCTTTTAATTTTTTTCCACGCAGTGTACAGTATAAGTAACATGTTACATTTATTCGGCAGGATCAACCAGGTAACAGGGGCTCCAGGCAGCCTGGGGTCACTGGCCAGACCCAGGGCTGCAGATAATAGGTATCTAAACCCCCCGATCACGCCGCGGGGGGTGTCAAGGGGGTCATTCACATGGCGGAACCCCTTGGAAGATGCGGTCATGTTAGACCGCGGCATCCAAGGGGTTAAAAGCCCCGATCGGCGCACAGCTCCGAGCGGGTGTTAAATGAGCGGGTGTTAGCTGTCAGTTACAGCTAACACCCGCTCCTGATGCCACCAACTCAGATAATGCGGGCATCATTGGCCAGTGACGTACTATTACGCGACGCACCAGGCGCCCATGATGTAATAATACGTCACATGTCGCTAAGGGGTTAAAAATATTTATTTCATATGATGAAGACCATAGTGGTAAAAAAAGATTACAATAACCAATACGTTCATCATTTCACCTCCCAAAAAAATTAAATTAAATGATCAAAACGTTGGTAAATCTCCATAATAGTATAAATAAAAAATAAATCTTGTGCTGCAAATAATGACGCCTTACACACCTCTCTACACAGAAACACAAAATAGTTACATGTGTCAGAATATAGCAACTAAAATAATTTTTCCATTTTTCAAAGTTTTGGATTTTTGTAATGCTATACACTAAACATGTGACAAAAACTACAGTACAGACCAAAAGTTTGGACACACCTTCTCATTCCAAGAGTTTTCTGTATTTTCATGACTATAAAAATTGTAGATTCACACTGAAGGCATCAAAACTATGAATTAACACATGTGGAATTATATACTTAACAAAAAAGTGTGAAACAACTGAAAATATGTCTTATATTCTAGGTTCTTCAAAGTAGCCACCTTTTGCTTTGATTACTGCTTTGCACACTCTTGGCATTCTCTTGATGAGCTTCAAGAGGTAGTCACCTGAAATGGTTTTCACTTCACAGGTGTGCCCTGTCAGGTTTAATAAGTGGGATTTCTTGCCTTATAAATGAGGTTGGGACCAGTGTCGGACTGGGATGTCTAGGGCCCACCAGTGGAATTGTTTCTAGGGGCCCACCATCAGGACCCCTGCAGATCAGCGGTACCGAGACAGGGCGGCTAAAGGTAATAACATGCCGGGAGCCATGCTGCTCACCCACTATACCATGTGTTCCACTGCACTACCTAAACCTACTGCTACACCTTGTATGGCAAGTGAATAGCGTGGCTCCAAGAATTGCTACCTTTACCTGTAGCCACACTGTCCTGGAAAAGCTGATCTGCAGAGGTTCTGGCTGTTGTATCATCGCAGATGTAATATTGATGGCCTATCCTAAGGACAGGCCATCAATATTAGAAAGATGGATAAATCCTTTAAAGAGGTTGTCCAGGAATTGGAACAACCCATGTAGCTGGCGGGAGGTGTAAAGTAAAAAATAAGTAAATTAAAAAGCATACTACTTTGTCCATGGCGCTCCACTGTCCACTGCCAGTGTCCATTCAGTCTTGTGCCAGCGACTCCTTGCTGGGAGTCCTGCACCTCATGTGATCGCTAAGACCAATTAGGTACAGGATTTCCAGAAATGAGGCGCCGCCATGAGACCGAACAGACACAGGCAGGGGACAACGGGGTGCTGGGGACAGGTGAGTATGCTTTTTTTTTAATTTTCTTATTTTTACACCTCCCTGGAGGCCGACACAGTGGTCGCTCCAGTTTATGGACAACCTCTTTTAAGGGGTTGTCTGGGCCAAATTTTTCTATGGTCACGTTACTGGTCCCCCCCACATAGTGGCCTCTTCACTGGTTCCCCCATACTGTAGGGGAACAGTGATTGGGTCATTATATTGTGTGGGAGCAGTGATGGAGGCTAACATCCTGTGGGGGGAGGGACATTAAACTGTGTGATGCATATTAAAGGGGTTGTCCAGGGTTAATCTTTTTTATGGCCTATGCTCAGGATAGGCCATAAATACCTGATCGGTAGGGGGCTGACACACGGCCCCATCAGCTGTTCGGAGGCATTTCCGGAGCCCGTTCTGTACACAACATAGGGCCGAAAGCAGAAAGCGCCATCCGCTGTATAGCAGCCCGGCACCTTCACTGCAGCTCAGCTCCCACTGACTTCAATAAGTGCTGAGATACAGTGCCTGGCTAATACACAATGGACAGAGCTTTCTGCTTCTGGCCCTGTATTGTGTACAGTACAGGCATCAGAAGTGGCTCCGTACAGCTGATCGGTCCGGGGTCAGCCCCGTACAGATCAGGTATCTATGGCCTATCCTGAGGATAAACCATAACAAATTATGCCTGGACAATCCCTTTAATATACCCCCCAGGGCCCCCCTAATGTGCCACACTTTAAAGAGGTTGTCCAGTATAATTTTTTTTCTTTTTTATAATTAGTCCGGGGGAGGTGAATCCCCCCTACCCCCCCCCAAAAAAAAAAAAAAAAAACATACTAAACATACTCACCTGTCCCCAGTGTCCTCCCAGCACGGTCCGGTCCTGCAGCTCCGCTGTCTTCTTTTGCCAGAAGTCCTCACTGGCTGTGACGTCCCAGGTCCCTTCCCTTAGGCCGCTGATTGGCCTCAGGGGTCACGTGACGTCACAGGTAGTCACGTGCAGGGGGAACTTCAGCTGGAAGAAAACAACAGAACTGCAGGACCGAACCGTGCTGGGAGACAGTGGGGACAGGAGCCGGTGTATTCACCAGTCACTTTTTTAATATAATTACTGAAATAAATAAACCTTTCAAAGATATTCAAATTTATTGAGATGCAGCTGTATTACTGTAAAAGGCCTGTGTTGCTTTAAGTTAGGCTGAAGATGAAATGAAGGTTCAGCGCTTGACTTAGAACATTCTGGTTACGAAGGGAAAAAGAAGAGGAGACCAAGTGTAAACTAGAGTTCCTTGTTAGGTTGACAACCTGTAGTTAGGAGATGGGCCTTCAGACGGCTCACTTTATGGAACCAGTGTGCTGGACAGAGACTGTGAGGGTATTTTTGGATGGACCTCATAGTTACAATCCAATCTATTGACCTCGTTTGACCATGTTTGACACTCTTTTGGAACCTGCCTCTTGTGATCTAAGCATTGTAGGTATTTTTTGGTGATTGTGTGAGAGAATTGGACCACACTTTTTGAGAAGGAGACTGTCCCAGCAAGGGAGACACTGACTGACTCCAAGGTGAACCATCACCCAGCTCCAGATTCATCTTTTTGGTTCCTAAGAACTGTACTTCCATTACTTGGAAGATTGCTGTTGTTGTATCCTGTCTTTCTTTAAGTAAACCGTAAGTTGTTAAACCATTCAACCTCGTCTCCTGAATCCTCAGTCCTGCGTTCATCAGGGGCACTCCAACCAATATCAGACTCAGGGAGGCTTACTACCAGGAAGTGTTCCAGGGGATACTGCTACCACCATCTTCGAAACTGCAGATCTCATTGCTGCGCAAGCCTTGGAGGGTTTTGTTGAATTTACTATAGCCACCGTGAGCTCAACCGTGGCCGAATAGTTCTCCTATCCTCCCTGTTTTCCTCCTCTTGGCTGCAATTGGTGTTTCACAAGCTTATCTACAAAATTGGTGTGCCACAAGTTTTATACCTAATCGCTGCTACTACCTAAGTTATACTACCTGATTGGTAAGCCACAAATTTCCCTACATAATTTGTGTGTCACAAGTTTTACTCCTAATTGTTGTACTTTGAGTTTTACTAATTGGTGCACACCAAGTGATATTAAATAATTGCTGTGTAACAAATTTTACTACCTAATTGGTAAACACTAGAGATGGGTGAACCTCTCAAGATATTGGGTTTGGGTCCAAGTTTTGGGTGCAAGCTTGGTACAAACAACACCTTGAAATGGCTTAAAACATAGTGTAGAACACTCTCAGGGATCTTAGGAACCTATATATACAATTTCTAGCTCTCTGAGGCAAACATAGTCGAAGTTATGTCAAAGTGAAAGTAACATGTATGTCAATAGAAAACGAATGTTAAGCAGTGGATACAGCTCTGCGTTTAACCACACACTGCGCTGCTACTCACTGTTTTAACATTTAAAACACTCCAAAAATGACCCTTTTATTGGAGAAAGGTGCTTGCAAAATGACCCTTTTATTGGAGAAAGGTGCTTGCCCATGTTTTTTTAGACTCACGTGACGGTTATTTTGCGAAAAGCAATGGCCTGTAGAAAAATTTGCCCATTTTGATGACTTTCACTTGGTCACTTGAAAAGTGATGAAAAATTTGGCTTTTAAAAAATAAAATTCACCAAAAATGATCCCTCTATGGGAGCAAATGTGAAATCAATTTTTTTTTTTTTTTTTTTTAGATGTGTTCGCTTTGGAACCAATAGTGTGCTATTGTGGAATGTTATAGTGGGACATGTCTTGGCTGAGTAGTGGTGACTGTGACAACAGGAGTGGCAGTGCGGCATGGAATGATATGATGGACCAGGCAGTAGGACAAGTGGTAGCAGTGATGGTTGCTGTGCCAACATGTGTGGCAGTGCGGCAGGGCATAATATGATGGATCATGCTACAGGACATGTCTGGCTGAGTGGTGGCATCAGTAGCAGTACAATAAATGGAACATGATGATAAAGGGAGACGGTGACACCATTGTTAGGAGGCATCAGTCAGAGGTGTTTGACAATCCACACGGATCCTTGCCTGATTCATTTTGCTAAAAGTAATTTTTTTTCCATGCTACCTGTGGACAGTTTTGTCCTTTTAGGTGTTACAATGCCACCAACAGCACTGAACACCCTCTTGATCATTTTTGCTTGAGGCCAGACAAGATAAAACTCCCTTTGCAAACTGGGCCAGCTCCTTCCACTAATCTAATCTATTGGCCCAGAATCCCATGGGGTCACAGTTATCTGCTGGAATAAAGGAGCACTCTAGGTACGACAGTACCTGCTGGAGCAGCCGGTGGGTGTCAGTTGCCTATTGTGGCTCTGTTTGGCACTGCAAGGTGAAAAATTCCTAGTCCATCATCTTCCAGATATTGTACTGGGCCTAGCTGCTGATGCTGCCTCTTTTAATCCTCCTGACACTTGGAGCTGTGGCACTGGCAGAGGAGGTGGAGTGAGGTAGACATGGAGTTGGCAGAGGCTATCCTGATATTCAAATTTTTCTTCCCTTTGGGAATCAGGGAAGAATTTCCCCAGTTTGTCTTTATAGTGAGGGTCTAAGAGCACTGCCATCCAGGACTCATCCCTCTTCTTGATGCTAATTATACACTTGTTGCTGTGTAAACAGTGGATCATACAGCCTGCCATGCTTGCCAGTGTATGCGCGGACCCAGGGGCCTGCCGTGGTTGGTGTTCTTGGACAGCATGGTTGTCCTCATCATCATCTTTTAAGAAATAAGGGTGAGCCTCCTCCCCTGACTGTGCCTGTGACATATCAAGGGCCTCCTCTGCATCCAAGAGAGAGATTTCCACCTCCTCTTCCTCTTCTAGTCTAGGAGTCCCAGTTTCCTCATGTTGGCAATGATGTTGACTAAGAGGTGGAACCTGGTCCTCCTCTTCCGTCCTTCATTGTGTGTTTCCTGTAAGATATGCAATAGAGGTAACATCTCACTGATGATGCTGCCACCAATTTTGGTGGCTTCTTCAAAGGGCTTAAGAAGCTGGCGCTCTTCCCTCATGAGCCTCTAATGAACTATCTCGAAATAACACATTGTCTCTGTGGTCTGCTTCATGCAGTAATCGTTCACTGACTTTTGCTGCTCAGACAGACGCTCCAGCATGTTTAAGGTGGATTTCTACCGAGTTGGAATGTTGCAGATGGCAGTGCAAAGGCAGACTGTTTTGCTGCTTCAAAGTTTGCAAAAAAGTACAAAAAGTGGACAGTAAAAATTGTAAATGGGCGATCTGGAGTGATGAGACAAAAGTCAATAGATTGGGCTCTGATGGGTGAATATGAGTCTGGAAGAAACAATGGAAAAGGGGGCTAACGGATGGAAAAATTGAAGGAACTGTCAAGTTTGGTGAAGGAAGCCTGATGCTATGGGTTTGTATCACAGTCAAAGGCATTGGATAATTGACCAGGATCGATGGTGGTCTCAATGCTGAGCTATATGTGAGTATCCTACCAGACGAGATACTTTGTACACTTGAGTACTATGGCTATGAAAAGGACGTCATAGTGTTCCAGCAAGACAATGACCCAAAGTATACATCGAGATTAGCAAAGAAATGGTTCAATGACAATGAAGTAGAGGTGCTTGATTGGCCTCCACAGTTCCCAAACTTCAACCCAATTGAACACTTGTGGATAGAGTTGAAGAAAAAGCTGTATTCATAGCCAAATGAGATGACAAGTATGCACCAACACTGGGAACATGTAGAAGAGACCTAGGATCAGGTTTCGGTCAAGACATGCTTCAATCTGATATAGAGCATGCCCAGAAGGATTCAAGCAGTGTTGAAAGCCAAAGGTGGATTTACAAGATAATAAAAATTTAAATTTAGATTTGTAGGAGCCAACCAGTAACAATGCAGTTACATGATAAGAATCTGCATAACTGATCATATTCTAAATAGTTGCAAGTCAAATTGATTTATGAGATAGCAAATATGATTGTCTATAAAATGATGGTAGTCTTACGTTTGAAGCTGTCGTGGATGGTGAGATATGGAACCTGAAAGTCAAAAATTTCCATTTTGCTCGTCAGTATATAAATTAATAAAGTGGCGAACAATCAGATTAAGGACAGGTGCCATACAGGGACAATGTGTTTTTTTTTCCTAACTGCAGTGCAGCAACAATATTTGCGTTATTCTTGCTGGCAACGCTGCCCAGTTGGAATTCGGCAAGGAGCCATCCAGTGGGATACTTGCTGCAGGATACAGTGAAGCAGATCCTCTGCTGTGTTGCTTTTCTGTATTCCTCAGCAAGTATCTCACTGGATGGCTCCTTGCTTCATCTTACCCCATGAAACGAGGAGGAGAAGGAGTGGAAGAAACAGCTTGGTGGTGGTGGTGGTGAAGATGGTGGTGGGAAATGGTCCAGAAAGGAAGATCCAGAGAAGGTGGATGGGCACTGCATGGTCTTGGAACTGGGCCTGCACAATTGAGGTGGAACTAGCACCTGGCCTTGCCACTCAGTACAATGACCCAGTGGGACATGAAAGCCATATATTGTCCTTGTACATAATTGCTGCTCCATATGTCGACAGGGGCATGCACCTTTGCCCAGACTGGCATATCCAAAGAAAGGCCCACATTCTCCGAAACATGCAATATAAAACCAGGACAGCTTTCCTAGAGAAATAATGGCGGATAGGTGTCCTCCATCTAGGGTGAGTGCATGCCATCAGTTGGCGAAACACAGTGGAATCCACTGTGTGTTATGGCAGTGACTACACAGAAGACTGGGTGTATATTGCTGTTTCCCTTATGGATGAATGACATTGGCATGGAAGAGGAAGAGGGGGAGTAGGAGAAACAATTGGTGATGATGATGATAATGACGACCATGTTCTAGGTGTAGATGTAGCCTGCCTACAAGTAAGATCATGGTGAGAAGGAGTAGAACAGTCTCGCTCACTTCCACTGCCAGCGCCAAATAAGATAGTGATGCCTACGTAATGAGTATGTAAAGATGTTGTACCTACTTGTACCAATACATACCTTCATCATCATCATCTTCTTCCCCGCTTTTTTCGGACACATCATGACCATACACACATCATGTCCATCCACTTCCAAATGGCTCCCCAGCTACCCTAACAGAATGACTACCAGTAGTAGTACTAAACGCCCAGCCACTACTACCGCCACCACCAACAGCTTTCCTCCTCTTCTTGCACACAATGATGACTGTTCTCATCCATCTCATCAAAAAGAGGAGGAAGACTGCTCTGACGATTTCTCAGCAGGTGTTACATCACTACCAGGAGAAGGAACACACACAAGCCATCCCATCAGATGCAATATCCTCCTGTGACTAAGATGATCGAGCTAAGTTCATCTTCATTCTCAGAAAGTACAACAATCCTGTAGCTACTGGCGGTGCCAACAAGTCCAGTAGTAGTGTTGGTGTTGCCACCCACATTCTTATTGTTAGTAGTACTTGCATGCATGCTTCCTTGTCCATCTCCCTTTGCCAGTCTGCTACCCTGTTTTTTTGCCCTGTTTTTTTCCATTCTTTTTTTTTTCTGCACATACTGCTTAATTAAAGTGATTGGCAACAATTCTGGCACTGTGTGTTTGTCTTTTTGTTTGTTTCTTTTTTTTTTTTTTTACAAACAAGTATTTCAAGAAAAGTCAGCTTTTAATAAGAGAGGTTTTTTAGATTAGTACAGGCTGCAATACTATATGTATGTGCAGCAAAAAAAAAATATAGAGTTTAAGAAATTATTTGAATATTTTTTTTAGATTATCAACACTCCATCACACTGTGAAATGTTAAATTATGGGAGATTCTTTTTTTTAGATTAGTGGAAGCTTCAATCCTGTATATATGTATATCAAAAATAAAAACACTTAAGAAATTATTTGAATATTTTTTCCCATTAACAGCATTCCATCACACTGTATATTTGGTGGTAAACAGAGTAGAAAATAAAAAAAAAAACCTTAAATAACAAGAGTTTTTTTCAGATTAGCACAGGTTTGAATATACACACATGGACAAAATTGTTGGTACACTTCGTTTAATAAAAGAAAAACCCACAATGGTCACAGAAATAACTTGAATCTGACAGACTGGAATGTGTCAAACTACATGTTGACAAGCCACAAAGCTTCTGGGAGAATGTCCTATGGACAGATGAGACATAAATCAAAATTAGTGGCAAGGCACATCAGCTCTATGTTCACAGATGGAAAAATGAAGCATATCTTGAAAAGAACAGTGTCCCTACTGTGAAACATGGAGGAGGCTCTGTTATGTTCTGGGGCTGCTTTGCTGCATCTGGCACAGGGTGTCTTGAATCTGTGCAGGGTACAATGAAATATCAAGACTATCAAGGGATTCTAGAGAGAAATGTGCTGCCCAGTGTCAGAAAGTTTGGTCTCAGTCGCAGGTCATGGGTCTTGAAACAGGATAATGACCCAAAACACACAGCTAAAAACACCCAAGAATGGCTAAGAGGAAAACATTGGACTATTCTGAAGTGGCCTTCTATGAGCCCTGACCTAAATCCTATTGCAAGGCATTATGGGAAAGGAGCTGGGGAGCTCATGCGCCCTCTGTTGGATATAACAGATCCTCAATTTGCTTTTGACTCACCGAGCCTTGAGACAGCAAAAGGGATTTTAGCCAAGCCAATTTCACTTATCTGCATACAGCGCTGTTTCCGGATTGTTGTCCTTCAGCAGTACAGAGCAAAGTGAACTGTACTGATGAAGGACAACAATCCGGAAACAGCGCTGTATGCAGATAAGTGAAATTGGCTTGGCTAAAATCCCTTTTGCTGTCTCAAGGCTCGGTGAGTCAAAAGCAAATTGAGGATCTGTTACATCCAACAGAGGGCGCATGAGCTCCCCAGCTCCTTTCCCATAATGCCTTGTGATATGTAGATGCTAAGTAGAGGGCAAAAGGCAATTCAATCTCTACACACCTTCACTGGTGCTCTCCTCAATGTGAGAGATTCTTGTCCCTAAATCCTATTGAGCATCTTTGGAAGGAGCTGAAACATGCTGTCTGGAAAAGGCACCCTTCAAACCCGAGACAACTGGAGCAGTTTGCTCATGAGGAGTGCCAAAATACCTGTTGAGAAGCGCAGAAGTCTCATTGACAGTTACAGGAATCGTTTGATTGCAGTGATTGCCTCAAAAGGTTGTGCAACAAAATATTAAGTTAAGGGTATCATCATTTCTGTCCAGGCCTGTTTCATGAATT
The DNA here is from genome assembly GCA_947044405.1 of Leptodactylus fallax. Classification (NCBI taxonomy): domain Eukaryota; kingdom Metazoa; phylum Chordata; class Amphibia; order Anura; family Leptodactylidae; genus Leptodactylus; species Leptodactylus fallax. Next base: position 94,909 of record CAMRHE010000938.1, read on the forward strand.
TTCTTTATTTAAAAATTGAAGCATGGTTGAAAAGCAATGTCTGACTTTCATTTGTTCATTTTCATAGAATTTTTATATATTATTACTTTTGTCAGATTCAACTTATTTCTGTGACCATTGTGGGTTTTTCTTTCATTAAACAAGTGGTACCAACAATTTTGTCCGCGTGTGTATATTGGATGAACAACAAGAAATCACTAAAATAGAAGAGATTTTTTTAGATTTGTGGAGGCAGAATCAGCACTTTGCTGTTAGAACAGCAGTTTCTATATGTTTAATGAAAAAATTTAAACTGTTGCCTTAACAAAAGATTTTTCACTAACAGGATTGTTTTGTCAGTAAAAGTACGTTTAAGATAAAACTGCTCTATAGCACAACAGACTTAGACAAAATTAGATTATTGGAAATAACAGGGTTAGAGTAGGAATGCAACAGTCTCAAGCTCAAAAAGCAGCATATCTGCTCTCTCCTATCCTATCACTAACCTGCCTGTGTAATTGCTTGAATCTGGCTAAATTCCTATTGGTTGCAAGCTTTTCAGAACTGTTCTCTGTATGATGCAATGAGATGAATCACAGACCCTGCACTATCTCCACTATTACTGCAACTAGCTTCCCGCGACTCTTGTTGCATCTTATATACTATATATGATATCAGCACTGTAAGGTGTCCAATTACCACTTTCTATTGGCAGACAGCTGATGTCAGGTGGTGCCAGAACGTTACATAGTGACTCATACACATGTGTCTCTTCTATATTTTCAGCTCAAACATGTGGCGTCAGCCATTTTAGTTTGTCCTAGATGATCGCCATTTGTTTGATTTTGCAAAAAAAACAAAACCAAATTGGAATATTTGAGTTAAAGCTTGTTCGTGATGAAGCAGTTTGCCCATCTCTAGTAAACACCAAGTTATTTGACCCAATTGCTCTGCCACAGGTTTTACTACATCAGTGGTCAGCAACCTTTTATGCATTGTGCAACGATTTTATAAAACAGTCAAAGATGAAGCAGTCAGTGTGCCATACAATAACTGTAAGGATGTTGAACCCTACATGACAGTCATATAAAGCACACCATTATGTACACAGTAACCAATTAACTGGTTGATTAAAGTTCCATTTCACTGTAATCCTTGTCCATGACTTTTTTGCACAAAGATAATTTTTCTCTGGTGGATACAGTTTATGGCTGAACCCAGTACTCAGAGTGAACTTTGGTAAGTCAGCTTTGTGGGGGAGAAGATGTCCCTCACATAGCCCAGTCTTTTTTGTTGCATAAACCCATACAAATCTGTCTGGCTTTGTTGAAATAAATACACAACTACTTTAGCATGTTCAGCTGACATATCATACTTTACTTCTGCCCTTGATTCAAGGTACAAAAAATAAATTTCTCAGCAATTGCTGCTCCCTGGCTAGGCTATCTCACAGGATGTCATGTCTCATGCTTTCCCCCTTATTGCTTCCTCCACTCCGACTTGCTTACATGGTCCATGAGAGAGAGGGGTTACATGTAGCAGCAGTGAACCCTGTGCCGAGCAAATATGCCTGATCTGCCAACCTTGGCACAGGTGCTGGAGGTTGCTGACCCCTGTACTACGTGCTTGCCATATTATGCTACCTATTTGCTGTGCCACAAGTTATACTATCTAATTGGTACACACAAAGTTATTCTACCTAATTGCTTCCTACAAGTTTTACTACATAAATTAGTGCACACCAATTTACTGTATACTAATTGCTGCACCATAAGTTTTTGTACCATGGGTGTGACATAAGTTACTTCTGTTGAAAAGACCTCTGAGTATAATAATGATTTGTGAACCCCTTAAATTTCAGGTTCAGTCAAACCTGAAATTATTGGAAAATTTGTAACAAACATGGCTCATTAAAAACTGATTTGCTTATCTGGTAAAGCATTAGCAAAATTAGTGCTCCAAAAGGCAAATGGTGGTCTGTCCTGTTTCAGCTCTGTTTTAAGCTCAGGCAGTTCATAATTGCCATATTTGGAGTATTGCCCCACCCTGGAGAACTTGCATAACAAATTATGGGGTGTCTGCAATAACACAATTGGAAAACTCCTGTGGGGTCAAAATGATCAGTACACCCCTAGATAAATGCTCTGAGTGGTGGCGTTTCCAAAATGGTGTCACTTATATTGGGTTTTCACTGTACCTCAGGGCTCGACAAACACAACATAACAGGCAAGAAATGTCCAGCAAAATCTGTGCTAAAAAAACAAATATCAGTCCTTCCCTTCTGAGACTTGCTCAGAATCCTCCACCTATTGAATATTGCAGTTTTTTCTCCTATTACCCCTATTAAAAAAATGAAAAAATTGTGGCCACTGCTATGTTTTATTGAAATAAATGCATTTTTCTTTTCATTTTTATTAAGTGTAAATAACTTTGGATCTGTGGCGTTCAAATTCTTACTACACTCCTAGATAAATTCCTTGATGGGTGTACTTTCCAAAATAGGTTTATTTTTTGAGGGTTTCTATTATATTGTTATTGTGACATGTGGGCTGAAAAAACATCCTTTGAAAATGAAAGTTATAAAATCTACAAGATGCCGCATTGATGTCTGAGAGCTGTGTTTAAGTCAAGTGGTACACTAGCGCCACATATGAGATATTTCTACAAATCAAGGCAATACCTATTGAGGATTGTTTTTCCTGGTAAGCCTTGCTGGGTTACAGTAAAAAGATTGAATTGGAAAATATGCAAATCAAATTTTGAATTTTCCCCTCCATTTTGCTTTAAAGGGATTGATCTGTGGGAGTCGGCAGCCGGTTCCAAATCTATCAACTGTGCGGATCTACTTCCAGCGCCCATTCTATACATAATACTGGACCAGAAGCAAAAAGCTCTGTCCACCTTATATTGACTGGGTGCCATCACTGTAGCTCAGGTCCAATTGAAGTTAGTAGGAGCTGAGCTGTAGTGAAGGTGAACAGCGCCTATAAAGTGGACAGAGGCTTTCTGTTTCTGGCCCTGGTTTGTGTATAGGATGTGTGACGGAAGCTGCTCAATACAGCTGATCACTTGGGGTCGGCTGCTGGACCCCACCGATCATGTTTTCATAGCCTATCCCATAAAAACTCCTTTAATTCCTATGGAACACCTCAGGTTTAACAAAGTTGCTAAATGCAGAGTTAAATATCTTGAGGGGTATAGTTGTAAAATTGGGTAATTTATGTACAGTATATCTGTGTTTGTAACCTAACTTACCACACATAAGTGAGGAATTTGGGGGAGACATAGCGACCTTACAGAACCTTACCAGTCACCTTCTCACAACATGCATACGATATTAGTGCAAGGATGGAATAAATGAATATTGTATACAGTCATATGAAAAAGTTTGGGCACCCCTATTAATCTTAATCATTATTAGTTCTAAATATTTGGGTGTTTGCAACAGCCATTTCAATTTGATATATCTAATAACTGATGGACACAGTAATATTTCAGGATTGAAATGAGGTTTATTGTACTAACAGAAAATGTGCAATATGCATTAAACCAAAATTTGACCGGTGCAAAAATTTGGGTACCCTTATCATTTTATTGATTTGAATACTCCTAACTACTTTTTACTGACTTACTGAAGCACAAAATTGGTTTTGTAACCTCACTGAGCTTTGAACTTCATAGCCAGGTGTATCCAATCATGAGAAAAGGTATTTAAGGTGGCCAATTGCAAGTTGTTCTCCTATTTGAATCTCCTCTGAAGAGTGGCATCATGGGCTCCTCAAAACAACTCTCAAATGATCTGAAAACAGAGATTGTTCAACATAGTTGTTCAGGGGAAGGATACAAAAAGTTGTCTCAGAGATTTAACCTGTCAGTTTCCACTGTGAGGAACATAGTAAGGAAATGGAAGACCACAGGGACAGTTCTTGTTAAGCCCAGAAGTGGCAGGCCAAGAAAAATATCAGAAAGGCAGAGAAGAAGAATGGTGAGAACAGTCAAGGACAATCCACATACCACCTCCAAAGAGCTGCAGCATCATCTTGCTGCAGATGCTGTCACTGTGCATCGGTCAACAATACAGCACACTTTGCACAAGGAGAAGCTGTATGGGAGAGTGATGCGAAAGAAGCCATTTCTGAAAGCACGCCACAAACAGAGTCACCTGAGGTATGCAAAAGCACATTTGGACAAGCCAGCTTCATTTTGGAAGAAAGTCCTGTGGACTGATGAAACAAAGATTGAGTTGTTTGGTCATACAAAAAGGCGTTATTCATGGCGTCCAAAAAACACAGCATTCCAAGAAAAACACTTGCTCCCCACTGTAAAATTTGGTGGAGGTTCCATCATGCTTTGGGGCTGTGTGGCCAATGCCGGCACCGGGAATCTTGTTAAAGTTGAGGGTCGCATGGATTCAACTCAGTATCAGCAGATTCTTGAGAATAATGTACAAGAATCAGTGACGAATTTGAAGTTACGCCGGGGATGGATATTTCAGCAAGACAATGATCCAAAACACAGCTCCGAATCTACTCAGGCATTCATGCAGAGGAACAATTACAATGTTCTGGAATGGCCATCCCAGTCCCCAGACCTGAATATCATTGAACATCTGTGGGATAATTTGAAGCGGGCTGTCCATGCTCGGCGACCATCAAACTTAACTGAACTGGAATTGTTTTGTAAAGAGGAATGGTCAAAAATACCTTCATCCAGGATCCAGGAACTGATTAAAAGCTACAGGAAGCGACTAGAGGCTGTTATTTTTGCAAAAGGAGGATCTACTAAATATTAATGTCACTTTTCTGTTGAGGTGCCCATACTTTTGCACCGGTCAAATTTTGGTTTAATGCATATTGCACATTTTCTGTTAGTACAATAAACCTCATTTCAATCCTGAAATATTACTGTGTCCATCAGTTTTTAGATATATCAAATTGAAATGGCTGTTGCAAACACCCAAATATTTAGAACTAAAAATGATTAAGATTAATAGGGGTGCCCAAACTTTTTCATATGACTGTATTAGCACATACAGACCACATACCTCTGAACCAACATACGTTTTGCTTATACACTACTTATGGGGGTACCAAATGGTATAATGGGTCATATATTTATATAATGAGCCGGGGCCTTATATATTTTCCTAATATTTTATTTATTAGTATTGTACCTAATATAAATTAAATGCAGCAGCAACAAGAATAAAAAAGTTCTACCATTTTGTGTATACTGTTCCTACAAAGAGTGATGTGTTTCTATTGTTACCTACTACACCCTATGTGTAGTCGGAGCCTGCAGCCATGTGTTAGTCCCTTCCATTTGCCCAATCAGCTATTTTCGGTAGAATAAGATGGTAATGATTCAGTTGTGCGTGAAGATATGCTTTTTTACTTTATTTTTTTATGTTATAATTTTCTGATATAGGTTATTAAAGGGATCATGCCACAAAAATATATTTATCCTCTATCCATACTCCCGCTGGTCCTGAGAACAGAGAGTGCTTTACCCTGTTTGTACATCCACCCCCTTGCTCGCAATCACGTCAATAGGAGCATCAGATATAGCCGAGTACATGGGAAGTAAATGGGAGTGGGGGCATGTCTGCTTCTTCCAGGGGACTGGCTACCTTCACCATGTCTGCATTCACAACAGACGTACAGTTTTTCGTGGAATAACCCTTTTATCAAGAACCCTTTTGCATAGATTTATTATATAAAATTTGCCTCTTCAGATGCTACATTTTTTGGCAGTGGTTAGAGTTAGAAAAATAGAATTAATAAAACTGTAGTTTTTATCAAGACTAAACTCTTGAAATGTTATATTATTGTGGGTTTGTATATCTAAAATTATTCTCATACTTTAGTAGCAATCTAGGTGTCAAGTTTTCAGGAATGGCCATACAGTTAAAGGGGTTTTCCCATCTCCCTGTTTCAACAGCTTTGCCTGCTGTCTCTTCTTCTCAATTCCTGTGTTCCTTATCAAACACTCAAAACCACCTCCCCCCAGCTTGCTGAACAGGACACTATGAAGTATCACAATACTTATTATGATTACTAGAAATCTAATATAAATGCAGATCAAATAATATGCACATGCTTCTAGAGAACCACTCAGTGTTATCTGTGTGTTTACATAGAGAGATAACAGGCACTTTCTGAGGCTTTATCAGCAAACTGCAATTAGCTGAACTGATTGTCCTGTCGGCAGGGCTGTACATAACAGTGAGAGAACTCAGCCCTCCTAGAGAGCAGTAAGTGATATCATCTGTCCTGTCTTATCACACAGGTCCGGCTCCATGGAAATGATGTGTAAACAATGGGAAGGAATAATTTCACATAGCAGAAAAAACTAAGCAGTATTGCTAAAGCAATGTATTTAGGAAAATTCTGCAATTTACATAAACTAGCAGTATAGATCCTGGAGATGGGAATACCCCTTTAAGATACAGACGTACTAAGTTTACATATTTTCTAAATAATACATTAGTGAGCCGATAAAACCTGTCACTTTTTAAAATTTCATATTATACTACAGCATCATATGTGGGGACTATGAGACAATACGGCAAAGATGTATGCATTGCTTTCTGCATTGTCTCATACTCCCCGCACATATTATGCTATGGACAGTAGTAATAGTAATGCCAGTACAATGTGTAAAGATGAACTGACAAACGTATTTCCAGTCTGCATGTCTAGGACATTCAAGCTAGTTGTGTCTGCAGGTAAAACCAGCACACTGTAGCTGGCTTTCAAGGAGTGAGGCAGAAAAGGGTTAATATTAGTGGAAATATTTTGCTTTCCATTGTCTGATCCATGTTGAGAAGTCAGGAACAAGAAGTCCTAGCACCTAAATTTACACCAAACTTCTGACATTTTGGACAAGCCCCCAGAAATGCAGAGGGCAACTAGAGGAAGCGGAACAAGATTGGGCCTTGCGAGGGAGAAAAAAAAGGTATGAGCAAAATAATGACTGTAAATGCAAGCAACAAGCTCATTCATTTGTTTCAGATTTGAGTAAAATTTGCACTTTGCAGGTACTGCAACACGCAATCTTGCCGTGAACAAAACACTGCGTATTCGAAACGTGGGACCTTGGCCTAAAGTGGATTTTAAACATAACTAGATTAAAGTTGATAATTGAGTGGAAAAAATTAAATTTGTTTTCGCTTCTTTTTTGTTTTTTTGCAGCGTAAGAAGAAAAAGAAGGAGCTGTCTGACATTCAATCTGACAAATTAGTCTACATTCAGACAAATGAGGTAAAACGCGACCTTGAAAAATACACATTTTTCACACCCGCTTTGCAACTGAGGGTCACTCGTTTTCACTGATCCCTCATACATTTTAGTGTATTGAGGGATCTATAAAACAAGGGAAAAACAGGGCATGGCCTATTTTTTTGGCAGCCCATTAACGCATGAATAGCCTCCATTCACATATATTGAATTTAATGCAGTTGTGTGAATGTAGGCTTAGATAAGAAATAACATTCTACAGCTTGTAATGTAGTGCTTATACATATAGCTGCAAGAGTCAAAGGAAGCAAAATTTTTATTAATAATAAGTTCAATTCCAAAAATGATTTTTTTTAGCCCAAAATATAGAATTCAAGAAGAAAAAGATGCTGAAAGGGTATCCATAGCTTTTATCTCAATGTTTTAGGCTTGTACAATGACAATGTAAAATGTTTGTGGCGGCATGCTTCACCGAATACCATGGTAACCTCTGTATTTTAAAGCACTTGATTGACTGTACTGATTTCTAAAATTATAGTACAGAATACCAGAATGGTATGCAGATGTATCAGAATTATTACCAAGCTGCGCTAACAGGCACATTGACATCTGTAAGTGTGCAGATTATACAAAGTGTTTTTATCAAAAATGTCGTAAAATGAGACAAAAAGTCGGTAATTTGGTACATGTAATTCATGAATTGTTATCTGTGATACATTTCAGTGACTGGAGAAAATGAAGAAACGTGCCTCTGACAGGTTCTCTGACACAAAGTGGAGACAAAACCAGGCGATATCATCTAAACGATTTCATCTGTAAATTAATGGGCTTCAAATGTCACCATTGTGGAAGTATCACTTTTTTCATGAAGAAATTATGCAGCCATTGATTAAGACTAAGTTCATACTTGTATCATGTTTTCCATTTATAACATAAAGAAGGACATCTGCCAAATCTGTTGATACCAACAGTGGAGGAAGTACCCTTTTGACTTTTAACAAGGTCCATAAGGGTTCCAGAAATAAACTGGATTTAGATTATAACCTTCCCCGCAAAACTAGATATCATTCTGCTCAGCTTCTCCTGTTTTAGAACATGCTGCTGGCAGATGGAACATGTTCAATGTGATAAGTTTGTTTAAAGTTTATCAAATAGCCAAATTAACCTTTGGCCAGGACAACAAAGAGAATTAGATTTATCAAAAATGATAGCTGAGCTGTCACATGTAGTTTGGTAGTAGGGATCACCAATGATGCAGGTTGTAAATTATGGATATGTATTAACAATGCAGTAGTTTCTGAGTGAAAAAAGGAAATCCTCTTTAACAGCAAAATAATAAATGGTTATTGCTATTGGCTTATGGTTATTGTGTGGTAGAATTAAGACACAAGATCACTGAGGCAAGATACAAGGAGAATATGTGTATTTGCTCTACAAAGGTAATGTCTGAATATTAGAAAATCCCATTTTCCCGCAAAGTGGCAACTAAACATCTAACTTTGTTCAGGTTCACTATGCTTGCTTTATAGACATTTGCCATGCAATGCAGAAGTAGAGTAGGTTGAGGGCTTGTACATTTGTATGCATTTGGTGGCTTCTTTTTTAAGATACATAGCATCAAATGTTAGGTACCATGCGTCATGTTGCTAACCTGCAGAAAAAATATAATCAAGAAAAGTGCCTGTTGAACTGTATAATGTAAAAATAGTTTCCATGACAACAGTGACATACATGCTGTTCAGTAGAGATCTCATAGCGTTGTTAATTATAATCTTACTTCCTTTTACGGCAGGTAAATTACCTTGGTGTAGCCTGTTGCTAGAGTAAACATTCACTATGTCCGCTGAAAATAATTACACATTATTTCAATGGACAGAAGACATTTTTAGCAACATTTCTGCATGTACTTGCACAAGGTAGAAAGAAGGGAACTATTGAATTAGGTTTTATACTTGAAGAAATACAAGTAGAACTAATAGTTTGGATATGCACATATAGCCCCAATATATAATTGTTATAGGACATACACTATATTGAGATCAATTCCAGGTTTATTAGAGTTCTTTCACTCTTTCATATGAGATGTTCAAATTAGGTGCATTGTGTGGTCCTCCATAATGACATGGCACTGGATTTTCACATCATTTAAGTTTCCACCTTACGTGATGTCAGGTTGAAAAACAACAGACATCAAACAGATGAGCCATTGTGGACAGTGAAAGTGACTAATGAGCCAGTAAATAGACTTATTTAAATAGCCTACTGATTCCAATTTATAAAATCTGGAGAATCCCTTTAATTTAAGTTTATAGGGAACATATTAGGTGACATTATATAGGAGCTTCATATTTGACAATTTTAATGTTTTTTTTTTTTCTTATATGGTTTCATCGAACTCTGTATGATGCTGCTCACACATAAATGCACTAAGCAAGTATTAATAACATACCAACTTTGAAGTTGATAAAATAGGGACACTTGAGTCCCACCCCTAGTCTACCTGTAAACTAAGTGGGTCTGCCCACTTTAGAGTGAAGTTTCATAAGTCATACCCCATTTATGAGCCAAGACATGCCCATACAGTGGGGAAAAAAGTATTTAGTCAGCCACCAATTGTGCAAGTTCTCCCACTTAAAAAGATGAGATAGGCCTGTAATTGACATCATAGATAGACCTCAACTATGAGAGACAAAATGAGAAAACAAATCTAGAAAATCACATTGTCTGATTTTTAAAGAATTTTTTGGCAAATTATGGTGGAAAATAAGTATTTGGTCAATAACAAAAGTTCATCTCAATACTTTGTTATATATCCTTTGTTGGCAATGACAGAGGTCAAACATTTTCTGTAAGTCTTCACAAGGTTGGCACACACTGTTGCTGGTATGTTGGCCCATTCCTCCATGCAGATCTCCTCTAGAGCAGTGATGTTTTGGGGCTGTTGCTGGGCAACACGGACTTTCAACTCCCTCCAAAGGTTTTCTATGGGGATGAGATCTGGAGACTGGCTAGGCCACTCCAGGACCTTGAAATGCTTGTTACGAAGCCACTCCTTCGTTGCCCTGGTGGTGTGCTTGGGATCATTGTCATGCTGAAAGATCTAGCCACGTTTCATCTTCAATGCCCTTGCTGATGGAAGGAGGTTTGCACTCAAAATCTCACGATACATGGCCCCATTCATTCTTTCATGTACATGGATCAGTCGCACAGGTCGTTTTGCAGAGAAACAGCCCCAAAGCATGATGTTGCCACCCCCATGCTTCACAGTAGGTATGGTGTTCTTTGGATGCAACTCAGCATTCACTCTCCTCCAAACATGACGATTTGTGTTTCTACCAAACAGTTCTACTTTGGTTTCATCTGACAATATGACATTCTCTCAATACTCTTTTGGAACATCCAAATGCTCTCTAGCAAACTTCAGACGGGCCCGGATATGTACTGGCTTAAGCAGGAGGACACGTCTGGCACTGCAGGATCTGAGTCCCTGGCGGGGTAGTGTGTTACTGATGGCAGCCTTTGTTACGTTAGTCCCAGCTTTCTGCAGGTCATTCACTAGGTCCCCCCCGTGTGGTTCTGGGATTTTTGCTCACCGTTCTTGTGATCATTTTGACCTCACAGGGTGAGATCTTGCGTGGAGCCCCTGATCGAGGGAGATTATCAGTGGTCTTATATGTCTTCCATTTTCTAATTATTGCTTCCACAGTTGATTTCTTCACACCAAGCTGCTTGCCTATTGCAGATTCAGTCTTCCCAGCCTGGTGAAGGTCTACAATTTTGTTTCTGGTGTCCTTCCGCAGCTCTTTGGTCTTCACCATAGTGGAGTTTGGAGTGTGACTGTTTGAGGTTGTGGACAGGTGTCTTTTATACTGATAACAATTTTAAACAGGTGCCATTACTACAGGTAATGAGTGGAGGACAGAGGAGCCTCTTAAAGAAGAAGTTACAGGTCTGTGAGAGCCATAAATTCTTTAAAAATCAGACAATGTGATTTTCTAGATATGTTTTTTCATTTTGTCTCTCATAGTTGAGGTCTACCTATGATGTCAATTACAGGCCTCTCTCATCTTTTTATGTGGAAGAACTTACACAATTGTTGGCTGACTAAATACTTTTTTTCCCCCCACTGTAATTGCAGACTGTTTCGAGTTAGGAGCTGTCCCAGTAAATTCAGGACAGTTGGCAACTACAGTAATGTGCAAAAGTGTAAAAAGTTTAATAGTTTACTTTTGTCAATTAACAAAATTAAGTGAATGAACAAAAGAAAAATCTAAATCAAATCAATATTTGGTATGACCACTCTTTGCCTTCAAAACAGCATCCATTCTTCTAGGTACTGTTAGGGTCCTCAGAATGTTTTCCCCTCACTGTAGTACTGCTTGCTAATGTTGCTTTAAGGTTGCTATACCAACATAAAAAGCTTTCTTTGATTCTGTAGCTAATCAGAAGTTTGTGATGTTGAACCAATCAGCTGTTGAGGAGGGATAATTAAAATCTGTACAGAACTTCTCAGTTGCCTGCTATTAGTTAATTGCACTAATTAGCAACAAACAGGTATGAACTAAATGTTCATACCTGTTTATTGTTATACTGACCTTGCCTTGTTTACTGGATGTTTCCTTGTCTTCTGATATCGGCATTGACTGCAAACTCTTGGATTGACCCCGACCTGGATATGTTTACTCTTTTGATTCTGATCTCCTGGTTTGACCTGCATTGTGAGTATTGATGTGGATTCTGGTTTTGATTTCAGATAGTAGAAGCATCTATTTTTTACAATAAACATTTGGGGCAGTAACCTGTGCTGTAAAGACCATCTGGCCTTGCGTAGGTAAAGTCATCTGAGCAACCTTAGACTCTATCTCCCAGTGCTGTCTAGGATTTACACATGTGGACAAAATTGTTGGTACCCCTCGTTTAATGAAAGAAAAACCCACAATGGTCACAGAAATGACTTGAATCTGACAAAAGTAATTTGCCAAACTACATGTTGACAAGCCACAAAGCTTCTGGGATAATGTTCTATGGACAGATGAGACAAAAATTGAAATTTTTGGCAAGACACATCAGTTCTATGTTAACAGATGGAAAAATGAAGCATATCTTGAAAAGAACACTGTCCCTCCTGTGAAACATGGAGGAGGCTCTGTTATGTTCTGGGGCTGCTTTGCTGCATCTGGCACAGGGTGTCTTGAATCTGTGCAGGGTACAATGAAATCTCAAGACTATCAAAGGATTCTAGAGAGAAATGTGCTGCCCAGTGTCAGAAAGCTTGGTCTCAGTCGCAGGTCATGGGTCTTGCAACAGGATAATGATCCAAAACACACAGCTAAAAACACCCAAGAATGGCTAAGAGGAAAACATTGGACTATTCTGAAGTGGCCTTCTATGAGCCCTGACCTAAATCCTATTGAGCATCTTTGGAAGTAGCTGAAACATGCCGTCTGGAAAAGGGACCCTTCCAACCCGAGACAACTGGAGCAGTTTGCTCATGAGGAGTGGGCCAAAATACCTGTTGAGAGGTGCAGAAGTCTCATTGACAGTTACAGGAATCGTTTGATTGCAGTGATTGCCTCAAAAGGTTGTGCAACAAAATATTAAGTTAAGGGTACCATCATTTCTGTCCAGGCCTGTTTCATGAGTTTTCTTTATTTAAAAATTGAAGCATGGTTGAAAAGCAATGTCTGACTTTCATTTGTTCATTTTCATAGAATTTTTATATATTATTACTTTTGTCAGATTCAAGTTATTTCTGTGACCATTGTGGGTTTTTCTTTCATTAAACGAGGGGTACCAACAATTTTGTCAACGTGTGTAGGTGGCTTGTCCTACTGCTCTCTGGTATCATCCAGTTTCTGCATTTTTGTGGAAATTGCTCCTTCGGCAATATCATAACAGGTACACTTGCACACAGTTTTGAAGCAATTCGACAAGGAGGTTGTTCCAAACATCTTGGAGAAGTAACCACAGAGCTTAAACTGATGAGAAAAAGGTTAACAATGTTTTCAACTTTTGACTGTCAGGCTCCATATCTCACCATCCACTACAGCCTCGAACGTGAGGCTACCATAATTTTATAGACAATCATCTTGGCTATCTCATACATAAATTTGACTTGCAACAATTTAGCATATGATTAGTTATGCAGATTCTTGTCATGTAACTACATTGTTACTGTTTTGCTCCTGGTGTTGGAAAAATCTTTTTCTTCTTGTATACTACAAATTACAACCTGTTCTCACATTCGTGAGTATCCTCTAAGACAAGTTACTTCATACACTTCGTACTATAAGTATGAAAAGGACGACATAGTGTTCCAGCAGGACAACAACCTGAAGCATACGTTGAGATTAGCAAAATAATGTTTCAATAACAATGAAGTAGAGGTGCTGGATTGGCCCCCCACAGTCCCCAGACCTCAACCCAATTGAACACTTGTTGAGTTGAAGAAAAAGCTGTATTCGTACCCAAGTGAGTAGACCAGTATGCACCAACACTGGGAATTTGTAGAAGAGACCTGAAATCAGAATATGGTCGAGACATGTTTGAATCTGACCAAGAGGATGCCCAGAAGGATTCAGGCAGTGTTGAAAGGCAAAGGTTGATTTACAAAATACTACCAAAATAATAAAAATTACAATTTAGATTTTTAGAAGCAAAACAGTAACAATGCAGTTACATCACAAGAATCTGCATAACTAATTATATGCTAAATAGTTGCAAGTCAAATTTATGTATGAGATAGCCAGGATGATTGTCTATAAAATGATGGTAGTCTCATATTCAATACTGTAGTAAATGGTGAGATATGGAGCCTTAAAGTCAAAAGTTGAAAACTTTGTTACCTTTTTGCTCGTCAGTGTATGTGGATGTAGATTAGCTCATATCATTCGGTCTCTTCATGTAATCCCAGACAGACTCTATGATGTTGAGGTCAGCCATTTTATCAGATTAAATCTGCTAGAGTTTTACGAAATCTTTTTTTTTTTTCCAGCTAGACAAAAAAATGTGCTAAAATGAATTTTTCTACTTGTGAGAAAATAAAAATTTCCTACTCTTTTGCATTTGTCTAAACTTTATTCACTACCAGATCAGGCAGAAGGAGGTGGGGGCTGGTCCTGATCACTAGCCAAGCCAGCAGTGATTAGAGACAGCAGCAGCACGGTAGACATGCATCTTTTTTATTTTTATTTATTTTTAACAATTCTAGCCTCTCTCCTGTGTTCATCAGACAGGCAGTTCTCTGTGAATGGTCAGAGGGTTTTATGGACACTGAGGGGCTGGCAGCATGGTAGAAGCATAGGGAGATTGAAGGAGATGAACAACATGTGCAAAAGATGTGAATGCTTTATCATTAATATCATGCAAGGAAAACTGCATGCTGCATGCTTTTAAAAGCATTTGTGGGTTTCTGATAAAAACACATTTTTTTTTAGCAGAACTGCACCATATGAACACTGTCTTACTGTGAAGTATTATATCATGGGATCGGATTGTGTGATTCTAAATATATATGTATACAGATACAGATTGTAAATATATATTTATACAGATAGACATGCATATTTTTATCTACTATACAGTACAGACCAAAAGTTTGGACACACCTTCTCATTCCAGAGAATGCCAAGAGTGTGCCAAGAAAGCTCATCCAGAGAATGCCAAGAGTGTGCAAAGTAGTAATCAAAGCAAAAGGTGGCTACTTTGAAGAACCTAGAATATAAGACATATTTTCAGTTGTTTCACACTTTTTTGTTAAGTATATAATTCCACATGTGTTAATTCATAGTTTTGTTGCCTTCAGTGTGAATCTACAATTTTTGCAGTCATGAAAATACAGAAAACTCTTGCTCTTGGAATGAGAAGGTGTGTCCAAACTTTTGGTCTGTACTGTATATTCACATACATTTGCATATATACAGTGCCTTGCAAAAGTATTCGGCCCCCTTGAACTTTTCAACCTTTTGCCACATTTCAGGCTTCAAACATAAAGATATAAAATTTTAATTTGTTGGTGAAGAATCAACAACAAGTGGGACACAATTGTGAAGTGGAACGAAATTTATTGGTTATTTTAAACTTTTGTAAAAAATAAAAAACTGAAAAGTGGGGCGTGCAATATTATTCGGCCCCTTTACTTTCAGTGCAGCAAACTCACTCCAGAAGTTCAGTGAGGATCTCTGAATGATCCAATGTTGTCCTAAATGACTGATCATGATAAATATAATCCACCTGTGTGTAATCAAGTCTACGTATAAATGCGCCTGCTCTGTGATAGTCTCAGGGTTCTGTTTAAAGCGCAGAGAGCATCATGAAGACCAAGGAACACACCAGGCAGGTCCGTGATACTGTTGTGGAGAAGTTTAAAGCCGGATTTGGATACAAAAAGATTTCCCAAACTTTAAACATCCCAAGGAGCACTGTGCAAGCGATCATATTGAAATGGAAGGAGTATCAGACCACTGCAAATCTACCAAGACCCGGCCGTCCCTCTAAACTTTCATCTCAAACAAGGAGAAGACTGATCAGAGATACAGCCAAGAGGCCCATGATCACTCTGGATGAACTGCAGAGATCTACAGCGGAGGTGGGAGAGTCTGTCCATAGGACAACAATCAGTCGTACACTGCACAAATCTGGCCTTTATGGAAGAGTGACAAGAAGAAAGCCATTTCTCAAAGATAGCCATAAAAAGTCTCATTTAAAGTTTTCCACAAGCCACCTGGGAGACACACCAAACATGTGGAAGAAGGTGCTCTGGTCAGATGAAACCAAAATCCAACTTTTTGGCCACAATGCAAAACGATATGTTTGGCGTAAAAGCAACACAGCTCATCCCCCTGAACACACCATCCCCACTGTCACACATGGTGGTGGCAGCATCATGGTTTGGGCCTGCTTTTCTTCAGCAGGGACAGGGAAGATGGTTAAAATTGATGGGAAGATGGATGGAGCCAAATACAGGACCATTCTGGAAGAAAACCTGTTGGAGTCTGCAAAAGACCTGAGACTGGGACGGAGATTTATCTTCCAACAAGACAATGATCCCAAACATAAAGCAAAATCTACAATGGAATGGTTCACAAATAAACGTATCCAGGTGTTAGAATAGCCAAGTCAAAGTCCAGACCTGAATCCAATCGAGAATCTGTGGAAAGAGCTGAAAACTGCTGTTCACAAACGCTCTCCATCCAACCTCATTGAGCTCCAGCTGTTTTCCAAGGAAGAATGGGCAAGAATTTCAGTCTCTCCATGTGCAAAACTGATAGAGACATACCCCAAGCGACTTTCAGCTGTAATCGCAGCAAAAGGTGGCGCTACAAAGTATTAACTTAAGAGGGCCGAATAATTTGGCACGCCCCACTTCTCAGTTTTTTATTTTTTACAAAAGTTTAAAATATCCAATAAATTTCGTTCCACTTCACGATTGTGTCCCACTTGTTGTTGATTCTTCACCAAAAAATAAAAATTTTATATCCTTATGTCTGAAGCCTGAAATGTGGCAAAAGGTTGAAAAGTTCAAGGGGGCCGAATACTTTCGCAAGGCACTGTATATATGCTGTATAAGATGTATGCATATATGCTACTATATAATGTGTGTGTGTGTGTTATATATATATATATATATATATATATATATATATATATACACACACACACACACACACACACACACACACCACTGTTCCCTCTGCATGCTCTGGCCCTGAGAGCTATAGGCGCAATGTGATGACTAGAGATGAGCGAAGTATTCAAAAATTCGATTTGGCAACTTTGCTGAATTTTCCAATACGATTCTATTCGATCCGAATTAAATTGCGGTGAATCTCGTTAAAAAACACCTTGGATACAGCCATCAAACATGCTGTGGGTGCTCGCGAAGAAGTTAAAGGGCTGTGACATCACAGGGCTGGCTGTTGATTGGCTGCACGCATGGCATTGTGGGTGATCCCACGTTCCCAGAGTTCCTTGCCCCATGTCCTAACATGTACAGCAGCCATTTTGGACTAAATGCGATTCGTTACCACAAAGTGTGAGGAAATTCGGATTCGATGTGAATCGAATATTTCCTGAAATTCAGATCGAATTCCACTTCATCAGCTTCGATTCAGTCATCTCTAGTGATGACGTCACTCACATTGTGCCTGCAGCTCCCTGAACACTTCAGGAGAAGAGACAGCAGGGGAGCGAGGAGAGGTGAGCGTCAGTGATTTTATTATGTTAAATTTGGGGGGGGGAACATTAGACTGGGGAGAGATAAAGGGGGACATTAAACTGGTGGAAGATGTAGGTGGCAATTAAACTGGGGGCAGATGAAGGTCATTAAGCTGGTGGCAGATGAAGGGAACATTAAGCTGATTGCAGATAAAGGGGGACATTAAACTGGGGGCAGATGAAGGGGTCATTTAAACTGGGGGCAGATGAAGGGGGACATTAAACTTGGGGCAGATGTAGGGGGCATACAACTGGTGGCAGTTGAAGGGGGGGCAATTAAACTGGGGGCAGGTGAAGGGGCATTAAGCTGGTGGCAGATGAAGGGGGGACATTAAATTGGTGGCAGATGAAGGGGGGCATTAAGCTGGTGGCAGATGGAGGGGAACATTAAGCTGGTGGCAGATGAAGCGGGGGCATTAAATTGGTGGCAGATGGAGGGGGGACATTAAACTGGGGAGAGATGGAGGAGTGGACATTAAACTGGGGGGAGAGATGGAGGGTGACATTAAACTGAGGGCAACTAGAGGAGGACATTAAACCGTGGGGGTAGCTGGAGGGGGACATGTCTGCCTCTACTTGCCCCCAGCAGTTTAATGTCCCCCTCCAGCTACCGCAGTTTAATGTCCCCCTCTAGTTGCCTCCAGTTTAAACTGGGGCACGAGGAGAGGGACTTCATACTGTGGGGAAATTGGAGGGGAACATTATAATGTGGGGGCATATAATGTTAGGGTGACTATTGGAGCACAAACAAAAATGGGTGAGAATGGGCGGTCAACATAGAAGTGGGTGGACCTAAATTTGCAGCAGCGCACATAGCGCGCCACACAATTTGTCCCTCTTTCTGTCCTTTGAAAATTGGAAAGTTGGGAGGTATTGTAAGAGACAGCCAATGTTGTCTTAAGCTTCATTTGTCTGTATAAACTGTTAATGTTGAATGTATTTCTGTGATTCTGTTCCTTTAAGACAGCAGCCATTGTAATTGTGACATGATGCTGGAGTGAGACCCCCCCCCTTTTATGTCAGCCTGCCTGTTCTGCAGACAGAGTGTGAGCAGAGAAGCAGGAAGTGACGAGACAGAGAGCAGCAGCCATCTTGGCAAGTGTTGTATTGAACTGGTGTGGAGATTTTTCTGTACAGCTAAGCTGTATCTTGGTCCAGAGACAAACAGAGTGTAAAGAGACAACAGGACTAGTGAGTCCACGTGAAAGGAACTGTGCTCAGTGGCTGATCAGTGAGACTGACATTGTGACTGTGTATATGGATACCACAGATAGAGACTCGCAGTGCTGTTGATGTACTGGACGGCACCTGCTAAATCCCGCTTTACATCCCAGCTCAGTGTATGGATTCGGCAGGACTGTCAGTGTGCTGAGTGGAATCTGCTGTTGGATTACATTGCATTCAGTTGGTTTCCCTGTCTGTTAAAGAGGACTTCATTTCTCCCAAGATCCTGATAACCGTGAGGAGAGGACGCTTCACTATAAAAGAAAGGACCGACTTTGGGCCCCACCGCGCGCTTCTACGGACTGTAAGCGGTCCACCTGGACCACTGGGGAAAAGGGGGTGCACCCAAATGTGAAGTCAGGGTCAGTTAGGGATAGTTTTGAGTATATTGTTCATTCAGTGTCCATACTGCAGAAGTGGACAGAGTAAAAGTAGAAACCATTGCAGAATTTGCCTTGAAATTGTTCATGCTATATTGTATATTTTGCTTGTCTTTAGCCCTGTCATTTTACCTTTAACTAGCCTTTATCAACTTATAGTAAATATATATTTTTTTTCTTGAACTACCGCGTGTGCGTTCATTTCTGGTTGCGGAGTCCAAACCACCTGCCTTGCTCTCGGTTCACAGTATGAGTAAGCATACTGGCCGTGAATGAAAAACTGCTAAGAGCTGTAGTGGGCAGATGCTGGGAGGAGCTGCCTGGAAAAGCACTGACACGCTCACAACCAGAACTTGAAACCAGGATGTATTGCATGAGCCTGGAAATATGACGAATGGTAAAAATGGTCCAAACACACATAAAGGTACTCAGTTATTTTTATTCATTCATATGACAAGCATTTCCTGCCTTCAGTAACAATTTTTTTGTCTGGGAAATCCCCTTTAACAAGTTTTAGGTATTTTTACATGAATTGTGAGAAAATGAACTTTGGGCTTTTGTGTCTGCTTTAATCTATTAGGCTGCATTCATACTTTTTTGCTGCTATCTATCTATCTATCTATCTATCTATCTATCTATCTATCTATCTATCTATATTCAACATCTACTGCAATGTACATGGTTGTGTACCTTAACGCTTTGTCCAGAGTTCATACTGCTCCTTAGCCCATGTGACCAAACAAATAGCCTAGTTCATAATACCTGCCAGTGGGTTTGTTTGTCCATATAATTACTTAGAATGTTTTTGCTTTTCTATGTAATTACAGATGTTTTAAGATTGAGAGTGTGTTGCCAAATAAAGCTGGGACATTCAGTAGCATATGTGCCCCCATGTGTGTATGTTCATCTACTTGTCTCAATTAAATAAAAGCACCTATTGCTCAGGACGCAGGCCAATCATACGCTAATGGACATATTATCTGATGTAACACTGCCTACTACGCAGTTGGCAAAATTGCAACAGGCTTTAGTGGTTTAAAGAGCTTAAATGTTGGTCTATTCCTTCCAAAGATTAAATCTCGTCTGCTCCTGCATTCAAGTGTTGTAATAACGCAAAGTGATGCTGTAATATTATCCACTGACACTTTACCATTCATGTTCATTCAGCTAATGGCGGTTAACTACTGCTGTTCTGGAGTCAGTGGTCTATTTGTAATAAGCAGACACTCCGTCCTTATATGCTGGATAGTGACTGTTGGACATAGATATTGACATGCACTTACAGGTTCTGTGTACTTGTCTGCCAATTCTATAAGTGAATGTTCCTCTGTTTTGACATATTTGAGAAAATATTAAGCACATTAAATTTTTTGAGCTATTAGTTCTTACCCATAGTATTTTATTTTACCTGTGGGCCTATCCACACTATGAATATATCAATGTACTACTTGTTACATCATATTGCAAATTGAACAAAGCGTTGAAGTTTGCCATGAACTGCACTCCTATTCGTACACTATGCCTGGAATGCATGCTTAATTGGAATCTGTCAATTCAGACATGCAGTCTGATCTACAGGCAGTGTGTTATAGAGCAGGGGGAGCTGAACAGGGAGAGGGAGAGGAGAAGGTTTCATATAGAAAGAAATAACTAAATAAGGTCATTCTTACTGAATTACCCTCTCTCTCTCTCTCTCTCTCTCTCTCTCTCTATCTCTCTCTCTCTCTCTTTCTTTCTCTCACTACATATAATTTTTTATATATATATATATATATATATATATATATATACAGTTGTGCTAAAAAGTTTACATACCCTGGCCGATTTTTAGGTTTTTTTGGCCTTTTTTCAGAGAATATGAATGAAAACACAAAAACTTTTTCTCCACTCATGGTTAGTGGTTGCTTGAGGCCATTCATTGTCAAACTTCTGTGTTTTCTCTTTTTAAATCATAATGACAACCAAAAACATCAAAATGACCCTGTTCAAAAGTTCACATACCCTGGTGATTTTGGCCTAATAACATGCACAGAAGTTGACACAAAAGGGTTTGAATGGCTACTAAAGGTAACATCCTCACCTGTAACCTGTTTGCTTGTAACCAGTGTGTGCATAAAAGCTGAGTGAGTTTTTGGGATCCAGACAGACTGTTGCATCTTTCCTCCAGCCTCTGGCGTTTCTGGATTGTGAGTCATGGGGAAAGCAAAAGAATTGTCTATGGATCTACGGGAAAAGGTAGTTGAACTGTATAAAACAGGAAAGGGATACAAAAAGATATCCAAGGAATTGATAATGCCAGTCAGCAGTGTTCAAACTGTGATTAACAAATGGAATCTCAGGGGCTCTGTAAACACCAAACCATGGTCAGGTAGACCAACCAAAATTTCGGTTACAACTGCCCGGAAAATTGTTCGGGATGCAAAGAAAAACCCACACATAACATCAGCTGAAATACAGGACTCTCTGAAAACTATTGGTGTGGCTGTTTCAAGATGCACAATAAGGAGGCACTTGAAGAAAAATGGGCTACATGGTCGAGTTGCCAGAAGAAAGCCATTACTGCGCAAATGCCACAAAGAATCTCACCTTCAATACGCCAAACAGCACAGAGACAAGCCTCAAAACTTCTGCAACAAGGTAATTTGGAGTGATGAGACAAAAATCGAACTTTTTGGTCACAACCATAAACGTTACATTTGAGAGGTGTCAACAAGGCCTATGATGAAAGGAACTCCATTCCTACTGTAAAGAACGGAGGTGGATCACTGATGATGTGGGGATGTGTGAGCTTCAAAGGCACAGGAAACTTAAAGGAAAGATGAATGCAGCACGTTATCGGCAAATACTGGAGGCAAATTTGCACTCATCAGCCAGGAAGCTGCTCATGGGATGTACTTGGACGTTCCAACATGACAACGATCCAAAACACAAGGCCAAGTCGACCTGCCATTGGCTACAGCAGAATAAAGTGAAGGTTCTGGAGTGGCCATCTCAGTGTCCTGACCTCAATATCATTGAGCCACTCTGGGGAGATCTCAAGCGCACAGTACATGCAAGAAAGCCCAGGAATTTACAGGAACTGGAGACTTTTTGGCAAGAAGAATGGGCAGTTTTACCATCTGAGAAAATAAAGAGCCTCATCCACAACTACCACAAAAGACTTCAAGCTGTCATTGATGTTAGAGGGGACAATACACGATATTAAGAACTGGGGTATGTGAACTTTTGAACAGGGTCATTTTGATGTTTTTGGTTCTCATTATGATTTAAAAAGAGAAAACACAGAAGTTTGACAATAAATGGCTTCAACCAACCACTAACGGGAATAATTTCATAATGAATGAAAAAAAAATCAGGACTGGAACAGACAGCCCAGGACCGCCCAGTAGGGAGCCTAATTAGCATATTATGTATGGAAACTAACATCACCAATTACTCAGGAACGGTAGTGGCTGGGAAAAAAATTCCAACTGTGTCGGAATCAGTGCAGAGGAACCTAATGAAAGGTAGGAGTTGAGATACAGTGGGGAAAAAAAGTATTTAGTCAGCCACCAATTGTGCAAGTTCTCCCACTTAAAAAGATGAGAGAGGCCTGTAATTGACATTATAGGTAGATCTCAACTATGAGAGACAAAATAAGAAAACAAATCCAGAAAATCACATTGTCTGATTTTTAAAGAATTTATTTGCAAATTATGGTGGAAAATAAGTATTTGGTCAATAACAAGAGTTCATCCCAATACTTTGTTATATATCCTTTGAGGTCAACGTTTTCTGTAAGTCTTCACAAGGTTGGCACACACTGTTACTGGTATGTTGCCCTGGTGGTGTGCTTGGGATCATTGTCATGCTGAAAGACCCAGCCACGTTTCATCTTCAATGCCCTTGTTGATGGAAGGAGGTTTGCACTCAAAATCTCACGATACATGGCCCCATTCATTCTTTCATGTACGCGGATCAGTCTTCCTGGTCCCTTTGCAGAGAAACAGCCCCAAAGCATGATGTTGCCACCTCCATGCTTCACAGTAGGTATGGTGTTCTTTGGATGCAGCTCAGCATTCACTCTCCTCCAAACACGACGAGTTGTGTTTCTACCAAACAGTTCTACTTTGGTTTCATCTGACCATATGACATTCTCCCAATACTCTTCTGGAACATCCAAATGCTCTGTAGCAAACTTCAGACAGGCCCAGATATGTACTGGCTTAGGGGGGCACGTCTGGCACTGCAGGATCTGAGTTCCTGGTGGCGTAATGTGTTACTGACGGTAGCCTTTGTTACGTTAGTCCCAGCTTTCTGCAGGTCATTCACTAGGTCCCCCCGTGTGGTTCTGGGATTTTTGTTCACTGTTCTTGTGATCATTTTGACCCCATGGGGTGAGATTTTGCATGGAGCCCATGATCGAGGGAGATTATCAGTGGTCTTTTATGGCTTTCATTTTCTAATTATTGCTCCCACAGTTGATTTCTTCACACCAAGCTGCTTGCCTATTGCAGATTCAGTCTTCCCAGCCTGGTGCAGGTCTACAATTTTGTTTCTGGTGTCCTTCCACAAGTCTTTGGTCTTCACCATAGTGGAGTTTGGAGTGTGACTGTTTGAGGTTGTGGACAGGTGTCTTTTATACTGATAACAATGTCAAACAGGTGCCATTACTACAGGTAATGAGTGGAGGACAGAGGAGCCTCTTAAAGAAGAAGTTACAGGTCTGTGAGGGCCAGAAATCTTGCTTGTTTGTAGGTGACCAAATACTTATTTTCCACCATAATTTGCAAATAAATTCTTTAAAATTCAGACAATGTGATTTTCTGGATTTGTTTTTTCATTTTGTCTCTCATAGTTGAGGTCTACCTATGATGTCAATTAGAGGCCTCTCTCATCTTTTTAAGTGGGAGAACTTGCTCAATTGGTGGCTGACTAAATATTTTTTTTCCCCACTGTACAGTAGTTTGTAAAAGGTCTTCTTTAATGATTTCCTGGAACTCTGTTATGAAGACAGTGGGAGGATGTAGGGTGATGTAGGTACACATCTTGAACAGTTGGGCTGTTGCATAGGGAAGGGATGAATCTCTGTCCTGACTGTGCCTGAACCTAGTGGGGTATAGTGTTGTCTGATGTCATGCATCACAACTTGGTGTAGTGGGAATTTATTAGTTGTGTTATCTTATGTGTTGTGCTTGCACTGTGTTGAATGATGAATTTTATATATGCTCATGTTGCTATAACTGGTGCAGGCCATTGTGTGGTCAGTGTTCTGGTACTTTTGGAAACTGGATTGTGCAGCGATTCCTTGTCAGTGGAGCTGAGTTGTGCCTAAGGAGGTGTTCTCCTGTGGTGCCGCCTGTTTGACATCAGGTATTGTCCCAGCTGCCCAGGGGGAGAGATGGCTTCCAGTTTAAGGGCAGCTCCTGTGCTCTGTGGAGAGAGGAGACAACTTGAGATGAGACAGAGAGAAGACTCTTAGGAGAACAGGCCAGATAGTTGGTGTAAGACCACTTGGAGGAGGCAGTAGCCAGCAAGATCAGGCGAGTTGTGACAGCCATGTGATCTGTTCAAACTGAGGAGACAGTTAGGGGACGCCTATGTTAATATCTCAGTCAGTTACCTGAACCAGTATACCTTGGGAACCTGGTATGCACCGCCTCCTTCCACTCAGGATCTGTGGAAAGAGGCAGTGTATATTTCACAACAGCATAAGTGCATCATTTGCGCCCACAGCCCACAGGCACATACAAGTTGCTTTTCTACATTCTACATCACTGCTAGTGGCGTCCTTATACTAAACCTGCTGTTGTTCACTATCAACAGTAAAGAGAAATCTGCTGTGTGTAACCAGGTGTTTTGTATGTTCACTGGTGGAGCTCCTGGTGACTTGCAGGAGGGCAGAGTTTTTGGCTCATTGAGGGACAGTGGAGAAGCAGCAGGTTGGCTGTAGTGGTGAGGAACGCCTGCGACCCCCTGATTGCACCTTGACAAATATGAGGAACCTTTTTGTTAGACCCTGTTGCTTGGGCCTGAATCACAGGTGACAGTAGTTTAATGGAGATTTTTCTAAACCCACTGTGTGAGAGGTCTAGTAGTCTCTAGCAAAATGACCAATCTATTCAAGTTGCCAACTGTGTGCATTGAATCCTCCTGTTTGACAGTATCTCATTCCCTTGTCAGTTACATCATTTAATTATGTAAGGGCCAGTTCACATCTGCGTTCGGCTTTCCGTTTGGGGAGTCCGCTTGGGGACCCCCGAACGGAAACCTATACGCATAAAAAGCAGTTACCTATGGAAACCCGCGGACCCCATAGACTATAATGGGGTCCGTGTGGTTTCTGCTCGGTTTCCGCACGAAGCAAGCGGTTTTTTTTTTTTAACCACTTCATGACCAATCCATTTTTCTAGTTTATGACCAGACACTTTTTTTTTTCATATATGCAGTTTTGAAGGCTATAACATTTTTTATGTTTAGGGTATTTAAATAATATTTACTTCTTTTTTTATGATACATAAAACTTTATTTTTTGTTATTTTTGTGTTGCATTTTTTTCTTCTTTTTTTTTTTTTTTTATCTTAGGACAATGTTTAAAAAAAGGGGCAAAAAAATTTAGTTTTTCACATCTTCACATTTTTTTTTTTTTTAAATAGAACAAAATACTAATAATTTTGGCAAATGGTTTTCCCTCTCCATTAAGGAAATTTTATGTAGGTGACAGATAGGGGTGTTTTCAATGGCGGTCTTCATATCCCTTGCGCCGACCAAGTGTGTACCTCATTTATGATGAGGCATATGCCTTCTCCTAAAAGAGGCGCACCCTTCGCTGGGCTGTGCACTTAGAGTGAGATTTATGACAGCTCATAGCTGGCGTAAATTTCAGTTTTCTGGCATAAATGACAATATATTTTTATAAATTCTAATATATCTGGGGTGCCCTTTTGATGCGAAATGCCATTCCCGGATCACATTTCCATGTAGACATATCTGTAGTACATCCTTGCAGAGTTATATGGCAAACAGGGCCAGTGTTAAGGGGGGCAAATTGGGCAAATGTCCAAGCCCTCATCCCTTAAGGGGCCCTCTGCTTTCAGTGCCATCACTGTTGTTTAGCCGCTTGTCCATTAGTTCATGGAAGAGATTGGGCGGGCAGTTACAGGAGATTTTGATGGTGGGGAGCGGGATGGCTTTGTCCTCTCTCTGATCAATGCCCAGAGGTGTTCCTGAGTTTTATTGACTGGCAGCTCCTCCTCTGTCGCAGCTCTTGAAGGGCAACATAAACAAACTACATGCTGTCTGTGACTTCTGTTTGCCCAGCTAAGGAGGAAAAGTGTGCCAGTTTGGAAGTTCAGAGAGCCAGCCCCACTGCTCTCCAAGGCTCACTCGCAGAACGCAGATGAACTGGAGCCAGGGATCTGTTGCTGTGCGGTGACCCATCCTAGCAGGGTTCAAAATACATAATTTATAGCATATCTGTAGGGAGTTTAAAGGTAGCAGTTGCTACTCCAGTATTATACATAGCACATGGCAAGTGGGGGCCCCATTAAAAGATTTTTTATCAGGACACAGGAACTTCTAGTTATGCTGCAGTACTAAATAATCTCTCCAGTTTTATTGGGGGAGGGTATGGGGTGTTTTGGTGCCTATGGTAATGTAGTGACTTCATTTATTATGTCTATCTGTCTGTTTCTATCTATCTATCTATCTATCTATCTATCTATCTGTCTGTCTGTCTGTCTGTCTGTCTATCTATCCATCCTTCTGTTTATCTGTCTATTTATCTGTTTAGCTATCCTTTAATATTCCTACATATCCATCTGTAAATCAATCTATCAATCAACAAACCAAAAGATATTCCTCCACCAGCATTCAATATAACGATGGAAAAACCTTTATTGAAATCTGGAGACACAAACACCATGTATTGGTCCTCACAAGAGAATTTCTCAAGTGCAATTAGACACAATTGACATCAAATATTCAAAGGACTTGAGACTAATCAAATTGTGTAATAAATCAACCAATCTTACATAATATAACAATATATACAAAAATAACTGGTAGAAGAAAATCTAAATTCATCAATAAATATATATCAAATACTTCATTTCCTGTCCGTCCGTCGGCAGTACACACGGAATATTATTCCCCTAAATACAATTAGAAGAGACAGGTTAACAAGCAATAATCATTAATTAAACAATTAAGGCCCTCCTATAAGAGGACCACCGCCCTGCTCAACCTCAGTATTTTTATTTTTCTCTTGAAACACTTTAGAAGAGCAAGAATCTTTTTTTTCTTTTCTTTTTTTGTTTGTTTTTTTTGCTTATATGGAAGCTTCCCTGCTGTGAAGAAAAAGACCAGCCAGGTGAAGCATAACTGGAGAAGATCTATTGAGATCAGACTGGCATACTTTCAGTAAGCCTGTGTTTAACAGTTGCTACTGGATGGGGCAAAGGCTACTTCAGTTAGTAGCATTCCAGCTTTGCTGGTTCTATCCCACAGAATCCTGCTTAGGTAGTTGATTCTGCTAGAGCAGGGGTCTTAAATTCGCGGCCCGCGGGCCAACTGCGTCCCTTTGATATTGCGGCCCCCACCTCAATATCAAAGTTTAATGTTAGTGCGGCCCGAGTTTGATACGAATGGCACCAGGGGCGCACTGTCTGGGGGGTGGCATTTTTTACTATCTAATGTAAACCAGCCCAGGACAGGCCGCTTTAAAAAAAAACAACGCTGAGCTGGGCCTGTCCTGGGCTGGCTTACGAGACGTCTGCATCACAACGCAGGCAGCGATATAATTACGTCATCGCGCCTCCTACACTGAGACACAGACGTCTCGGACAAGAGGAGGAGGCAGCGGCTGCAGCAAGGCATCACAGGTAGGTGAGGATAAGTTTTTTATATATATAAATAGGCCGTGACCTGCTGGAGTATCCCCGGCAGGTCACGGCCTATTTATTTCCCTACCCCGCGGCTGCTCATGGCCGCCCCCGCTTCCCCTTCTGCTATGGGACGTAGAAGAGGAAGTGGATGCCGCTGTGAGCAGCCGCGGGCATTGGTAAGTGAGGCCGCGGGCCTCAAATACTACTATTATTATACTCCAGGGTCTTTTTAGACCCCGGAGTATAAGAATCGGAGACCCAGGGGAGGTGAAACATAAAAACCAATGCTACTCACCTCTCCTGCGATCCGCTGTCACTCCGAGCAGGCTTGGGCGCTCTGGTGACGTCATCAGGTCGCGTCGTCGGTCTCATCACGTGACTTAATTAGACAGGGCCGAAAGCTGCTGGGAGTGCTCCGGTTTCCAGTATAGGTAAGTAATACTGGTTTTTATGTTTGTCACCTCCCCTGGGTCTCCGATCATTATACTCTGGGTTCTGAAAAGAACCCAGAGTATAATAATAGTTCTTGGGTGGGCAACTATGGGGCACAATACCGTGTGCAGGGGCCACTATGGAGCCTAATACCAGTGTAGGGGCCACTATGGAGCCTAATACCAGTGTAGGGGCCGCTAGGGAGCATAATACCGTGTTCAGGGGCCACTAGGGAGCATAATACAAGTGCAGGGGCCACTAGGGAGCATAATACAAGTGCAGGGGCCACTAGGGAGCATAATACAAGTGCAGGGGCCACTATGGAGCATAATACCGTGTGCAGGGGCCAATATGGCGCATATTACCGGTGTGGAAAACCTGATGCGGCCCAGCCTCACCCAGACTCTACCTCCAGCGGCCCCCGGGTAAATTGAGTTTGAGACCCCTGTGCTAGAGGGAAATGCCCAATGAAGAACCTCGGAAGGAGCTTGGAAACACTTACCTCTTCTGAAGCCTGCGCCACCTTGGATTCTGGCAAAATGCTCTGTACATGTGCAGGAGCAATGTAGTCTCGCGGGACTTCAGTAAAGTTTGGCATGGTTTAATCACCACCTGCCGATACAAGCCGGATCCTCAAGGGGCGCAGTGAGTAATGTCAAGGCTGAGCCCTGGCCAACCCTGGTAGTCTGCTATGGTAAAGGCAGAGAGTCCCTTGCTGTGTTTTTTATATGCAATGCCTTTTTTATATAGTACTAGCAGAAGGACCCGACTTCGTACAGGTACATTTCACTTTTTGTTTGTGTAGTGGCGCAATAAGAATTGGCCAGTTTTGCACTTGCCATACAGTATGGCAGTCCAGTATAGGTATAGTCTGTTTATGGTTGTGTTGCTATGGAAACCTTGTAAATGTGAACTTATATTGGATGATGCACATCATATGACTGAATATTTAAGGACCTGCGAACTGCTATTGACTCAAACAGGTCATAAATAACTTGCTTGCTATGAAAACCTGGTGTAAAGCTGTATGTATGTCAAGACTGAAGAACCTGCGATTTTCCATTGGTCCATAAGTGTCATGTGATCATGTGTATCTCAGTTTGGATATCAGTGAAATACCTGCGATTGGTTGTTATGGAAAACCTGTAGTAAAGCTGTGTGTACATGACCTTGTGTAACAGTGCATCCACAGCGCCCTGCCCCTTTAAAGCAGACCTACAGCAGTGAATAAAAATGGCTGGGTTGTTATGGAAACATGGAGTGCAACTGTGTGCATGTGGCTGACAATGCCTTGTCAGATTGGAGACGGGCTTGGGTCTGCTGGGTTGTTTTAGCAGCTTGCTGTTGTCTGTGACATACCTTTTCAGATTGGAGACGGGCTTGGGTCTGCTGAGAGTTTTCATTAGCTCGAGCAGCAGCCATAAGCGTTTTGCTGCAGGGGGCATGAGTAGTTTAAAAACGTTTCAATTTATAACAATGCTGAAATCCAGTATGGCAGTCTAGTCTGCGGAGGCGGTTGTGAGCAGGAGCGGGGATCGGTAAGTAAGGCCTGCGGGCCGTGAACCCCACAAACACTGCTATCATTATACTCTTGGGTCTTTTCAGACCCCAGAGTGTAATGATCGGAGGCCCCAAGGAGTTGAGGGAACATAAAAAACACTGTACTTACCTCTCCTGCGCTCCAGCAGGCTTCGGGTCTCCTTGGTGACATCCCAGAAGTCGGTGGGCCAGTCCAACGTCACTATGCGTCGCAATGCATGCCTGGCTCATGTGACATCTGGTCCAACATTGAAGAAGTAGCGGGAAGTGCGCATAATGCAATATGAAGGGGCCACTATGGGGCATAATACTGTGTGCAGGGGCTACTATGGGGCAGAATACTGTGTGCAAGGGCCACTATGGGGCATAATAGTGTGTGCAGGGGCCACTATGGGGCATAGTAGTGTGTGTAGGAATGCAGTTTGTGCAGGGGGGAGCGGTTGCTGGGGCGGTCCCATGTCAAATGTTCGCCTTGGGGTCCAGCCATTCCTAGTTACGCCACTGAGTCCAGTATAGGTACAGTCTATGGCTGTGTTGTTATGGAAACCAGGTAAATTAAATGTGAACTTATATTGGCTGATACACGTGATATGACTGAATATTTAAGGACCTGCAAACTGCTATTGACTAATACAGGTCATAAATAGCTTGGTTGCTATGGAAACCTGTGTACCTGAGGAGACTAAGTGCCTGCGAGCTTCTATTGGCTGATAAGGGACATGTGACCGTGTGTATGGCAGTTGGAATATGAGTGAAAGACTTGCAGGCTTGTATTAGCTAATGCTGGTCATTTTTTGGGAATACTGTATCTCAGGAACGGTACATCCTTTAGAGCTGAGACCCAGTCTAAAATATTCCCGGACACCTGATGTACATGTGTGCCAAATTTGGTGAGGATCAGTCCAGTCGTTTGGTCGCGCATAAAGAACAGACAGACAGAAACTCATTTTTATATATATAAGAGATATGGACACTGTCTGAACAAAGGCAAATGATCAATGGTATATACTGAAGGATATATGGCATGTATAAATCCATGACTGAATGGTATATACTAAAGGATATATAACATGTATAAGTCCATTTCTAAATGGCATATAGCCTGTATAAAGCCCATTACTGGATAGCATATAGCATGTTTAAGTATATAGTATGTGTAAATCCATGTCTGAATCTGCTTGTATATGTATAAGACTAATGTTTTGATTCAGGATGTTGCATGATATCTGCAGGCCTGAAAATAGGGATGTAAAGGAGTTATATTCATTACAGGTTTGCACATACAGTATGTATCAGTTCAGATATCTAGTGTTCTGCATCTGGTGCAAAGTGTTCAGGTTTTTTTTTTTTTTTCAGTTATTAGAGAGAAGGAGTTCCCATTCTGTCCTCACTGGATTCTGAGAAAAGAATGGGTTAAACTTGGGAAAATATTTGATCATGGCAAAAGATTTAAGTCTATTGATCCACAATTTATTAATCAGTGGGATTCAGTTCCTAAAATGAACCTCCCGGTTGCCGTATTATCTAGGAAATCTGTATTTCCTGCAGTGGGTGTGTCTCACTCTTGCTCTCTCTCTCTCTCTCTCCTTGCAGGTCTCCATATATCTCTCTGCCTGTTAAATTCCCCCCCCCCCTCTTCTACGTCCTATCTGTCTGTCTGCTATTAATGTAATGCCTCTCACCTTGGAACATTCCTGTACATGTTGTATTTGTATTTGTATCTGCTTATCTTATCTTATCTTTGCTGCTGTAACACACTGAATTTCCCCATTGTGGGACTATTAAAGGACTATTATTATTATTATTATTATTTATGAAGTTATATATTGAATCTGCTTGTAAAATAGCCATCTCCACTATATCAATGGCTACAGCTCTCCGTATTGGTTAAATCAATTTATCACAGGTTCTGTAGTTCGGAACCACAAGAGAACAAAATGTGATGCTCTATTAGACATAATTAAAAGTGCCTGTAAAGTCGGGGTAGCCCCTAACACTGCCAGTAGAGCAATACGGATCACATTATGGAGAGGAGATAGATCATTTTTTGTACTTTACCTTTTTCAGTCAGATAATCTGTTTGCTATACAGCTTATGGAGATACCAAGGTAACTACAACGGTGTAGGCAGCGCCATAGTGCTACTACATATTACTACAAAATCTGAGCTATGACACAAAGGTCTCCATCTCCACCAGCAGGAGAAAGACTGAGTTTCTTCCTTGTCCATACGGTTATAGATTCCTCAAGAGGGGGTATCTTCCACAATAAATATAGGTCACTCTCTGGAGCTCCAAGCATTGTAAGTTAATAAGAAATCCTGTCCATCAAGCCAGCTCCGTCCTCCTTCAGTCAGTTCATGAATTTGTGGAGCTGCATTACAGCCAGTCCCATGCACTCAACAAGAAAAAGGAGTGTATGGCAGAGTTTTCCTGGTTCAAAACCTGACAACAAATGGTTATAGATCTGATATATCTCAGTAGGCTCCAGTAAAAAAGAGCTCAAAATAGAGACCATGGATTGAGGGATGACAGTTATCCAAAGGGAAACTTTTGTGTCCTCTTACAACCCCCCAGATATATACCTGCATATTCCAGTTTGGCGAGCTCATCGCAATTTTTTGGGAATTACCATACAGAAGAGAACAGGAATGTTACATTTGCAGTTCAGACGTCTTCCATTTGGAATCACCTTAGTCCCTCCAGTCTTCATGAAGGTCGTCATAGTTCTTACAGCAGTGCTACATCTACAGGGATTCACAGTTATACCACACCTGGACAATGTACTCCATATATCTCCCTCAAGGGAATAGTATATTACTCATTTTTTGATGAATCTTAAGATTCGAGAAGAGTAAGGGTTTCTGGTCAATTCATTCTCCATGAAGATGAAACTCTCTCCAGAGAGAAATCAAAAAATTCTTAAGGAAGTGACACTAATTTTTCTTTTCTTTTATAAGAACCCACATAAGAAGTCAGCAAACAAACATTATAACAATATGGGATAGGAAGCCAGCCCACCTGGGCAAGGAATTCTCTCTATCTCCTCTGTACAATTTAGATTGGAAATGATTCCATAGCCATGGCCATCCAGGGAAGACTCTCTCCGCCAACATAAAAGACCTGACAGCCATCAACCACAAGGTCCTGGTACAAGCAGACAACCTAGTCTCCGTTTATTACAAAAACATATAAGGAGGCTACAGGAGTCAACAACTGTCAAAAGTCTTAAACCCAGGGTTTGAATCTAGAAGTCTTCAAGGAGTCTACCTAGAAGATGGGTCATCCTCAGATAGAATGGCACCATGGCACAACGCAAAAATCAACAGGTCTTGGTTCCTGTATCCAAAAGGAAACCCAGTAGCGATAGATGATCGGTCAATAAACTAGTCCAGTGATCTGATTTATGTATCTCCATCCCAAAGGTCCTGAGGAAAATTCTGGACGAGGAAACAGAGGCAACTGCAGTAATACCGTAATGGCCCCATCAGGCGTGGTCTTTTTGTTCCACATTATATCCATTGAAAGGCAGATTCTGGAAACTTCCAGACTGAAAAGGTCCATTTCTCCATAAAGGGCTCTTCCATACACAAGTTCACAGTTTACAATTGAGTTTTTGAAGACAGACAGAGAAGCCTTAATGTAAGGAAATTGCCAGTTGAGCAATTCCCCAGTGCTGCTGCAGAACCCTGGGGGGAGGGGCACAACAAGACAGTGAGCCCTAAAGCTGAACCCCCCCACTGTCCCTGGCTAACTTGCCTGATCTGTTCTAGGTGACAGTCAGCAACTGGTCGACAGTCCCTTTTTAATATATGTGGCAACACAGAACTCAGACAGGACAAACAACGAAAAGAGAGGTCAGCTAGCCAAGGGGTCAGTAACAGACGAGCAATGCAGTACAGAATCAAAATCCAAGATTGTAGTCAAGTCAAAGCCAGAGATCAGGAGTAGTAATACTAGAAACAAACAGCAAGAAGTAAAGGCCAGTACGCAGAAGCAAATAGCAAGCGCTAATGTGAAAGTGAGCAAAGAATAAATAGGAAGGAAGAACCCGCCCCAGACTTGATAGGGTGATAGGCTGTCAATCACACAGGCAAGGCTGAGATTAACTATTAGAGGAGAAGAGAGAAACAAAGGTGCAGGAGACGGGTGGGGCAGAAAATCAATTATAGACAATAGGTACTAGAACGTTGTTCAGACTGAGCAACAAGAACCCTACACAAGGAATCAAACTGAACACACCTCCTTCACAGCAGCATGCGAGCGGAGGGTGGCGCAGAGACCCGAACAGGCAGAGACGTTACACTTAAGAAGAAAAAAAAAAAATTCTTGCCTTGTGGATGCTGTAGTTGCAACTTGGATGTCTACAGGAAGACACTCTACTGTCGGTATGAAATAGAGTACGAATATCTATAAATCCTGGTGCTCTTCCAATTACGCAAGTCCAGAAGTCATTCCATCTATCCTTCAATTACTACAAGAAGACCTAGAATATAACACTCTGAAGGTCCATTTCACAGCAATCAATGCACAACTACAGTAAGCTTTTCCAGTCATCTCGTGAGGAGATTCTTTAAGGCAATCAGAAATATAAATACAGTAATACATAAGCCAGTCCCAGCATGAGATTTCCGGAAAGTCATAAGGGGTTCCCCATGTGAGCACATTCTTCAAGCAAGCTGGAAAGATATCTAATTAAAAACCTTGTTGTGGTTGCAACTTAGCCCAGAGGATTAGAGAATTTCAAGTTCTCTCGTCTAGAGATCCAGATGTGCGAATCGGAGATGACTCTCTGACCATGAGAACATCACCAGAATGTATTACAAATATTTCTTCCGACATCAATCAGGAAATAACCTTACCAGACCTCATCCTGGAGATGATCAGAAAAAAAAAAAAAAAGCTTTTACATACTGTATAGTGAATGTAAGAAGATCCAACCATTCTTATTTCCAAGTTTCTGAAACAGTTAGGGATCAGAATCCATGTTCGGTTAGTTTTTGGCAGAGCCAAAGGCTGCAGAACCAGCAAATCAACTCTAGCAAGATGGATCAGACTCCATTAGGATCTGCTATGTCATTTCAGAACAACCCTCAATGGAATCTGTCAGGGCACATTCTACTCCAGCCATTTCAACATCAAGGCAGAGTTTGGCCGGGTACTGTTGCACCAAAATATACAAAGTAACAACATGGTCATCCATTACTACGTTTTTTTAAACACTACAGATGGGACATAATGGCTTCTGAGGGGTCACCCAAGTAGTGTTGCTTTGTAAGTTCTCATGTGTGTACTGCTGACGGACGAACAGGAAAGATGAAATGTACCTTATGAAATTAGCATTTCCTGGAGTCCAGAGGCAGTACAACTTACCCGCCCTATTTGTTGCTTATTGCTTGGTTACCATACTGTGGCTGAGTAGGGCGGTGGTCCTCTTATAGGAGGGCCTTAATTGTTTAATTACAGTAATGATTACAACAATTGTCTCTTCTAATTGTATCTAGGGGAATAATATCTCATGTGTGTATTGCCTCCGGACTCCAGGAAATGCAAATTTCATAAGGTAAATTTCATCTATTATCCATAGTATGTAAGATGCGGACCCAATCAGAGATCTGCCTCATCTTCCAATTAAGAGTTAAGGTGGGGTATAACCTTGCTGAAGTTCAGTCATGTGCCTGTGATTGTCTTGTGCAGCTTGGCTCTTTACTCTTCTAGAAAAAAACTTGTTTACTACTGATCTCCTGGTTCTTATTTCTGGCATTATTCTCTAGGTTAAACCCCTAGGCCTCTGAATTGAATTTGGTTATAACTTCTTGGATTCAACTTAGGCTTAGACTCTGACTCTCCACTGATTCTTGTTTTAGCGACTCCTTACACTCCTGGTACAACCTTGGCTTGTTTATTACTTCCTATTCTTCTTAAACATAACTGATTTTGTTCTTTATATCTTCAAGTGCACCTGTTGTCTTATACTTGTCTTGGCTTTGTGACCTGGGTCCTGAGCAGCCAAGTCAATTCTGCCTTGCGGCAGGCTCTGGTGAAGATATCAGGGGGTACCTTAGACTCCACATTCCAAGATAGTGTTGGACAATAGGTAGCAGTTTACTTGCGTAATTCAGACCTAACCTGTTTCTAGGGCATTTTAGTTATACCTCTACCTGGAAATTGCAATTCCATAACAAGATGACATAGAGGCTATGTCACTTGGATGAGAGCCGAAATCAACACTAATATAATATTATTATTATAATAATATAATTATATTATACCAACACTAATATAATACTATTGACATAGTAACCCAGAATGCTGAAAGGTACCCAAACTAAGAGCATTCGAACAAATTGAAAACTCATCAAATTATTGTCAAGTATATAGACCATGCTCAAGCAATTATAATAAAGTAATGGTCCGTCTTTAACAACATCACCATCAAAGTAATAAAAATATGTAGGCTAAATAAAAAAGGCACTGTCCTAGCAGTGCAGGGCCATGAACGTTTTTAAAATCACAGCTTTTCCGCTGCAGATTTTTTTTTGCATTGTGTGGATGGGATTAGTCCAAATCCCATCCACTTTGCAGTTACTGCAAAATGCAGTGTTTTTTGCTGCAACGTTTCTACCATGGCCAAAACATTGCGTTTTTGCAATGTGGATCCCCAACCTCACAAAGCCTGCTAGTGTATAAACCAAAACATCAACTATGAGTTTGAAATTTTTGCATTAACTTATATTCCCATTCCTTTCTCTCCCTCTGCGTCTTAAAATGTCCCATCAAAACCACAACCCGCAAATCTTCAATAGAGTGGTCTTCTCCAGAGAAATGTGAGGCCACTGGGAGATCTGTTCTGCTGTTATTAATGGTGAATCTGTGTGCGTTCATGCGTTGACTGAGTCTCTGCCCTGTTTCCCCCACATAGAGGCCTGTGGTGGGACATTGCACACACATTATTATTATATAGCGCAAACATATTACGCAGCAACAAATCAGGGGACATATGAACAGACAATATGAGACCTTACAATGTGACAAAGAAAATAACATATCAAACAATAGGAGTGAGGGCCCTGCTCGCAAGAGCTTACATCATTCTATGAGGAAATAGGGAGACTCGAGAGGTCAGAGGGCTTATTTGGTACAATGGTCCAGCCATCTTTTACTAAATAAGGTCATGTAACTGAAGCTGTATCAGCCCGCACTAGATGATATCTGTGAATATACAGATACTAAGTGCAGGGAGTGCAGTGTAACTTCTAGATGAAGGGAACATTATCTGAGTAACAGAGGAGGAAGGATAGAATAGGATAAAAAATGTTATTATTCTACACCTCCGCACACTACACTGTGATCAGGTCTTGTGATAAGCCTGACTATACAGATGTAATTTTAGGGGAGTTTTGAAGCTGCTGTAGTTGGGTATTAATCTGATTGTCCGGGGTAAAGCGTTCCAAAGCACCGGTGCAGCTCGAGAAAAGTCTTGGAGTGGGATGTTCAGATAACAGAGGATGTGAGTCTAAGGTCATTGGCAGAACGGAGAGGATGGTTAGGGTTTTAAACAGTGACGAGGGAGGAGATCTAGGGAGGTGCCGCGCTATGGATGGATATGTGGGTGAGTGTGATCATTTTATATTGCATTCTTTGGGGGATAGGCAACCAGTGCAGCAACTGTGTACCAGTTTGACAGAAAGAAGAGTCTGGCAGCTGCATTCAGGACAGATTGTAGAGGAGACAGTTTAGTAAGAGGAAGCCCAATTAGAAGAGAATTGCAGTAGTGATGACGAGAAAGAATCTGAGCGACAATGAGGGTTTTGATATTTCCACAGTGAGAAAAGAGCGAATTCTAGAGATGTTTTTGAGGTGCAGGTGGCAAGAGCATGCAAGTGTCTGAATATGTGGGGTGAAGGTGAGGTCTGAGTCAAATACAACCCCCAGACAGCGGGCATGCTGCCTTGGTGTAATAGTAAGAACACAAACAGAAATGGAGGTATCAGGGCTAGGTCGGTTAGTGGATGAAGGGAACACAAAAAGTTCAATTTTTGATAGATTCAGTTTCAGACAAAGAGAAGACATGATGTTAGAGAAAGCAAAGATACAGTCACTGGTGTTCTGTAGTAGTGCAGGGGTGATGTCAGGGGATGAGGTATATAGCTGGGTGTCATCAGCATAAAGATGGTACTGAAAGCCAAATCTGCTGATGGTTTGTCCAATAGGGGGCTGTGTACAGAGAGAAGAGTAGAGGGCCTAGGACAGAGCCCTGAAGAACCCAAACAGCAAGAGGAAGAGGAGAAGAGATTGCACCAGTGAGTGATACATTAAATGAGTGGTCTTTTTGTTACATAGATAAAAATATTACGGGTTACAAGCTTTAGATTCTGGTAAAGGTATGTTCAGTATGCTACTAATGGCTGCTACATCAGGTGGTTTGGAGGTGATTCTGGTGGTGGTAGATGTCCTTTAAAATCTAATGAGAAACAATTCATTTTATGCATGAATAAGCACATTTATTGATTTGAAGAAGGATTTCCCATTTACATTGAGCCCAGGAGCAGAATTAAGGAAGGAGAGTGTGATGAGACAATTGCTTCCTCTAGGTCAACCTGGCTGTAAATTCATTTAAGATGGACAGTTCAGCAGCTACAACCAAGATAACCTCTCCTGACATATCCATTTAGCTATTCTCACTTTTTACTCTATCTTCTGTATCTATTTTCTGTCTTCTGCTCACCATCTATCTGCATTGGATTCTTTACTGTCTGTTCAGGTTTCACTCTGTATATTCCATGAAAATGGTTGCCTTATTGTCCTGTTGGGCTATTTTATAATAGTCATCACATCAGTGACCTCACACCTGTAGTCATCACTGAAGTGGTGGCAGTCACCATCTTGAGTGATTTATCCAAAATGAATCACAAAAGTTTTGGATTTGCTGGAATCCCAAATTTTTGAGAAATTTGAATTTAATCCGATTTATTCCTTATTCCATATCTCATTGTCTCATAATAGTATGAAGGTGGACAATCTGCAGATGCTCGGGTGAACTTGTTATTAGATATCAATGCAGAGAAAAGAGCAGAAAAAATAGGCTAATAGTTTGTATTAATTGCATTTTCCTGGACATAAATGGGTTACAACTGAACTGGTTTTCCAAATTTTTCAAACGTTTCAGTGTTTAATCAAATCAAAACATTTGCAATTCATCTCGGATGAACTAAAATAGATGTCACCACATGTAACAAAAGATAGAAGATCAGATGAGAAGGATCACATGCTCTCTGTGACCAAGGTGGGCTTCTGAAATTACCTGACAGCCTCTCAAGCAATCATGAGTACTAAATGGAAAGGTTACAGTGCTAATGTCATATCAGCATATAGGATACTGGGCAGGAGGAAGTGTTATCAGTTCATAATTTAGTTAGATTTAATTAATTTTAGACAGATAGAAGAATCATAGGAATGCGAAGAGAAGCTCTGCATTGCACTGCACTATTTACTGTGTTACACATACACTGGCCAGGTCACTCATTAAGTTTTATTTTATATTAAGTTTTTAAAAAAAATAGAGTTATTTTTTTAATACAGTGTCAGATCTGCCATTAGTTTTGCTGCACTGCAATTTGTTACTGTCCACAAAGTGTCTTACATTGTTTTGACTGATGAAGTCACCCTTTGCAGGCAAACAGGTTTTTCTTTTAACAAGTTAACTCAAAGATGGTCAAAGAATGTTTTTTCGTCTTCTCCTACACTAAACATCTTTGCTAACCCAGACATTGCAATTTCTCTATAACACAATTAAAACACAAAAATTATAGTGATTCTTAGACCAATCCCACTTCTTACACCAAGTGTAGGCAAACAGGTTTTTCTTTTAACAAGTTAACTTAAAGATGGTCAAAGAATGACTATAATCACACCAGAATATAATAAAATAATAAGTGTTTAATAAATGAAAAGAGATAATACTTAGCTGTGGTTACAAATTATTTAATAGCTCACTGGATGACTTCCAGAGTTCCATGGTACGCACATATTCATGGTCCATGCTGAAGCTCATGAAAAATAGCCCCCTACAGCTCTTATAGTACCCTTGGAGAGGGTGAGTGGCTGATGTGGTAAACTTGTAAAATGATCATTTATGGTACAGGAATTTGAAGAAATTCTTATCTACTGAGCAATATAGAGTTACCAGTCTTAGTATACAGAAATACAGATAAAACTACAGAGTGAACCTCCTATAGATATACAACATGAAATACATATAGATCGATCAATAAGACATTAACCCTGTCATATCACATCGAAAAGACACTACAGTGGGGAAAAAAAAGTATTTAGTCAGCCACCAATTGTGCAAGTTCTCCCACTTAAAAAGATGAGAGAGGCCTGTAATTGACATCATAGGTAGACCTCAACTATGAGAGACAAAATGAGAAAACAAATCCAGAAAATCACATTGTCTGATTTTTTTAAGAATTTATTTGCAAATTATGGTGGAAAATAAGTATTTGGTCACCTACAAACAAGCAAGATTTCTGGCTCTCACAGACCTGTAACTTCTTCTTTAAGAGGCTCCTCTGTCCTCCACTCATTACCTGTAGTAATGGCACCTGTTTGACATTGTTATCAGTATAAAAGACACCTGTCCACAACCTCAAACAGTCACACTCCAAACTTCACTGTGGTGAAGACCAAAGAGCTGTATGATTTTGTGAAATAAACATGTCCTTTTACACCCTTTCAGTCCAAAATCTAATTTTGTTAAGGGTTTTTTTCACAATAGTGTTTATTGCAAACAAACACAAAAATCTGCTATAATTACTGCAAAAATCTAAGCTGACTCATACAGTGTGTTCTACTCTAATACTCACTGACCAGATCACTCTTTCAGTGTTAAATCTCATATTCTTGTTAAGTATTTTTAAAATAATGTTTTTTGTTAAGAAACACAGAAAAACTGTGATTATTCTAATCCAATACTCACTGACAGGTCAGTGCTGAATCTCATTTCTTTCGTAATTTTTTTCAAATAGAGTTTAAAAAAAAATAAATAAGAAATACACACAGTGTCAGCATTGTTGCCAATCACTACTATCTAAGCAGTGAAGTAAAATGACTGGAAAAAAACAGGGTAGGGGACAGGCTAAAGGAGGAAGATGAAACACTTGTGTATTACAGTGAAACACAAATTTTGAGTCAAGGTTCTGTGTATTTCTCCTCCTCCTCCTTGACTGTGCTAAAATATAGTTTACCACAACGCCTTTCTACAGGGACTATACATAGCTTTCATGGCCCACTGGGTCAATGTTTTGAGTAGCAGCAGGCCAATTACTGACACCACCCTATGGGTGCAAACCCAATTATAACACCAGGTGGGACCCATCTGTCTCCTCCAATTTATCCTCACTGCACCATTTCCTAACCCCAACTTTACCAGGGCAAGCCATTGCTTCCACTCCCCCTCCCTTGTTTCATGGCTGTAAGGTGAAGCACACATGCCATTGCACAAGCTGGAGCGTCTGTTGGAACACCAGAATGTGGTGAATGATTCTCCCTCTTGGTCACTTCACCGTCCTGGGCTGGTGATAGAGGAACTGAAGGAGAATGAAGAACTGAGTTTGGGTCATGGTGGTGGAGGGCCTGGGACTCTTAGACTCTAGGAAGAGGAGGAAGAAGATCTTCCTTAGGATGAACAAGGGAACAGCATTAGACTGGCCCACTGGGCAGTTGCAGCACCCTCAGGATCACAATCCATTCACTTACATTAGTGAAGGAATCACAAGGTGACATACTGTAAGTAGCCATGTAGTTTTAGTCTAAATGTATAAGTAGTGGGGGAGGGGATCCTCAGTAAGGCTCTAATTTCACACAATCTACAATCGATGTGTGCACTGGATAAACTCCAGGCACATATGCTAAACGTATGTATAGTCCCCCTTTCACCTGGCACATGCCAAAAACATTTACTTTTGGCAAATGCTGGGCCTGTATGGGAGGCCCCCAGAATCAATTTCTCTGGCGGGTCCTAGGCACCCCAGTCTAACATTGGAGGAGGGTCCTTAATATTTCACAGCTAGGGAGGAGGCTGACCCTAATTTGTTTTCCATCAAATTATCTAATATAAATGCTATGTTGCTAAAAGGGATGACAGCAGGATAATCCTGATTCTCTTATGGCTGTTGTTCTCATTAGAGAAGATATTCCAGCTTTTTAGATGCCAGGCCAGGCAATTTTTCTTGAAATTCTGTAAAATGTCCCTCTTCCAACTATATGTTGCTGTGACATTGGCTCCCATGAAGGGATAACTGACAGGATAATCTGGGTTCTCTTCTGCTTCCAAGTACTGTTCTCTTGATCAGAGAACCATTTCCATTTCAGAAGATATTCCAGCTGTTTCAGCTGGCAGGCCAGGCACACTGACATGATTTGTACCACAAAATTCTCTTGAACTTAACTGTCACTTTTAACGCAATGTTGCTGTGGCATCTGCTCATACAGGGATAACTTTTGGCAATTTGTTTTAAAAAGTCATTGTACTGGGGACCAGAGATCCCAGGGTCAAGTCCCCTTGCAGGATAAAAAAAAGTATAAAAAAAATAAACAAATAACAAAAAGTGAAAAAAAGGGATAATTTTGGTGGCTTTTTTTGGAAAGCCACTTTATCACGTTTCAACCAGCCACTTTGTGACAAATTTTTATTATAAAATAACAAACCTGTTGCACTTAAAAGTCTCAAAATTGGCAATTTTTTATATCAAACCATTGTTTTTCCCAATATAACCACTATTTGTGAAAAAAAACACAGACAAGTATGTTCCCCAAAAACAGGCAATTTTTTGTTTAGTTTTAAATGTTAAAAAGATTAAAGGAAAGTGTGTGGTTAAACAAGCAGATTGTATTCACTGCCTACTGTCTGTTTTCTATAGATATACATGACACTGTCACTTTGACATGGTTTTGGCTATGTTTGCCTTAGGCCCCTTGCGGACGACCGTGGTGTGGGTCAGTGTGCTATCCGTGTATTTCACAGATAGCACACTGACCCATTCTTTCTATGGGCCCGTACACACGACCGTGAATTTCACGGTCCAGTGTGTGGGCCGACAGTCTGGGCCACATCAGATAGGACCGGTCCTATTACTGTCCTATTCTGTGGCTCTTATTCATTTAATGAAAGGAGCCGTGGAAGCATGGTACGTGCAAGGGTGGCACACGGAGACAGCCTGTGCTTTTAATTAACGGCAGGCCGGTCTTAGAGAGCTAAAAATGGGCTAGTCCTAGGAGAACTGACAGTGTTCTACACTATGTTTTAATAATAATAATAATAATAATACATTTTATTTATATA
This sequence comes from Leptodactylus fallax, assembly GCA_947044405.1. Classification (NCBI taxonomy): domain Eukaryota; kingdom Metazoa; phylum Chordata; class Amphibia; order Anura; family Leptodactylidae; genus Leptodactylus; species Leptodactylus fallax. The sequence goes on from CAMRHE010000938.1 coordinate 138,123, forward strand.
GCGCCAACATATTCCGCAGCACTGTACAATTTAATTTAAACTTTGGTTTGTGACAAACTTAATTGGCCCAAAACGAATCTTTGCACCAATCCACCCAAACCCCAAACAAAACAAATCTTTAGAGGTTCACCCATCTCTAGTTACTATAGTATGGCAATATGTAAAAATTCTGGACTGATACTGTTAGAAAATATTGGGTCAAAGTAGAAATCGCTACAAAACCAAGCCTCTGTCTGAACTCACTTTAAGGAAATATTATCCTTAACGGTGGAGTCAGAGAGGAAAGTGGATACTTACATACAGTATGATTACTTTATTTATGGTTTTGCAGCATGATATCTCTGTGATGTATATTAAAGTTATAAAAAGTGTACATTATTTGAGCTGGGTTTTCTACTTACATACAATGCTGTCCCATAGAGATAAATAACATCTGTGTGTAGTATGCAATTAATTATAAAATTATACCCACATCAAACCACTTTATAGTACAGCATAGTATACTCATTTCCACTCAGTGACTGTTATTTTTATTATTCAAGTAATACTGGTATATAGTTCCCATATAATACTCCTATCTGGTGTCCCCATAAAACGGACATATGCAACCCATATACTACCACCAAACAGTAGTGACATTATAAGGACATGAATGGGACCCAGGGAGTGCACTACTGCCTATTGTATAATAGAAGTGAAGTACTAGGAGACCTGTAGATGAACTAACTGAATGGCATGTAGATGAAGTGGTGAACTAGGTAGAGCATCAGGAAGTTTGGAATTTGAGGCCAAGTAGTCAGTAAGGGAAGGTGGAGTGTAGCAAGAGCACTACATTGTAGTATCAATGAGAGTGTGCATCAAGAACCAGTACAGGACTTGTACAGTGTGGACTTCAGAATAATAGTACAAGTCACAATATTGCTCAGCAATTTAGGAGAGGCCCAAGTAGAAAATTTGCTGAGATCAGGCATACAACTTAAAAGGGAGTCTGTCCACACCAAAAGCATTATTAAACCACCCCTAGTACCATAAATACAATTCTATATTTCGTTTATAGAATGGCTGCTTGATTTTGACAAAAAACTGCTTTCTATTCCTATACAAATGACCTAAAAGTGCATTGGTGCCATGTTCTGGGGCTGCTGATCATTGCAACAAGATCTTTATCTTGCTGAATATCACTCCTGAGTGTTATTGACATAATCAGAGATTTCCCTCACCTCCTCCCAAGCAAGATCTTGCCATGACACTCAGTCGCCAAGAACACTCCCCGCTCTTAGCCTATTTACAGTACATAGGAAAGAAAAACAGCTTTTCGGCAAAATTTAATGGCCATTACACAAACAAATTATAGCACTGTTCTCTGAGCACTATAAGGTGCTAGTTTACAAATGTTTTTGGTGGTGACCAGTGTCGGACCGCCAGGACCCATGCAGATCAGCAGTACCGAGACAGGGCGGCTAAAGGAAATAACATGTCAGGAGCCATACTGCTCACCCGCCATACCATGTGCACCACTGCAATACCTAAACTACAACTAAACTAAACTAAGCTACACTCTGTATGGCAAGTGAACAGTGTGGCTTCTAGGGCCACTATAGGAGGAGAGAATAGCGCAGGGGCCACTATAGGGGGGAGAATAGTGCAGGGGCCACTATAGGGTGAGAATAGCGCAGGGGCCACTATAGGGGGGAGAATAGTGCAGGGGCCACTATAGGGGGGAGAATAGTGCAGGGGCCACTATAGGGGGAGAATAGTGCAGGGGCCACTATAGGGGGGGAGAATAGTGCAGGGGCCACTATAGGGGGAGAATAGTGCAGGGGCCACTATATGGGTGGGGAGAATAGTGCAGGGGCCACTATAGGGTGAGAATAGTGCAGGGGCCACTATAGGGGGAGAATAGTGCATGGGGGCCACTATAGGGGGGGAGAATATTGCAGGGGCCACTATAGGGGGGAGAATAGTGCAGGGGCCACCATAGGGGGAGAATAGTGCAGGGGCCACTATAGGGGGGAGAATAGTGCAGGGGCCACTATAGGGGGAGAATAGTGCAGGGGCCACTATATGGGTGGGGAGAATAGTGCAGGGGCCACTATAGGGTGAGAATAGTGCAGGGGCCACTATAGGGGGAGAATAGTGCAGGGGGGCCACTATAGGGGGGAGAATATTGCAGGGGCCACTATAGGGGGGAGAATAGTGAAGGGGCCACTATAGGAAGAGAGAATAGCGCAGGGGCCACTATAGGAAGAGAGAATAGCGCAGGGGCCACTATGGGGGGAAAATAGTGCAGGGGCCACTATAGGGTGAGAATAGTGCAGGGACCACTATAGGGGGGAGAATAGTGCAGGGGCCACTATAGGGGGGAGAATAGTGCAGGGGCCACTATAGGGGGGAGAATAGTGCAGGGGCCACTATAGGGAGGAGAATAGTGCAGGGGCCACTGTATGGGGGGATAAAAAAGCAGGGGCCACTCTAGGGAGGGAGAATAGTGCAGGGGCCACTATATGGGGGAGAATAGTGCAGGGGCCACTATAGGGGGGAGAATAGTGCAGGGGCCACTATAGGGGGGAGAATAGTGAAGGGGCCACTATAGGAAGAGAGAATAGCGCAGGGGCCACTATAGGAAGAGAGAATAGCGCAGGGGCCACTATGGGGGGAAAAAAAGTGCAGGGGCCACTATAGGGTGAGAATAGTGCAGGGACCACTATAGGGGGGAGAATAGTGCAGGGGCCACTATAGGGGGGAGAATAGTGCAGGGGCCACTATAGGGGGGGAGAATAGTGCAGGGGCCACTATAGGGGGGGAGAATAGTGCAGGGGCCTCTATATGGGGGAGAATAGTGCAGGGGCCACTATAGGGGGGAGAATAGTGCAGGGGCCACTATAGGGAGGAGAATAGTGCAGGGGCCACTGTATGGGGGGAGAAAAAGCAGGGGCCACTCTAGGGAGGGAGAATAGTGCAGGGGCCACTATAGGGGTGGGGAGAATAGTGCAGAGGCCACTATAGGGGTGGGGAGAATAGTGCAGGGGCCACTGTATGGGGGGAGTAAAGTGCAGGGGCCACTCTAGGGAGGGAGAAAAGTGCAGGGGCCACTATAGGGGTGGGGAGAATAGTGCAGGGGCCACTATAGGGGGGAGAATAGTGCAGGGGCCACTATAGGGGGGAGAATAGTGCAGGGGCACTATAGGGAGTTAGAATAGTGCAGGGGCCACTATAGGGGTGGGGAGAATAGTGCAGGGTCCACTATAGGGGGAGAATAGTGCAGGGGCCACTATAGGAGGAGAGAATAGCGCAGGGGCCACTATAGGAGGGAGAATAGTGCAGGGGCCACTATAGGGTGAGAATAGTGCAGGGGCCACTATAGGGGAGAGAATAGTGCAGGGGCCACTACAGGGTGAGATTAGTGCAGGGACCACTATAGGGGGGAGAATAGTGCAGGGGCCACTATGGGGGGGGAGAATAGTGCAGGGGCCACTATAGGGGAGAATAGTGCAGGGGCCACTATAGGGGTGGGGAGAATAGTGCAGGTGCCACTATAGGGTGAGAATAGTGCAGGGGCCACTATAGGGGGGAGAATAGTGCAGGGGGGCCACTATAGGGGGGAGAATATTGCAGGGGCCACTATAGGGGGGAGAATAGTGAAGGGGCCACTATAGGAAGAGAGAATAGCGCAGGGGCCACTATAGGGGGGAGAATAGTGCAGGGGCCACTATAGGGTGAGAATAGCGCAGGGGCCACTATAGGGGGGAGAATAGTGCAGGGGCCACTATAGGGTGAGAATAGTGCAGGGGCCACTATAGGGGGAGAATAGTGCAGGGGCCACTATAGGGGGAGAATAGTGCAGGGACCACTATAGGGGGAGAATAGTGCAGGGGCCACTATAGGGGGGAGAATAGTGCAGGGGCCACTATAGGGGGGAGAATAGTGCAGGGGCCACTATATGGGGGAGAATAGTGCAGGGGCCACTATAGGGGGGAGAGAATAGTGCAGGGGTCACTATATGGGGAGAATAGTGCAGGGCCCACTATAGGGAGGAGAATAGTGCAGGGGCCACTATAGGGAGGAGAATAGTGCAGGGGCCACTGTATGGGGGGAAAAAAGTGCAGGGGCCACCCTAGGGAGGGAGAATAGTGCAGGGGCCACTATAGGGGTGGGGAGAATAGTACAGGGGCCACTATAGGGGGGAGAATAGTGCAGGGGCCATTATAGGGGGGAGAATAGTGCAGGGGCACTATAGGGAGTTAGAATAGTGCAGGGGCCACTATAGGGGTGGGGAGAATAGTGCAGGGGCCACTATAGGGGGGAGAATAGTGCAGGGTCCACTATAGGGGGGAGAATAGTGCAGGGGCCACTATAGGAGGAGAGAATAGCGCAGGGGCCACTATAGGGGGGAGAATAGTGCAGGGGCCACTATAGGGTGAGAATAGTGCAGGGGCCACTATAGGGGGGAGAATAGTGCAGGGGCCACTACAGGGTGAGAATAGTGCAGGGACCACTATAGGGGGGGAGAATAGTGCAGGGGCCACTATAGGGGGGAGAATAGTGCAGGGGCCACTATATGGGAGAGAATAGTGCAGGGGCCACTATAGGGGGGAGAGAATAGTATAGGGGTCACTATATGGGGGAGAATAGTGCAGGGGCCACTATAGGGGGGAGAATAGTGCAGGGGCCATTATAGGGGGGAGAATAGTGCAGGGGCACTATAGGGAGTTAGAATAGTGCAGGGGCCACTATAGGGGTGGGGAGAATAGTGCAGGGGCCACTATAGGGGGGGAGAATAGTGCAGGGTCCACTATAGGGGGGAGAATAATGCAGGGGCCACTATAGGGGGAGAGAATAGCGCAGGGGCCACTATAGGGGGGAGAATAGTGCAGGGGCCACTATAGGGTGAGAATAGTGCAGGGGCCACTATAGGGGGGAGAATAGTGCAGGGGCCACTACAGGGTGAGAATAGTGCAGGGACCACTATAGGAGGGAGAATAGTGTAGGGGTCACTATATGGGGGAGAATAGTGCAGGGGCCACTATAGGGGGGAGAATAGTGCAGGGGCCACTACAGGGTGAGAATAGTACAGGGGCCACTATAGGGGGGAGAATAGTGCAGGGGCCACTGTAAGGGGGAGAATAGTGCAAGGGCCACTATATGGGGGAGAATAGTGCAGGGACCACTATAGGGGGGAGAATAGTGCAGGGGCCACTATAGGGGGGAGAATAGTGCAGGGGCCACTATAGGGGGGAGAATAGTGCAGGGGCCACTATAGGGGTGGGGGGATTGTGCAGGGGCTACTAGAGGGGGGGAGAATAGTGCAGGGGCCACTATAGGGGGGAGAATAGTGCAGGGGCCACTATAGGGGGGAGAATAGTTCAGGGGCCACTATAGGGGTGGGGGGATTGTGCAGCGGCCACTATAGGGGTGGGGAGAATAGTACATGGGCCACTATAGGGGGAGAATAGTGCAGGGGCCACTATAGGGGTGGGGGGGATTGTGCAGAGGCCCTTTCACTGGTCCCCCCTATAGCAGTATTGGGTGATTACTCACCTATCTGCTCCACGGTCCCGCTCCTTCTTGCTCCAGGCGCACTGATATAATGTTATGTGCGCCCGGAGCTGGAAGAAGCAGGAGGCGCTGGAGAACAGTTAGGTTAGCATCGGAGCTTAGCTTCTAAGCCACAGGCTCAATGGGGCCCGTGGCCTACAAGCCTGTGAGCAGTAGAGCCTGTGGCTTTCTGCTCTACTAGTATCAGAACCGGGTCGGCGGAGCCACTTCTCCCCCGGTTTTACCATCTGATTATTAAAACTGGATTTCAAAACTGGGGACAACCTGGCAACATCACTTACCTCTCCCCGCTCCTGCTCGTGGCCTCTCCTCTTCCCGCAGCAGCCTGGCCCTTGTGCGTTGCACATTATGACATTGCACCATGATGTGCAACGCACAGTGAGCCCTGGCCTGGAGCCGTGAGAGGTAAGTAAATAGGGGCCTTACAGCACCTCCACTGCCTATCAAATACTGTAAAATGGCAGTGGAGGTCCGGTAGTGCCCCCTAAAGGAACGGGGCCCACCGAGGGCCAGTCTGACCCTGGTGCTGACAGACTCCTTTTAACTTCAAGCATCCATCATTTAGCTACTGCTGCCGACTGTTGCTACCTCCTGGGATGTGGTAAGTATCTTTATGAAATCCCTACAGATGCCCTAAATTTTTTTGTACTTTTTTAAATATTAGATTATTCTGCTACTCCCAATATTACTACTATAAGCAGTCAGATGGGCTGTGCAGGGATTAAGTGCCATGGTTGCCCTGAGCCTTATCCAGCACCTAAAATACCAATGCTGCCTCCTGATCCTCTTAGCATTTTACACCAAAAGGAGGTAGTCAAAGGCAATTGTCTACCCACAGCCAGCTGAGGCCGTGGCCAGAACAACCCACCCAGCATAAACAGCATACCCAGACCACTCACCACTGAGCATAATAAGTAACAAATGGACTATCAGGAACAAGCAGCAGCCACAATCTGCAACACACCAGTGCCTTTAGTATTATACACAGCACCTTCCATTATTATTATATACAGCATGTTCCTTTATTATTATCATTGTATTACTGTATACAGCTCTACCCTATTTTATAATGTACAGTATCATTCCTTATTATTATATATAATGTCCTTCCTTATTATTACATACAGTGTCCACCAACAGGGTGAGAAGGGATAAAATGGGTAACCGTGCCTTTTGTTTTTCAGTTTTTAAGCCATGCCCTGTGCAAATAGCTAATAACTTAGTAATACAAAAACATACCTTGCCAAGTTCCCGCACTGTGACACGGATTTAAAAAATGCCCATACTGTACCTATGGTTAAAGAAAATATGTGCAGTATGTTCTTTGATTTAAAATGCCTTCACTGTGCCCACTGAATAAAAATGTCCTCAATGTGCCCCTGATTTAGGAAAATGTCCTCATTGTGGTGTCAGATTAAGATAATGCCACTAAAGTGCCTTTGATTATAAAAAACAATGCCCCACTATGCCCCCTAAATAAATTTCTAACGCTGTGCTCCCTGATTAAGCTAATTCTCACACTGTGCCCCCTAATTACAAAAATAATGCTCCCACTATGCCCCTTTAATAAATATATGCCTTACACTGTGCCTTTAACTAAAATAGCAGCCCTTACCACTTCGTAAACAATAGTCACCTCCTGATGCATCAGTGCAGACCAACTCCAGCCACTTCCGTCCTGCGGAATAAAATGGCTTGCCCGTGCAACAAAGAATGTGCTGAATGGTGGTGCAAGTAACCTAGTCATGTTCCATTGCATCTGTAGAACTGGCGCAGCACAAATATTATGCATCTTAAGGACATCTTAAGACATCTTAAGGACACATATTCAATAGAATTTAATCCCTTCCTGCTCCACACCGTAATAGTATGTATATAGTTCACACTCAGCTCAGTACTATTACGGTGCTGTAATGCCGCGGGCACAGAAGCTCTCTGTATTATACAGCCGAGGGGTGGGACCAGCCGCCAGAGTCAGAAGATACTCCAACTCCGGCGGATTAACCCCCTGGATGCCGTGACCAATAGCGATCACGGCATCCAGGGGGTCTCAGGGCAAGACCGCCCCCCTCCCGTCACCCCTCGGACACCCCGTGATAAGATTGCGGGTTCCAAGGGGTTGCCATGACAGCCAGGAGGCCGGGCCACAGCCTCCTGACTTCCTATGCACAGTTCCCATAGGAACTACTGTGCGATGTTCTGCAATACTATGTATTGCAGGACATTGCACATCGGATCTGAGATCCCAGCTTCAAGTCCCCTTGTGGGATAGGTAAAAATTGAAAAAACATGAAAAATTATAAACGCAGAGGGAATGCCGTAAAAACAAAATGCAAAAAATTATGACAGAATTGTATGTTATTTCACATGGATCCCCCAAAAATGTAAATAAAAGTTAATGAAAACATTATATGTACCTCAAAATGGTGGCAAATGAAAGTACAACTCATAATGCAAAGAATAAGCCCTCACATATCTATGTGGACAGAAAAATAAAAAAGTTATCAATTTTGGAAGACAGGGAGGAAAAATATGAAAAAAGTCATTGAGCAGTAACGTACAAACTACCCTGCGTCCTTAAGGGGTTAAAGAAGGGGCCTGCGCTTTTCATATAGTTATCAAAAAAAAAAAAATTACACCCTGATCTTAGAAGATCATCCACAACACACAACAGATTCCACTGTGTCATTATTTAACAAAAACTAACAGGAGCTGTGTGTGATACATTAAATACTGTTTCCAATGGAGGTTAGCAATAGCCCCTAGTGCCATCACACAAAGTAAAGTGTTCCCTTAGCACTTCCCACACAGTTTAATGGCTCTCTTTTGCCCCCCCTTCCCCCACATTGCGCAGCACCCCATCCTCCATGCCCGTTCACTGAGCTCTGGTGATGGCCATGGAGCAAGGAAGGGGTGTGAAGGCTGGGGAGAGGTAAGTAATGATGAAATGTGTAGCAGCATTTGATCTCCAGGCTGTTCTGATTGAAGTACTCATTGCCGACAACCAGTGAGCCTATCCCAAGAGCTCTGGGCCTCAGAACCTGCCTGGTTTGGCCAGATGCTGTCTTCAGCCCTGCCTGAATTGTCTCCAGACTTGTCTCCTATCAAGCACTTCTGGGACATCATTGGTGGACAACTGCAAATGGAACTGCCAAAAGCCAATCTTAATGGCATTCAGCGAGGCAAAACATTCTTCAGCCATTATTAATAACCTTACTGACAGCAAGGCATGTAAGTGCATGTATTTCTGCATGTGGCTCTCATACTCGATACTGATTAAATTGATGTTTTGAATATTTTGTTTCCATTTTTTATCATTTGCATATCATTAACATGTCTATCCATCCTGCGATTTCCATAATTACAAGACTTTTCCTTCTTGGTGTTGAAATTTCAATGTTGAGTGTATATATTTCCCTAGAATAACTCCTTTAATGGCCCTCTGATCCTCTAAATATGGAAAGGGTCAAAAGATTACTACACTGTCAGAAGTGCCAACCATGTTCATGTGACTGCCTTTTACAGTTGCATAAACTTTTTATAAATGCTATAAAATGAAAAGATCTGTCTTATTTTACCCATATCGTGTAAAACATACATATGGTATATGAAATATAACACAATGTAACAAAAAAGAATATTTTAAATATATGTATTTCATATGTGTGAGATACAAAATATAACATAATGTAACAAAAAGGATATTTGTATTTGTTTTGTTCTTCTGCTTGTTTGTTTTTGTTAATGATGCTTAATGTGTATTGTAACCCTCAGATCTAAATTTGAGAACATTGTCCACATTACAAAATATCAAACTTTTGAATACATTTTGGCATCTCCTTATTTCTGCTTCAAGTTAGTGCAGGCTTCCAGTTGATGAAAAAAGAGCACTACTACCACCACATGGCTAAGGATATGTACAGCAATTTCTACTTGGGAAAGGCTCATTTGAGTTTAAACTTTTCATGTGTGTGTGTGTGTGTGTGTGTGTGTGTGTGTGTGTGTGTATATATATATATATATATATATATATATATATATATACACGTGGACAAAATTGTAGGTACCCCTCATTTAATGAAAGAAAAACCCACAATGGTCACAGAAATAACTTGAATCTGACAAAAGTAATAATATATAAAAAATTCTATGAAAATGAACAAATGAAAGTCAGACATTGCTTTTCAACCATCCTTCAACAGAATTTTTAAAAAAAGAAAACTCATGAAACAGGCCTGGACAGAAATGATGGTACCCTTAACTTAATATTTTGTTGCACAACCTTTTGAGGCAATCACTGCAATCAAACGATTCCTGTAACTGTCAGTGAGACTTCTGCACCTCTCAACAGGTATTTTGGCCCACTCCTCATGAGCAAACTGCTCTAGTTGTCTCGGGTTTGAAGGGTGCCTTTTCCAGACGGCATGTTTCAGCTCCTTCCAAAGATGCTCAATAGGATTTAGGTCAGGCCTCATAGAAGGCCACTTCAGAATAGTCCAATGTTTTCCTCTTAGCCATTCTTGGGTGTTTTTAGCTGTGTGTTTTGGATCATTATCCTGTTGCAAGACCCATAATCTGCGACTGAGACCAAGCTTTCTGACACTGGGCAGCACATTTCTCTCTAGAATCTCTAGATAGTCTTGAAATTTCATTGTACCATGCACAGATTCAAGACACCCTGTGCCAGATGCAGCAAAGCAGCCCTGGAACATAACAGAGCTTCCTCCATGTTTCACAGTAGGGACAGTGTTCTTTTCAAGATATGCTTCATTTTTCTGTCTGTGAACATAGAGCTCAAACCCCTTGAACTTTTTTGCATTTTGTCACCTTGCAACCACAAACTTAAATGTATTTTATTGAGATTTTAAAGGGGTTTTCTGGGCAAAAAAACCTTTTTTTTAAAAAAAAGGTCTGTTAGTGCCATTAATGAGTTAATAAGTGCACCCAAATACCTTTAGCAGTGTTTTGAGTGATTTCTGGGTTTCTCTGGGAGCTCCTGGCATTCTCTGCATTTGTTTACATGGGTAGCTTCCTGCTCTTTTATCCTACAACTACCATGATGCATTGCTCTTCACTCAGATCCCCCTCTCACTCCCTCCCCTTTCTTCTCTCACACCCCCTCCCTGTTTCCCTAGCTAGCCCACCCACTAACTACCTCAGCCCAACCCCCTCCCCATCATACTTACCTGGCTTCCTGTCCAGATCTTCTGGGCACAGGAGATCACTTCCTTCGGTGAAGCCGGCTCCTTCTCCTGTTGATACCTGCCGGTGCCTGCGCAATAGAGGCGGAGTTCTGGCATGCTGTCACTCCGGCTCTATTGCACAAGCGAGGGAGGCCGGCAGACGTCAAGAAGAGGAGGAGCCAGCCCTCCTGAAGGAAGTGATCTCCCATGTCCAGAAGATCCAGACAGGAAGACAGGTAAGTAAGTAAGTTAGAAATTAGGCGGGGGTGTTTAGTTTAGTGTAAAAGTATTGTTTTATCATGGACAACCCCTTTAAGTGATAGACCAACACGAAGTACCACATAATTGTGAAGCGGAATGAAAATGATACATGGTTTTCAAAATTTTAATAGCTCATGCTCAGCCAGATTGGATGGAGAGCGTCTGTGAACAGCAATTTTCATGTCTTGCCACAGATGCTCAATGGGATTTAGGTCTGGATTTTGACTGGGCAATTCTAACACATGAATATTCTTTGATCTAAACCATTCCACTGTTGCTCTGGCTGTATGTTTAGGGTCATTGTCTTGCTGGAAGGTGAATCTCCTTCCCAGTCTCAAGTCTTTTGCAGCCTCCTACAGGCTTTCTTCCAGGATTGCCCTGTATTTAGCTCCATCCATCTTCCCATCAACTCTGACCAGCCTCCCTGTCCATGCTGAAGAAAAGCCTCCCCACAGCATGATGCTGCCACCACCATGTTTCACAGTGGGGATGGTGTGTTCAGGGTGATGAGCAGTGTTACCTTTCCACCACACATAGCGATTTGCATTTAGGCCAAAAAGTTCAACTTTGGTCTCATCTGACCAGAGCACCTTCTTCCACATGTTTGTTGTGTCCCCTATATGGCTTGTGGCAAACTGCAAATGGCAATTCTTATGTCTTTCTTTCAACAATGGTTTTCTTCTTGCCACTCTTTCATAAAGGCCAGATTTGTGGAGTGTACGACTTATAGTTATCCTGTGGACAGATTCTCCCACCTGAGCTGTGGATTTCTGAAGCTCCTCCAGAGTGACCATGGACCTCTTGGCTGCTTCTCTGACCAGTGGTTTCCTTGCTGGATCTGTCAGTATAGGTGGATGGCCATGTCTTGGTAGATTTGCAGTTGTAGAATACTTTTTCCATTTTTGGATGATGGATTGATCAGTGCTTTTTGGGATGCTCAAAGCTTGGGATATGTTTTTATAACCTAACCCTGCTTTAAACTTCTCCACAACTTTATCTCTGACCTGTCTGGTGAGTTCCTTGGTCTTCATGATACTGTTTGTTCACTAGTGTTCTCTAACAAACCACTGAGGCCTTCACAGAACATTTGTATTTATACTGAGACTAAATTACACACAGCTGGACTCTATTAAGTAATTAAGTGACTTCTGAAGGCAATTGTGCGCACTGGATTTTATTTAGGGGTATCAATACATACTTTTGCATAGTTTTGTGTTGGTCTATCTCTTAAAATCTCAATAAAATACATTTAAGTTTGGGGTGGTAAGATGACAAAAGTTTAAGGGGTATGAATACTTTTGCAAGCCACTGTATAGGTAGAGCAATACTGAATATTTCCTTACCCTGTCTAATGAAGAAGTATGACAAATTTCCTGCATGTACAAATCACGCGAACAGTTGGCAGAAAGAAGTTATATATGTTTACTTCCTCAAATGTTACAGGTCACTGTCTGTAGCAACATATTTGACAGACATACTGTAGAATTGGCTTTCTTACAAATATATCTTACATTCCAAATCAGCTGCCAATAGCATTGTTCTAATTTGCACAACATTTCACACATGACCACCATGCAAGCATCCACTGCTGTACTTGCCAATGAAACATGGCACCACAATGCACCTATATTATGCTATAAAAATAGCATATTAAGCACTGCACAGTTTTCACAAAAGTTATAAAAGTTAAATCTCATTTTTTTTTTTTTTTTTTTTAATCGTTCTTTTTTTTTTAATCTTTTCTTCTATGTCTTTATTTAAGTATACAGTTGTGGTTTTATTATACAGATAGAGCAGAATTAACCCAGACATCTACACTGGGAGAAACTGCTGCAGAATGATAACTTATAACAGAAGACAACAAAATAATGAAATGTCATTGGAGAGACATTTTATTTCATGGCTTCAATGACTTTTCATTGTATTTTATTGCCTTCTGTGATAAGATATCAAGCTGCAACAGTTTAACCAATTGCAGAAGTTTGGGTTAACTCTGCTGCATCTGTATATACAATAAAAGGCCAGATTATTAGAGACACTTGCCCTTTCATGATTGGACATCCCTGTTTGGGAACTAGACTGATAACCCTTGAGTGTAGCTTAAAATCGTATGAGTTTTCCTTGGAAATAGATGTGCATTAATAATCTTAACTATATTGTTCCACAAACTATTTTGTGCCAATTTGTATATCAGTATATTACACTCCTCAACATTAAAATTGCAACACGAAGAAGGAGAAACATTTTCAAGCACCTAGCTCCAATCTGTAGCATGTGGGAGGGGCATAGAAGCCATAGAAGTGTTGTGGGATGATTGTGTGATGCCTCCTGTTTGTTGATGTGCCATTTATTGACCACTTGTCAGAAACTGAGACGAAGAGAATCCTTGAACTAAGAGATCTTGGTTTATCAGTGGTTGAAAGAACAGTGAACTAGAATGACAGCAAGAGGTGCACAGACAGATTATCTGATGGGAGGAATAGTGTGTAGTGATTCAGTCTGTACTGCAAGTGAAATTGGACGTCACATTCCAAACCTAGGGTGGTAAACAATGTTTACACAAACTATCAGAATGTGTTTGCATGACATTGAACTATGAGCCAGATGACCAGCTACAGGTGTTCCTTTGGCCTTACACAACTGTTCTCAAAGGCCATCATGGTGCACAGCAAGACGCATAGACTTTTCAACATTTTGGTGGGCCCAGTGCAAAAGTTTCTAAAGTGGACCCCCCATCACCCTCACAAATTATATAGACCACAAATAGTATAATGACCTTCAGTGCCCCATCACACAGTCAAATGACCCTGCAGTTGCCCCTTATACCAACAGTGGCCCCTCAGATATTAATCTGTCACCCTGCAGTGACCCTTCACACATTAACCTGTAGCCCCTCAAGGGCCTATCAGACATTAACCTGTACCCTCATGGCCCCTCAGACAATAACCTGTCCACCCTGGTCCCTCAGACATTTACCTATCTGCCCCTGGTGGCCACTCAGACATTATAATACATTAAAGTTCCAGTATGAACGGAAACTCAGGCTAAGAGCTCAGTCTCCAATCTTACAATACCTCTATTATCCTGCCAATACTAGCCGTCAAAATACCTCTACTAGGTTCCAGACATTGGCACCAATCCTCTGGCCATGCTATAAACCTGGTTCCATGCTATGAACCTGGTTCACCTAAGAGTCCGTTTTCAGTAAACCGAGTTAAAAAAAAAAAAACATACTCTCCAATTCCCATTCCCATAGTGCTGCTTGCAGGCTTCAGCTCCAGTGATGTCTATGGATTAGCGCTCATCACGCCTCTCTGCCTCAGAAAGAACTAGTGGAGGCCTGAATGGTGGGACTCAGAGCTGATAGCTCCATACTCCACCATTTCATTTGAGATCTTCTGCCCAGAACAACAGGACAGTACAGAAAGATTTGACGTTAGGATACCCCTTCTGTAGTAGGGGCCAATGTTTGTGAATTATTTTGTGTACTCTGTAAGCAAAACGGTGGTACAGATGTATGAAGGGAATCCTGCCCATGCTGTCTGTAGTACGATTTTGAGTCTGCTTTCTGATTTTCTGTAACAGATGTTTCAGGTATCCTCTCTGTGAGAATTTGTAGTGCATTTCCTCCAATCGGTGTTCTTTCAATGTATCATCAGAGACAATTCTATATGTTTAAATTGCGAAATGGGTCATAACCTTTTAGTAGAGTTAGGGTGATAGGTTTTATGGTGAAGTAGACCGTTCTGATCTGTGGGTTTGGCAAATAGGTCAGATGTGAGTGTGTGATTGTAGTGTTCAGAAAAATCTTCATGGTGTCTTTATGTATTGTAAATTGCAGCAGTCCTTCCCAAATTAAATTTAGGAATGTGTGGAACAGTTTGAGGGAATCCAACGGGCCCTCCCATATGCAAAAACTGTCATCAATGTAACGTTTCCAAAATTGGCAAAGGTTATGGAAAAGGGTATTACTGTATATGTAGTTTTTCTCAAAATGGGCCATGCATGCATTTGCATATTTGGGGGGCTACGTTGGACCCCATTGCCATACCTTGAACCTGT
Organism: Leptodactylus fallax; assembly: GCA_947044405.1. NCBI lineage: Eukaryota > Metazoa > Chordata > Amphibia > Anura > Leptodactylidae > Leptodactylus > Leptodactylus fallax. The sequence goes on from CAMRHE010000938.1 coordinate 153,185, forward strand.
ATGAAGAAATCGTCCTGGAACATGAAAAAGTTATTAGTCAAACTTAATTCTAATAAATCCATGCAAAAATCAACTGTAGATACAGGTTTGTTAGCCGTAATTAACAGGGAACGTGTTGCACACAAGCCTTTCTCATGTCTTATCGATGTGTAAAGGCTGTTTACGTTAAAAGTTACCAACCAGTACTCACCCCTCAAAGGGGGTAATTCGAGATGAGCGAAGTATTAAAAAATTTGATTTGGCAACTTTGCCGGATTACATGATATGATTCTATTTGATCCAAATTAAATCGTGGCAAATCCCGTACCAAAAGCAGCTATTTATTGGCTGCAGTGAGCCGGGGTGGGTGGGCGGCAAAATGGCGGAAACCCTTGGATGCCACGGTAATGTTTGACTGCGGCATCCAAGTTGTTAAAACCCTGGATCCGTTATGGAGCAGGGTGTTAGTTGTCAGTTACAGCTAACACCCTGCTCCATAACCGATCGGGGGGATTTAACACCTTGGATGCAGCGGTCAAACATGCCATGTGTGCTTGCAAAGGGGTTAAAGGGATGTGACATCACAGAGCTGGCTGCTGATTGGCTGCACGCATGGCATTGTGGGTAATCCCGCTTTCCCAAAGTTCCTTGCCCCATGTAGAGCAGCCATTTTGAATTAAATGCGAATTGTTACCACAAAGCATGAGGAAATTCGGATTCGATGCGAATCGAATAGTTCCTGAAATTTGGATCGAATTCCACTTCTGCAGCTTCGATTTGCTCATCTCTAGGGGTAATGTTTTAATCTGGTTAAGGAAGTCTGCCATATCCAATAGAAATGATTTGGTATTTTTATTAAGGGGCCAGTAGCCGGATGTTTTCCCTTCCTATTTAAATTTGGCCACATTGGGATCCCAGTAGCTTCTCTATTGCTCTATTTTCACCTCAGTAGAGGTTGATCTGTGCATTTCTTACACATGTATTGTATATTGTCTACTATGTAATACATATAATATGGATGCCATTGCATGATTATTGATTATACAATTCTATATAAAAATATATTTTCAGATGAATGATGAAGGTTTTTCTGAGACCGAAACGTTTCAGACGTCTGGATATAATAAACTAATTGGAGTGTTAGCTGTTATAAGCATTTAAGAGTGTCAAAGTTTTTCTTTCATTTCTGCTTTTGACTCAGACATAATGATAGTGGGAGACTGCTTTTGGAGACCACATGGGCAACAAGGGAATGTCACAATGGTCCTACTCCTGGAATTATGGTGTTGGATGGCATAATGTACGGTAGCCAGACCCCTCTATTCTTCATTTCAGGTAAATGAAAAGAGTGGTGTTACATTGATTTGGTCGTGGAACAAGTGGTACTCAGGACAAGGCAGGTCGCATGTTGCTCATGCTACTTTAAGAGGACTAGGTGGCCTAAATGTACTACCATGGCTTAGGGCATCTCTGGACTTGTCTGCCATTGAGAATATCTGGGACATCATTGGTTGACAATGCAATAGGAGTTGCCAGCAGCCATTCTTGATGATTTGCATGCCCAAGTGCATTCAGCATGGGATAGCATTCCTCAGACAACCATTCATAACCTCATTGATAGCATGCAAATGTATGTGAGTGTGTGTATTTCTGCATGTAGCACTCATACTCAATACTGCATAAAGCAAGATGTTTTGAATATTTTTGTTTATGTTTTTTATCATTTGCATATCATTAACAGTCTTTTGATTCTGTGAGTTCCAAATTTCCAAGACTTTTCCTTCTTGATGTTACAATTTCAATTTTGAGGAGTGTATATAATGTTATACTTTTGTGCATTTTAGACTTTAAAATATCTATATTCAGATATTGTTTGTGCTAATATTATAATAAAAAATAGATATAGAAACACATTTTATATGTCCCTTTTTGACTGTACAAAATGTTGTGCAGCATATGTGTGAGTGTGTTCTGTAGATCATAAAGGCTATCCACATATGGTTTAATGAACAGCTAGGTGTACTTTGCAAAAAGAGGAAATAAGAGTTCAGTTAGTATCATTGAATCAACAATATTTCAATAAGCCTTAACTTCTTAACGCACCATGACATAACTTGGCTCCTACTGTAACTGCTGAAATCAGCAAAACTTGTGATGCTGGCAGTCAAAAATGACTGCAGCATCTAAGGAGCCTTTCAGAGAGAGGGGCTCTCTATCTGTCTGCCCATTGTCCCCTCCCCCCTACAAAGGCACTCAGGTCTGCTGTTGGTATCTGCCAAAGGCATGGCCTAATAGGCTACCTCTCATTATTATACAGACAGGTTTTAATGCTTTGTATTTAAAGCAATATGTACAAAATCAGATGACTGCAGTCTCCTATAGGAGCATTGAAAAAAAAAAGTAAAATAATGTATTATAAAGTTTAGGGACAAAAGCCCTGATCCTGCAAAAACTATAATGGGTCTCAAAACGTGGCAAAGGAAAAATGATTTTTTTTTTTCATATACTTTTTTTCTAAGTGTTTTTATTGCATAAAAATAGTGAACCATACACATTTATTAACAACACGTTTGTACAGTCCAATAGAATAAAGTTAACTTGTTATTTTTCCCAAAAAAACAACAGAATTGATGATTGATTTTTTTGCATCCCCCTAATAAATGACATACAACCCAAAATGATGTCACTGGAAAGTACAGTTTATCCTGCAACAATCAAAACCAAAAAAAAAATCCCCCATATCCCACGACAGCAGTGATTTAAAAGCACTTTCAGTATCCTTGAAAAGTGAGCACTATACTGTATAGGAGAATGATATTGAATAGAACCCGTGGAAACAAATAATAGTGGTCTATATTGTTTGTTTCCATATAGTGCAGCATTTAGGATAAAGGGCTGGTTCACATCTGAGTTCGGTTTCCGTACAGGGGAGTTCGCTTGGGGACCCCCCGAATGGAAACCTATACGCAGAGAGAAGCGGTTTACATAAGGAAACCTGCGGACCCCATAGACTATAATGGGGTCCGTGTGGTTTCCGCATGTTTCGTGCGGAAATCTGCAGAGAGGAAAGTGCTGTTTGCAGCACTTTTCTCTCCGCATGTTTCATGCAGAGACCGAGCGGAAACCACACGGACCCCATTATAGTCTATGGGGTCCGCAGGTTTCCTTATGTAAACCACTTCTCTCTGCGCATAGGTTTCTGTTCAGGGGGTCCCCAAGCGAACTCCCCTGTACGGAAACCGAATGAAGATGTGAAGCAGCCCTAAGCCTGATAAACTGGGGTTTTCTATGTGGCTATTACCCTGGTATTTTAAAGGTATGAAATAAACTATTACAAATATTATTATAATTAAGTGTTCACTCAGGCAGAAATTTTTTATTCAAAAGAGACTGGACCTAAAGGGGTTAACCACACTGGACTTAAAGGGGTATTGATCAGTTGAACAGGACCTAGATCCTCATATGATTCTATGGCGATGTAAGTCAGGGTTGATACAACCAATAGAAGGTCTCCGGGTCCATGAAAAAGAGACAGCACAAAAAGGGCATCTTGTGCTGTCGGTGACCCATAGCCTTTTCTCTTTGCATGTGTCCATGAAAAATCAATGTAGTCTGTGATTAACATGGACATCACATGTTTGTAGGCAGGGAAAGGGAAGCTAAAGGCTGGAAAGTTTCACTTTTCTTTAATAAAATATGTCACAAAGTTTAATGCAGTCAGACAGTGGGACTCTTTATAGGGTGTCACAAGCCATTTGCATTTTTGATAAAATAAAAGAAAGGAGACAAGTATGAATGTAAACAATTTATATCATATAAATAGCATTCAAATAGTTTCATGTTTCATTTGAGATTATTATTGTGGCAAAGACAATGTTAAAATAATAATCTTTTCCTGGAAATGTACACTTCAATATAAAAATATATACAAAAAATTGCATTTCTTAACAATGAAAGAGTACCTGCATCTTAAAGACTATTTTACAGTTTATGTATATAATCAGCCTAAAAAGTTAAGTACCTTTGTAAATTGTGTATTGTTCCCAAGCTACATCATAGTACTCAGCTAAGATGTGGGGGCTATGACTACATGTTTGTTGACTAGTTACAACAATCGCGGTCACAGAGGTGAAGGGGACCAGTGCTGCACTGCACAGCACACCACATGACATTGGAGCCAGCTGTAGCAAGACTACAGTCACTGACAGAAGTACAGTACACCTTGCAACTTCACTGGTGCTGTCATCTCTCCACTGGACTACAAGAAAGATCCCATTGTCAGGCTCAGGTTTTACCTAGGATCCAGTCTAAAATTTGCTCTGGGAACCTTAGGAGTCTAGTTATGCCCCTGCTAGCAGATCTGTAATACCAGCTGTAATTCAGGTAAACAGTACAGTAAGGCTTGGTTCACACTACCATTATTAATGTCCGTTGTTATCCTCCCTCATAGAATTATAAGCACAGGCAAAAAAGGAACAAAATAACTAGTCCTTCACGGATCAATTAATTGAATACTAGAAGCATGGATCCATAACATATCAAAATATAAATAAAACTTAACATTTAATAAAGCATTAAAAAATGTCTACGAGGTACTAAATCTCATATAAATAGATAAAATATTGGAACGGTCTTACCGACTACAACGGTAGATTATAGTAGATCCAGATATGGCCAAAGTCACGCCAAAACAGTATAGGGAACTGAGCGCAATACACAGGGTCATGGAAGGTGTATCTCACTCTCTCCCTAATACCCAAAGGTATAAGACTCCTGCCCTAACAAGGGCAGTCCCGTAACTTGCCCTAAATAAGAAACCCAATATACACCACCTACCGACGCGTTTCACCACCCTATAGCAGGTGCTCCTCAGGGGAATATAAAAGAGACGTATAGAAGAAGGGGCAAGGTATCACACAACAATGGGAGAAAGGCCATATCACATCCATGTGTGCATCAGTAAAAAACGTGTTGCCGCCACCCTGATAAAAACATTTAACAAAATGACAGCTAACATATACCAGATATAACATACGCAAATAAGCTGCGCCCACAAACAATCCACCCACCAAAACGAGAACCCCCACAGGAAAGACTTAGGTGGAGGAAGAACCCGGTGGTTCAAGATAGAAGTGGCGCTACAACCCCTTTTACAGGGGAGCTCTATTCAGTCTCACTGTGGAGAGACTTACTGAATGCCGCGGCAATACCCGCCGCTTGTTATAGGATGAAAGGCCACGCTCCCTGTGACGCACATCCAGAATCCCGGTATGTGTGATCTGAATAGATAAACAAGGGGAGTGGCTTATAAGCACATGGGTTTGACAGCTAGTGCCAAAAAATAGCGATCAGTTAAGTCGCTATTAAAAGGGACATAGTTGTACAAAAAGCACTTACACCCAATTTAGAGTTTTTGGCTGATTACCAGATAACAGTATGCATCAAAACAGCACAAAAAAAATAAAAAAATAAAGGGGAAGTAACAAGAAAAAAGAGTGAGGTTAAGGGAAATAAGGGGAATTACCCCTAACTTTATAGAAAACAACCAAAATGTAATTGTTCGTTCAAACCAAGTGGACTACAAGTCTGTAGTTCAAAAATCCATCTTGTCTCGCGCTGCAAAATGACCTTGTCTCAATCGCCTCCTCTCTTAAGGGGAAAAATACAATCAATCCACACGAAGCAAAATTACGTTCCTTACCGTGACAATCGTTGACATGTCTAGCAATAGGTGTATCCCTCTTAAGTGCTATATCCCTAAGGTGATCACCTATTCTTCTTCGCAGCTCTCGTCATGTTATGCTGACATATTCCTTTTTACAGCGGCAGGTCATTTTATAGATCACCCCTTTAGTTTTACAGTTGTTAAAGTGATTAACTTTATATGACCTATTAACCATCGAACAAAAGGTTTTCCCAATTTCAATAAAAGGACAGGCAATGCACCCACTACATCTGTAGCATCCTTTCATTGGTTGTGTAAGCCATATGGGAGATTCCTTAGGTGTCGTGTAATGACTACGCACTAGTCTATCCTTAAGGAATTTTCCTCTCCTAAATATAATGGAGGGTGAGGGGCCGACCATTCTGAAAAGATCCGGAACTAATAACAGAATGTTCCAATGTCTCAAGGATTTTAAGAAATTCTGCAGAACCATTGTCATAAGTTGTAATGAGTCGCACAATTTCAGATTGTAAGTTCTCAGGCTCCTTCACCTTCAAAAGGTCTTTGCGCTCTTTCATAAAAACATTCCTATACGCTTGTCTCAAAACAATCAGGATAACCCCTTTCCTGAAAACGGGCCCTAAGTTCCTTGACCTGAAGAACAAATTCGCTCTTGGTAGAGTAATTTCTTCTCAAATTTAAAAACTGGCACTTAGGAATGCCTCTCCTGAGGGGGAGAGAATGATGACTCTCCCACCTCAGGAGAGAATTGGTAACCGTAGGTTTACAGTAAGCGCCTGTATCCAAATAACCCGTTCGTGTCTTGGTCAATTTAACATCAAGAAAAGGAAGACTTGTGCTATGGCACTCACTAGTAAAGCGAAAGCCTAGAGGGTTTGAATTGAGTAAGTTAACAAACGCAGTGAAAGAATCAGTGTCTCCTCTCCAGACAACAAAGATGTCATCAATATACCGCGCCCACAACTCAACTCTATCAACATCCACAACTGTCTGGTCTCCAAAAACAATGGTAGCTTCCCACCAGCCCAGGAGCAAATTCACATAAGATGGTGCACACGAACAGCCCATGGCTGTGCCCCTGAGCTAATGGTAACGCTTCCCATTGAAAGAAAAAATGTTATGCGTCAAAACGAAATAGCGGAGATCCAAGACAAACTTGTTGTGGGCGTGGTATTGACATCCATGCATATTGAGATAGTATTCCACTGCCTTCATACCCCAATCATGGGGGATTGAGGAGTACAGTGCCTTGACATCTATGCTCCCCAAGATGCAGTCCTCCCCCACTGCGACCCCCTCTAAACGTGTGAGGAGGTCCATAGTGTCTCTGACGTAGGATGGGAGGGTGGTAGCGAACCTGTTAAGAATCTTGTCTACATTAATCCCCGCCCTTTGACTCACACATCCCATGCCAGAGACAATAGGTCTACCTTTAAGGGGGTTTAGACCTTTATGCACCTTGGGGAGGCCATAAAATGTCACCAGCACTGTACTCCTCAGTAACAAATATTCAAACTCTTTCATCAATGAGATGTAGCTCCTTAGCCTCCACAAGAATTGTCTTCAATTCTAATGAATAGGATTCCGTTGGATCCGAGACAAGAATTTCATACGATGACCTATCAGACAAAAGGCGGACATATAAATCATGATAATCTGTGGTGTTCATTATTACCGTGTTACCGCCTTTGTCTGAAGGCTTAATTGTCAATTGGTCATCCCTCTCCAGAGAGCATAAAGCTTGAATTTCATCTTTACTACAGTTATAATGTGGTTTTGTTACCGTCATGTCCCTCAAATCTTGTGTTACAAGCTCCAAAAACACATCTATACAGGGGATGTCACCCTGTGGAGGCATCTTGGTACTTTTATTCTGAAGACTTGTAAAAGGACCCTGGCCTGTATCAGGAATGCTGTCCTCAAGACCATGCAATAGTCTGATATCTTCCAAGAGGTCATCAGGAATATTAATTAACTAATTCTAAACAAGTGCACTGTTGTTGTTTCAAAAAGAACCTACGCCATTTCAATTTTCTTGTGAATAAATTTAAATGTTTCACCATACCAAAAATGTCAAAATCCGAAGTTGGTACAAAAGAAAGGCTTTTGCTTAGAATGGCCATTTCAGCTGAATTAAGTGATTTGGACGAGATATTAATTATCTGGTTACTTGACCACGACATGTGTTTGTTGCTGTTGGAGTCAATGGGGGTAGTGCGGGGTTTTGGCTTCTCAGGTGGTAAGTTTGCTCCAAAAAATCCCTACCCAACACGTTTTTTACTGATGCACACATGGGTGTGATATGGCCTTTCTCCCATTGTTGTGTGATACCTTGTCCCTTCTTCTATACGTCTCTTTTAGATTCCCCTGAGGAGCACCCGTTATAGGGTGGTGAAACGCGTCGGTAGGTGGTGTATATTGGGTTTCTTATTTAGGGCAAGTTACAGGACTGCCCTTGTTAGGGTAGGAGTCTTATACCTTTGGGTATTAGGGAGAGAGTGAGATACACCTTTCATGACCCTGTGTATTGCACTCAGTTCCCTATACTGTTTTGGCGTGACTTTGGCCATATCTGTATCTACTATAATCCACCGTTGGAGTCGGTAAGACTGTTCCGATAGTTTGTCTATTTATATGAGATTTAGTACCTCGTAGACAATTTTTAATGCTTTATTAAATGTTAAGTTTTATTTATATTTTGATATGTTATGGATCCATGTTTCTAGCCTCCCTCATAGGAGGACAACAACAGACATTAAACTGTTGCAGAGAATGGACACAGACTGGTTCTGTGTCCGTTCCCATTGACACTAATGTCAACAACATGACCATAGCTTTCTTCCGTCATGTTTGTTTACTTTTATAACAGAAGATAAAGTCATGCATGCAGAACTTTTCCTTCCATTACGCTTGGTTCACCGCATGGGGACCTGAAAGACGGAGACCCTGTCTGCTTAAAAAGCAGTTACACGTGGAAACCCATGGCCCCCATAGACTATAATTGGGTCCGCCGGGTTTCCACCTGATTTCCACCGTTTTTATACTGAAGCCGGCGGAGAGACAAGTCCTCCTTGCAGGACTTTTCTCTCCGCCGATTTTAGGTGCAATCTGGGACTGAGTATCCTACGGAGACTCGAACACTAGTGTGAACCAAAGTAAACAAACATGATAGATGATAGTGTCCGTCATGTTGTTTATATGTCATCCTATGATGGAAGACAGCAACAGACATTATCAACGGTAGTGTGAACCCAGCCAAACAGTACAGTAACAGTAAAAGATAAGTAATGCAATGCATTTACAAACATACAACTTTTCATGTGGATTAATTCTATTTGTTTAATGTAAATGGAGTACCCTTCAACACATTTATAAAAATTGGAACTGTAATCATACAGTGAAGTCAAACCTATGATAATGCACCAAACCATGTACAATTGAAGGATGGAGAACTAATCATCTGGCAGCATCCAGACAATGCGTTCATGCTGTAATTGCCTCCGATAGTAACATTTGTTGGACTCTCAGCAACAACCCTGAAACAAAAATTGATAAGATTGATAAGACAATTGTTGCTATCGTTGTTATTCTTAAAAGGACTTTAAAATTGTTAGCTTATTCTTAGTATAGACCATCAATATTTGAGTTGTGGGTGCCTGACTCCAGAACCCCTACAAATAAATTTGTGAGTGCTCTGTTGGTTCTGTGTCTGTTCAACGATGACATAGCGCTGTGGCTCATTTTATCAGCTGATATTGAAGGCCTATCCTAAGGGAATACGAGAAAACTATTTAACATTCTCCTAATACTCAAAGGATTTTTACACTGCAAATGTAAAGACATTCACTAGTTTATTGCTTGTAAAAATGTATGGTCTATAGATAACATTCATTATTGTTTGTGTAATATCCTTGAATTGTATCACAACTAGGCTTCTAAATAATCCTAAATACTGGTGTGATACCAAAATTGTTCATAGTTAGAGATGGGCGAATCAGTTTGTAACGAAATTCGACCCGAATATTCCAAATTGTACAGTTTTTAATGAAGCTGAACAAATGGCAATCGCTTTGGACAAACAAAAATGGACGCACTATGAGAAAATGGTCGCCACCACGTGTTTGACCTGGAAATACAGAGCAGACGTATGTGCAATGACACTGTCTGTGAGTCACTGTGGCGTTGTAGCAACATCTACAACAATCTATCTGGTAGGTGGACCTTACAGTGCTGATGTCATATGTAATATAAAAGCTTGGACAGTGGTGGTCAGCCTTTAGTTGCTGTAATGGTGGACATGCAAATAGATCTGTGATCTATCCCACTGCATCATAGGCTATAACACAGTTCAGAAAAAGCAATAGGAATTCCAGCAATAGAGGACTAGGAGAATTTAAGAGATTCAAGTAATTACATAGGCAGATTAGTGCTAGAATTTAATAAAGATAGGATAGATTCATAGACAGTGATTAGGTAAATCTGTGCTTCTTCTGCTGCTACTTACAGAGAAAGTTAACCCTTTCATTGCCAACAATCTAACTTTGTCTGATTGTTGTGCAATAGAGCAATTTCATCTCTATAAACATTCTTTAAACACAAATAAATACATACTGCTGTTATAACTCTGTTATACACGGTTTCTTTTTCACCCAATATATGGTCTAGCCTGCGCTAATCTTAAAAATAACATTTTGTAATTTCATGAGTTTTTTTTTTCACTCTGGTGACCATACACAGTGTGAAGGAGTGTTAATCTGAAAAAAAAATATTAATTGCTTAAGTGTTTCTCTGTATGTACATGTGTGTGCATATATACATACACAAGAAGGGCAGCCTTCTCTAATCTTAAAAAAAAAGAATCTCTGTTATTTCAGCACTTTTTGGTGTTTTCACCCAATACACAGTCTAGCCTGTGCTAATGATCTAGACTAATACTCAGTGACAAGGTGAACCTCTGCTTTTAGTGCTTTGCAATTTTTCTTGAAATATTCTTTGTAAAAAAAAAAAAAATACAGTGTGAGAATTGTTGCCAAATCACTAACAGGGCAGGGGACAGGCAAAAAAGAGGGGGAGGAGGAAACACTTGTGCACGTACTACTACTAACAATAAGAATGTAAATGGCAACAGCAACACTACTTCTGGTCTTGACAGCCCCGCCAGTAGCCGAAGTATTGTCGTACTAAAAGACTTTTTTAAAAGCAGTGACCCACAAATATTGAGTGAGAGTTCTGTGTGTTCCTCCTCAACATGTAATTTATCATGCTGTCTTCCTATACTGTCAACCATGTCTTCTCCTTTATCTTCACTGACACAGATCCCATTCTCTAGTAGTCATGTGGCATCTGATGAGAGGGATATTCCTCATAGCTCAAGACATCCTTTTCTTCCTCCTCTTTTTGATGAGTTGGATGAGAATTGCCAGTGTATTTTTTATGTAGATGAACTACAAGTGGCAGGAAGTGTGCTACTGGTGGTATTACTTGTAATGGCACTGGGGGAAATCTGTTAGCCATGAGCATGCAGGCACACATGTAGGAACAAGGTCTCTCTGTACTCACATTAAATGACTGAAATGGCATCACCAACATATTTGGCAAAGTCAAATTAGCAGTGGCACCAATTGAGCTAGGCCATTCCATTCCATCTCCTCATTATTGTGTTTTGTAGACAGGCCACATCCATTTCACACCTAGCACATTCATTATTATCATCCCCATCTGATTCTCCTCCTCCTTCATATAATCTGCACCCAGTCATCCGGCTGCTCTGCAAGTTTAACTTCCACCTGGCCAAGATACTGGCTGTGCAGTCACTGCCGTGCCACTTAGTGGATTCCAGTGCGTTTTGCCAACTGATGGCAGCACACAGTCTCCATAGAGAATACCTAGCTGCCATTATTTCATGAGAAAAGTTGTCCCTGTTTGATGGCCATGTGGTATTTTCCTTGTAAATGTCCATGTGGGGAAAGGTGCATTTCACAGTCAATACGTAAAGCAGTCCCCAATTATGGGCCGGGGACAATACATTAGCTGTCATGGCCCACTGGGTCAATGTTTTGAGTGTCAGAGGCCACAGTCTAGAAACAAAGCAAGGCCTGGTGCTTTCTAGTACTGACATCACCTTATGGGTGCAGGGCAGGCACAGTTTCAACACAATAAGGGACCCATCCACCTCCTCCCGTTCCTACTCACTGTACAATTTCCCACCCCCAAATTCACCAGGGCAAGCCACTGGTTCCACTCCCCCCTCCCTCGTTTCATGGTTGTAAGGTGAATTGCACATTGAGTGGCGCTTTGCACATGCTGGAGTGTCAGTTTGAATCGCAGTATATGATTACTGCATGCAGCAAACCACAGACACAATGATCACTTTTGGAAGATAGTCCATAAGTCCAGCTTTTTCAGCCGGCAAGCTAGGCAGTTTGTACCCTCAGAATATACCCCAAATTTTTCTTGAAATTATGTCACTTGCCACTCACTCACTACACTAGTTGGTGCTACATGGCAAACCACAGACACAATGATCACTTTTGGAAGATAGTCCAGCTTGTTCAGCTGGCAGCCAGGCATGTTGATAGCACGCCCCAAATGTTTCTGGAAATTTTGTCAATTGTCACTCTCCCAACACAATATTGATGTGGCAATCCCAATACATGGATAACTAGCAGGATAATCCAGGTTCTTTTCTGCCTCCCAAGTGTTGTTCTCAGGGTCCTTACCATTTCAAAAAATATTCTAGCTTTTTCAGTTGCCAGACACGTCTCCCTTTAGCATGATCTTCCCTTTATCATCATCTTCCATTTACTGTACTGCTGCTGATGCCACCACTGCCACCACTCAGGCAGACATGTCCTGTAGCCTGGTCCTTCATATTATGCCCTGCCGCACTGACACACATATTGCCACACCTACCACCACTGCCACTTACCATCACATTCAACTATACCACACTGTTGGGGCCACAGTGTTGGTATAAAAAAAAAAAATAATAATAATTTTGATTTTACATCTACTCTCACCACTGAATAATTTTTGGTGGCTTTTTTTTTTTTTTTTTTTTTTTGAAAAGCTAATTCTTCATCACTTTTCAACTTGGCTCACAGCCACAAAATTGTCTCCCAAATAACAATAAGCCTGTAGCACTTCAAGCCATCAAAATGGGCTAATTTTTCTACAAAACCATTACTTTTTGCAATATAAAGTGTTTCTAAAAAGCCACGGGCAAGCACCTTTTCTGCCAAAAAAGGGTAAAAGCGAATAGCAGCACAGTGCATGGTTAAAGTCGGAGTTTATATCCATTTCTTACTGTTCGTTTTTTTCTTAGACATACCTGTCACTTTCACTTTGACATGACCCCAATTCACTAGAGGGACTGTAAAAGGCAGCCGGTTTTGCTGCAGCATTTATGCCGTGGCAAAACCGTGGCGTTTACGCCACATGGGGCCAGTCCTAAGAGTGTACAACACTAGGTTTTAAGCTAATTTAAGGTGTGGTTCGTACCGAACTTGTTCGACCTGAAACATATCTTGCTCTCGATTCCACTCTATCTTATAGTTGTATAAGTTGTCCTATAATGGTTACCCTTCTGTGCTATGACCACAGAGGACACACTTCCTATGCAATATCTAATGCAGTGTCCAGTACATTTAACAGGCTGCAACATTTCTTACTCTTAATCTACGTTAAAGGTTAAGTAAATAGTTGTCTTCCACTAATCGTGAAATGAGGTTTGTGTTACTATTCACTGCTGCCTTCTTAGTTTTGGTTGTCATTGGAAACTCTCGACAAGCTAGTTGTTAGAGATATTTTTAAAGGCTTAGCTGAGAAAGGCTGTTAGTATTTGATATATTTTTATACTCAGTACCTGATGCAAAACCTATACAGTATAGATATTGAAACAGCAAGGAATGTTGGGAGACAGTAACCTCGATGCCTACAGAATTGTGAAACCCTGCCCTGTAAAAATAATACCCCAGTACAAGATAAATAATAGCATGTATTTTGCAATTTCTCAACTTTTTATAAAGGTTCTAGTTATCATATCTATTTTTACTGTAAAATAGTGTCAAAAAGGTGGACATGTACTTAAAATGTAGCCTCATTAGGTTTTGAAAGTTAAGCTACCGTAAATCATCAATCATCTCAAAGCCCTTGAAAGGTCATGTTAAAAACAGGCTTGTCTTAAGTGGTAAACTGTTAATACATAGTTACCATGTATAGAGAGTCAAGCAGCATTCAGTAATCTCCGGTGTTATAACAGTCAAGTTTGTGGAATTAAGGAAGACGCTGTCTAACACATCACTGCAAATGCTTTGTGCAATTGGTGGAGTTAATATTCCTGTAAATTGTATGAAATAATAGAAACATATTAAAAATTATTTTATATACACATAGAAACAAATATTCCAATAAACATCATTATGAATAATTGAAGAAAACCTCATGGGCTCACAAGAAGACACTATCTATCTATCTATCTATCTATCTATCTATCTATCTATCTACTGTATCTATCTGTCCAGTTTGAAACAACTTCCTAACCTGATTATTTTTCCTATCACATTTCAAGTTTAGTATTCTTTTATCATTGTGCATCTCATCTATAGTATAAAAGCAAATGTCTGTTTGTTCTCTATAGCAGGGGTCGGCAACCCCTGGCACACGTACCAAGAGTGGAACGCGTGGCATATTTTGCTGGCACGGCAGCCAGAACAGGACCTTCAGGTATTAAATGAAGAGGGAGAGTCCTTTTAGTGCTCTGCTAGAGCTGAGGTATAGGATGCTCCCCCTTCCCTTGCTGCCCTCTCTACCCACCAATGAGAGGGGGTGAGGAAAGCCCAGGAGGCGAAGCTCATCACTGTACAGCACAAGGACCCTGCTTGCTACAGTGATGAGCTCCTGCCATCTGCATCCTGCAAAGGCTCACTGAAGAGGAGAAGGAAGAGGAGGAGGAGGAGGAGAGCTCCGTCAGCAAAGTGAAAGTGAGGCCGTACCGAAGGCAAAGCATGGATGGGGAGGCCTGCATGACAGGAGTTAGCCAGGAGCAGACAAGGGAAGATGCTAAGGGGTTAAATTGGCAGCTGCAGGGAATGTAGATTGGTTTGGGGGGGGAGGGTTTGATGAATGGAGGTGGAGGGAGGGAGTATTTAAGGAAAGGGCGGGAAGATTCCCTCCACTTTCAGTGAAGCAGAGGGTGAAAGAAGCCAGCCAAGCACCTCTGCTAGCTTCAGCCCACCACCTCAAATGTCCAGTGTGGAAGAACTGCTGGCCCAGCTCAGAGATGAGGCAGGAGTGAGAGGGCCTCAGTGGCTGCAGTCCCAAGTTCAGGGATTGCTCCAGGGGTCTGGAGAGGAGGCATGCCGCCCCTCTCCTTCTGGCAGACGGCCGCGGAGGACTAGGCCTCCGGCGTGCCTTAGCCCTGAAGAGACCCCTCGGGCCCGGCGCCAAGTAAGGAGCCCCTCACGGGACCCTCTGGTCCAAGCGGCTGTTCGGCGCGCTGTGGAGTGGCTGTCTAGAACCGGGAGGAATCCGAGGCAGCGGCGGGGCCTGCAGCAGGAGAGGGGACTCCCCCCTCCCTCGTCGAGTACCTTCAGGGAGCCAGGAGACGTTGCGGTGAGCCTTCCGGCAGCGGCGGGGATCCCGGCTCAGCATGCAGCGCGGAAGAGTGAGGTTGGCGCAGCCCCAGGCATCGGTGGATCAGTGGGGCTGGCGCTGTCGGCGGCAAGTGTGAGCGGAGCGGCGGGAGCAGGTGACAGTGCGCGGCAGGACGGCGCTCACAGCGATCTTGGGGGGGGGGGCGGAGCTTCGCGGAGGCCCTGGCCAGGGGGTCTGAGGTGGCTGACAGCGTGGATGCGCAGGGAGGACCATCTGCAGGAGGACAGGATCAGGATACGTGGGCCGCTGGGTTCACAGCACCCAGGTGCCAAGGTGAGGTTTCATTTCCAGTAGTGGGCCCTTTGCTAGCCGTTCCTGGGGGGGGGGTAGTCTGGGGGGACATCCCGGGGAGCTAGGCAGGGGGTTGGTGGCGTTTATGGGGGCCCTAGCGGACGTGGTCAGGGGCGTCAGTAGTGGAGGAGGGGGGTCACCGTCCCCAGCGCTGGCGTGGGGGGTTCACCGGCGACAACGGTTGCGGGGTTCGTCTTCGGCGGCGGGGGTATCAGTGTCGGTTCAAACTCAGGGTGAGGAGAAAGACGCACCGCGGCTGGACGACGCGGCAAAAGGGGAGGTTTATGTCTGCTTCGAGGGCCCTTTGGGGGCCCATTTGAAGCAGGAGGTTAGGGAGAGTATTTGGAAAGGCGAGTATGTGGATATATTTTCCCTCTTGCCGTTGGAGCGTTTTAATTTAGACAGGCCTAGGAAGGAGGAGAAGAAGGAGGAGGAGGAGAAGAGGCGGTATAGGCTCATTCCACGGAAGTTTGCTAATTAGCTTCAAGCGTTCGCCATTTTAGCAAGCGTGATAGGGGAGAAGGCGCCGGACAATTGTTCGGCTCTGTTCTGTTATCTAGATGCGATCGGAGTGGCGTACAAGGTATACGGGGGCCAGGCTTGGCTCCGCTATGACGAACAGTTTCGTCAGCGGAAGGCGGTGCGGTCCAGCATACGCTGGGACCATAAAGACATCGGGTTATGGCTCAGGATTATGGCCCAGGCGCGGTCGGGGTCGTCCTTTCCAGGGGGGACCGGGGGCTCCGAGTCTTCGGGGCGCTCGGTCACCGCACAGAAGGGACTATGTTTTTCGTTCAATGAAGGGGGGTGCAAGTTCGGCTCAAAATGTAAATTTAAGCATGAGTGCTCCTCTTGTGGGGGCTCTCATGGGGCCAACAGGTGTTTCCAATCCAAGCCGAAGGGTTCAGAGGGGGTTGGGAAAGGGGGCGACTCCAGTTCGGCTGGAAAGGATGGCGCCGTTTCTAAGTAGATACCCAGATGGGGCGGCGGCGGCCTTATTGACAGAGGGTTTTAGGGAGGGATTTAGAATTCCGTTTGTTGAAGGGGAGGTTTCAGGAGTAAGAAGGAATTTGCGTTCGGCACGGGAGCATCCGGAGGTGGTCTCGGAAAAGCTGAAGAAGGAGGAGAAGTTAGGCCGAATGGCGGGCCCCTTTTCGGAGCCTCCCCTGCCGAATTTGAGGGTTTTGCCTTTGGGGGTGGTGCCGAAGAAAGAGCCGAACAAGTTTCGGCTGATTCATCACTTGTCGTTCCCTGAGGGATCTTCGGTGAACGATGGGATCGACCCGGAGTTGTGTTCGGTGCAATACACTTCGTTCGATGATGTGATTTTTTGGGTCCGTCGTTTTGGGCACGGGGCATTGTTGGCGAAAACGGATATCGAGGCGGCATTCCGTTTGCTCCCGGTGCATCCGGATAGCCTGCATTTGCTGGGTTGTTTTTGGGAGGGTAAGTTTTTTGTGGATTGTTGCCTGCCGATGGGTTGTTCTTTGTCGTGCTCTTATTTTGAGAAATTTAGTTCATTTTTTGTAATGGGCGGTTAAAGATGTTTTGGGTTGGGGCTCGGTCATTCATTACTTGGATGACTTTCTTTGTATCGGGCCGGGGGATTCCTCCGTTTGTTCGCTTTTGTTGCACTCAATGGAGCAGAAGATCCGGTGACAGTGCTTAGTTTTTTAGGCATTACAATTGACACGGTCCGCATGGAGTGTCGTCTGCCGGAGGACAAGCTGTGCGGGCTGCGGTTCAGAGAGCGTGTCGGCTAAAAAAGCTGCGATTGCGGGAATTGCAGTCTCTTTTAGGCAAACTGAATTTTGCGTGCCGGATTATCCCGATGGGGAGGGTGTACTCCCGTCGCTTAGCGGCGGCAAAGGTCGGGGTGTTAATTCCTTCCCATTTTATTTGGTTGGGGGGGCGAGTTGCGGGGGGGATTTACAGGTTTGGGATTCCTTTTTAGAGCAGTACAACGGGCATTCCCTGTGGATGGGTGAGATGGTCAATGCAGTGGATTGGGAATTGTTTACCGATGCGGCGGGGAGCGTGGGGTTTGGGGCTTATTTTAAAGGGAGTTGGTGCGTGGGATCATGGCTGGCAGATTGGGTGGCGGAGGGGCTGGTTAGAAATCTGGCGTTACTGGAAATATTCCCCATTCTCGTTTCAGTGATAGTGTGGGGGGAATTCTTTTGCAACAAAAAAGTCCATTTCCATTGCGATAATCTGGGAGTGGTTCAGGCGATTAATAGGTTGTCGGCCTCGTCTCCTCTGGTGGTGAGGGTGTTGCAGTGTTTGGTTTTGGAATGTTTGAAACTGAATGCGTGTATTGTAGCAGTACATGTTCCGGGGGTTCAGAATGATGTTGCAGACGCCCTATCTCGTTTACAGTGGGACCGTTTCCGTCGATTGGTGCCAGAGGCAGACGAGGTCGGAGTGATGTGGCCGAGGGAGTTGTGGACCGTGCCGGTCGGGCGGCTGAGGAATTGATTCAAGCCTCATTGGTGGATGGTACTTGGGCTACGTATACAAGAGCTTGGGAGCAGTGGGAGGAGTGGTTGGGTTTTTGGGAGTGGATTCTGGGGATTTAGAAATGCCGTTGTTATTGTTTGTGGGGCATTGTAGGGAGGCGGGGTGGTCAGTGTCCCGGTTAAATAGTTGTTTGGCAGGTTTAACTTTCGGTTTTAAGGGTAGGGGCGTGCGGGATTTTACAAAGTCATTTTTAGTCCGTCAGGCAGTGAAAGGGTGGTGCCGGTTCAAGACAGCTAGCGACTCGCGCCGGTCGGTGTCATTTTCTCTGTTAATTCAGTTGGGTACGGCCTTGACATCGGTGGGGTCTTCCCCGTGGGGGGCCTGTTCAGGGGGGCCTGTTCAGTGGAACGGGTGAACAAGGCCCGTATTAAGGTAAACAGGGCTATAGGCAGGTT
This sequence comes from Leptodactylus fallax, assembly GCA_947044405.1. NCBI lineage: Eukaryota > Metazoa > Chordata > Amphibia > Anura > Leptodactylidae > Leptodactylus > Leptodactylus fallax. Next base: position 171,710 of record CAMRHE010000938.1, read on the forward strand.
TATGGCACGGAATGAAGCGGTTTCGGTACGTCATACCGAGTTGGAGTCTGGGGAAGGAGCATTTTGGAGGAGGGACGGGGTTCATTTGAACGTCGTTGGCATAGATATTTGGTGTTTGGGACTGCAGCAGGGCATTGAGACAGCTCTGCGGGTGTGGCGGGACACCCGCCGATAAGTTGTCATCGGCGTTCGTCGTGGCGGTGGGGGTCCTCGAGGCTGGGATATCGGAAATGGTTGTGGCGGGGAGGGCCCCGCAGTAGGGGCTGGACTCCCCAGACCATTTGGGCTGTGGCTGGACTCGTTATGGTTTAAGGGATATTAAGGGCTTTATGGCCTTAAGGAAAAGTGAGCACCGAGGAGATTAATTAATATAGGTGCCCCTGAGCTGGTGTGGAACGGCTAGGGGTAACAGCTGGTGCACACGGGTTATGGAGGAAAATTTGGGATTTGGGCCTCGAGGACCTCCGTCGTCGGGTTGGGTTATTTACAGTGTTTTGGTGGGATTGTTGGTTGGTTCCACTTTATAATGGTTATTTATGTTATTTATTTTATATTAATAAAATGGCTGCTGTGGCCAATTTAATCCAACCATGGTGTGGAGTGTTTATTTCAGGTACAATTGCGGAGGAAGAAGCAGGCGCGACTTGGCAATACCCTGGTCAAGTAAAAAAAACAAAAAAAAACAAAAGGTACATGCTGGGGTTACTATTCCTATTAATGTCAGGCATTTGGGAGTATTAATTTAGTTTTAGTAACTCCATGTGCCTCACATTAGTAGCAATTAAAACCATCATGCCCCTCACATTAACCCCTGTGTGCCTCACATAAGAGTTACTAATATGTAAGATATATGGGGATACTAATAAAGGACCTCAATAATGAAGATATTTACTTAACCACTTCCAGACCTCCCATTGGGTTTTTACATCCAGAAGGTGGTTGTCTAGTACTGCAAGGACGTACCGGTACGTCCAAGCAGAACTAGTTGCACGAAATCATGCAGCTGCTGAAACGGGGAGCCGGCTGTAACTTCAGCCGGAGCTCCCAGAGACAAGGCAGGGAAGGTTTATTACCTTCCCTGCCTTCCCAATCGCTGTGTATACTGCCATCTTGCGGCTCCCCTCTGACCCGGCAGTCACGTGATCCGCCGGGATCAGCGTCTGTTAGAGCTGCTGAGTCCTACAGGACCCAGATCAGTTCTATAGTAATGTGCAAGTAACGTGCAGGAGGCTGCATTCCTCCTGCAACTGTGGCAAAATGTACCAGCCCCAGTTACAGGGAAAATCAGCCTCCCCAACAAAAAAAAAAGGTGATCAGATGTCCCCAAAGGTCTATTATGACCTTATGGGGACACAATGTAAAAAAAAAAAAAAAAAAAAAACACAAAATAAAAAAAAAAATAATAGAAAAGTAAAAAAAAAAGTAAATAAAATATTTAAAAAATTAAATAAAATAATACACCAATAAAACACCGTTATTAAAGGTTATATTCCCACCCCCGACGACACCATACAAAATAAAAATTACCGTAACGGAGAGGAAAAACTATTTTATAAAGTTTTTTAGTAGAACTTTGTGTTATTAAATAATAAAAAAAAATTAAAAGTGAAAAATAGACCCGTTTTCCCTCCTCTTTTGTTTAGATTTTCCCCGGATATAAAAAAAAATTACTGCCCTGACTCGGAGACGACCTCGTGGGGAGGGTGTCGGGCGGAGGTCTACTTGAAATGTGATCTATTTTCCTAGGGTGTTCCCCTTTAGCACACTTTCTGGTTAATGACGAGCAGGGCATCTGGTATGCTTTGTGTAAGAGGGGGCACCTTGCGGGTCTCTAGCTTTATTTCCCCCTGGGGGATACATAAGGGTTCTCAATCCAACGGAGGGCGGTTGGAGGCCTTTATTCTAAGTTCTTCCCCACTTCCCTACTTAAGTTGTTGAGCTTCTTGTACCTTAGCTCCCCCTACCTAGCTGTAAGGCATACCCTCGCAGGGGGTTACCCCCCCCCCGTCTGATCGGCTGGGATTACCTTTTAGTAAGGGTTTAGCCCCCTTCTCTCTCCCACCTTAGTAGAGAGGTATTGATTACGCTTTCCATTCTCATGCTCGGGGAAAGGGTGGCAACCAGATTTGAGTTTTTACTTTTCCCCCGATAGTCTAGCTTAGCAGCTCTCTGGGCGCATACTGCGGTGTGCTCCTGAGACCTGCTTAAGTGGGTTATCCCACTGTTTTCTGTTTACTGCTCTTGGATTAGCCTTGAGTGGAATTAATTGTTGTCTTTCTTGGTTTCTTATCCCTCCCTTTGCACTCTCTCGTCCCCTCGCTTCTCCCCTCCCCCCCCCCCCCCTTTTTTTTTTTTTTCTTCCTCCTCTCTCTTTCCCTCCCTCCTCCCTCTCTGTGAGTCCTGTGTGTGTTGCTTGTTTGTTTTTGTGTTCCATAGTTGTTACTCCCCGGGGTATGACAGACAGCTCACGAGGTTCGAGGAGTCCTGCATGGGAAGGGCCCTGCTAAGACACTCACTTTCCGATTTCTATCTGCTCCTGGTGTCCCCTCCTCCGGGCCACAGACCCTCCTACTTAACCAGATGGGAGGCCGATCTGGCCATGACCTTCTCTGACCAACAGTGCTCCGGAATTTTTGAGTTTACCCACAAGAGTTCGATGGCTAGCAGTTATCAAGAGGTGGGATATAAAATCCTGACTAGATGGTACCATGTTCCGTCTAAGCTACACAGACTCTTCCCGTCCTCCTCTCCTGTGTGTTGGCGCTGTTGCTCAGAGGAGGGGACGCTTTTACAAATCTTCTGGGAATGCTCGATATTGAGAGACTTTTGGGAGGGAGCACACAGGGTGCTAGGTCGGATATTCCAAACTTCCATTCCTTACACGCTAGCCTTCTCTCTGCTACACCTCTCGGATTACCCCCTGTGTACCTATCGCAAATCCTCCCTACGACATATGGTCAATGCCGCTAGGGCGTGTATCCCAGCGCTATGGAAATCGTCTAATTCCCCTTCTCTCCTGCACTGGATTCGTAAAGTGGAGGACATCCAGTACATGGAGGATCTCACGGTATCCCTTCGCGATAAGAGGGAATCCTTCATGGCGGCCTGGACGCCATGGATTCTCTTTCAGGGATCCCAGGCCTATAGAGACCTGACGGGTAGACCTTGATGTAGGGTTTACGCTGCCGACATGGTGAGGTCGGGGTCCTCGCATGTCCGTCATTTGTGTGTTAACTTGATGTTCCCACATTTGTTCTCTTCCTGTCTTTCTTTCTCTCCCTCCTTCTCCCACCCCTCTTTGTTCCTTTCGTCCCCCTGATAACTGCCTTGATTAGCAACAGTTGATGTGCTAACACATCTATTTCATGTTACCATGTTACTATGTATTGAAGCTGATGTATGCCTCGTTCCTTGAGGTCAAGCGCTTGTTTGGCTCACGCCATCATTGTTTGTTTGTTATTTCTATATAATATCTAAAATAAAGAATTTATTAAAAAAAAAAAAAAAATTAAAACACATGCAAAAATAAAAACATAAAAATAAAACCCTATGTGTCACCGAAAAAGACGCAGAAATTAGTTGAATAACGCAAATGATAAAAATGTTACAGCCCTCTAAAACTGCACATACAAAAAACCTGAAAATGTGCCTGGTCTGGAAGGGGAGTAAAGCATCTGGTATGGAAGTGGTTAAAGAGGTTTTCCGGGCAAAAATATTTTTTTTTTTTTTTTTTTTAAAAAGGTCTGTTGGTGCTATTAATGGATTAATAAGTACACCCATATACTTTTAGCAGTGTTTTAAGTGATTTCTGGGTTTCTCTGGGAGCTCCTGACATCTTCTGCATTTGTTTACATGGTGTAGCTTCCTGTGTACCTTCCACACTACCTCCCTCTCACTGCCCCCCCTCCTCTCTCACTCCGTTACACCCCCTACCCCCATCCCTGTCTCCCTAGCTAAGCTATCCCACCCACTACTAGACCACCCTCCCACCGCATCATACTTACCTATCTTCCTCTCTGGGAGACGGCTCCTCCTTTTCACTGTGCGCAGGCTGGAGACGCTTCTCTTCCACTCTCCTAGCGTGTGCACAGACCGGAAGTGCCTGTGATACATGCGCAATAGAGTTGGAGTGCCAACTCTACTGCACATGTGTCACAGGCACCTCCAGACTGCGCAAGCGCATGCAGAGAGGTAGAGGGGAGTAGCCATTCCCGGATAGGAAGACACGTAAGTATTTATGGGGTTGGGAGTACTAGTGAAGTTCTGTTTCAGAAGATGGTAAACGGAACATCACCAGATTATCAGAAAGTGTCCCTGGGGCGGTCACATGACCGCCCCAGGGATATGGGAAATTATAGATTTTTTTTAATATACTGTAAGTAAATTAGAAGTTAGGCGGGGGAGGGGGTTTAGTTTAGGGGTTAATTCGTATTTTATCCCGGACAACCCTTTTAATTATTACCTCCATATGTCTCACATATCAGAAACCCTTATGTAAAGCACACAGGGGTTAATGTGAGAGACATGATAGGGTTAACTGCTATTACTATGAGGCACATGGAGTTGCTAAACTGTAATGCACATGATCATACTTTTTATCCTCAACTGTGGATAAATGTACAGAACTATACATTTCAGTGGGCCCATACACACAGCCGTTCTTTTTGCGGCTGTGTGTCCAGGCCATATTGAAGAGCTGCAAATTATGGAGCAGGTCCTATATTTGTCTGCATTTGCAGCCCTGTCAATTCACTTTTAATGTATAGGTCAGTGAAAACCATATCCGTGCCATTTGTGTGCAGGAGGCCAAAGGCTGAGACCCCACGTTGCAGAAACGCAGCGTTTTTGTTGCAGATTTTGCTGTGGTTTTTTGAGCCAAAGCCAAGAATGGCTACAAAAGGAATGGGAAATATAAAGGAAGTTCTTATACTTCTCCCTTCTGCTCAATCCATTTCTGGCTTAGGCTCAGAAAAACGTTGCAAAATATGCAACAAAAAAAGCTGCGTTTCCGCAACATGTGGCCTCAGCCTTAGGGTATTTCTTTTCGGGTGGTGACACACTCTGTACCCAGGCGCGGCTATAGCCAAATCCAGTTCCCGGACACCAGTGCTGTCACTTTGGGTTAAGTGTAACACTCATTAATTCCTGGCTGGGGTTTTGCTATTACTCACAGTCAGGAATTAAAAGTGGCTGAAATAAATCCACATTTCACTTACATAAAAGTGAAAGTACCGGCGGCCGGGGATACAGCATTCAGGTACATAGTGTGTCACCATCCTACAGGTGTTACCTCATTCTGCTCCCAGACATATACATTTACCACTAGTTGTGGGTTACACCTTTACTTACATCGCTTCTAATGGAAAAGTACAGGTGTATAAAGGCAAATAGTGGTAAATGCATGTGGCTGGGAGAACAGTATGACAGCACCCATATGTTACGGTTTGTGCTATATGACTTTAGTGTGGGTGTTGTCAGCCTTTAAATTATTGCACGGCACTCCGAGGACCTCATCTTTGATTTTTTAATTTAAATTGGCACGCCGAACAAAAAAAGTTTGCCTACCCCTGCTCTATAGGCATCCAAACGCCTGAACCATTTAGCCCTAAATTTGGCACATAGGTAAATAGGGTGTCCAGGAAAGTAACCTTGCTAGACATCACAGGGACATGACAGGAGCAACAGAAGGGTGCTATCTCCAGCCACATTTACAATGTCTCCATGCTATGGCTAACTAACTCATTTGTTTTTTAGATCGAAAAGTAATCCAAAATATATCCCGCAAATGGAGACCAGACTGGCATTCTAAAACTTAGCTTTTAATGCGGCATAATGTAGAATTACAAATCCATTAGGATAGGAAAATAAACAAAAAGGGACAACATGTACCGCTTACCTTTATTGTCCCTTTTTGTTTGTTTTCTTATCCTGATGGATTTGTAATTCTACATGATGCCGCATTAAAAGCTAAGTTTTAGAATGCCAGTCCAGTCTCCATTTGCGGGATATATTTTAGATTATTTTTGAATCTAAAAAACAAATCAGGTAGTTGGCCATAGCATGGAGACATTCCAAATGTATTTGTCTACCCTAGAGGGGGTTATCTTTCCTTGCAACGGATCCCCAGGACATCAATCCACAACTTTACATTGGGCTATGTAAGTGCGCTGTTAACACATATGCTTCTTTTGGTTTCTCATTTGTTTTTTTTACAACAATTTAAATCGTCAGCCATTGTATCTTATGCATTTTGGGCACATAGAATTGTTGACTTTGGATCCACTAAGAAGATTTGAAAACTAAAACCAAGTGCAGTGGAGGCTGAAAGTCACTCTGGTCATGGCATTTTCATTTCACATTTTGAAAGTGTATTGAACTTGGCTTCAAGCATGGATCAGCCCCCAGGGCACCCTTGGAACAAATCCAATGAACACACAAACAAACCAACACTTTATACTCAGGCAGCAATGGGTACTTTTTCTAGTGATATCATAAACATCTTAAGGCTAAGGCCCCACGTAGTGAGCCAGAGCAAAAAAGCACAGCTGAAAAAAAACGCTGCGACTATGTATCACGGTTTTTCCCGCAGCGCTTTTCACAGAAAGCCCGCAGAGATTTCCTCTGCGGACTTTGTGCTTTCATTATACCTATAGGGAAACCGCCTGTGTTTCCATAGGTATAATTGACATGCTGTGATTTCAAAATCTGTCACATTTTTGGAAATCGCAGCATATCTGCCACGTGTATTTTTCTGCAATATGTGGATGGGATTCGCTAGAAAACGCCATGGAAAAAAACCTGGTTACGCCACATGGGGCCCCGGCCTAAATTGGTTTTCTGGTTCGATTAAATAAATATTGTTTGTATAATTTTTCAAATTATGGTTATTTCTTTATCAAATACTTATTGTGTTCAAGATGTCTGTTGAATATCTGATAAAAACATGTACTGGTCATGTGATGACACACTGGCGTTCTACTGAGACTAAATAGATCTGAGACATATACTGTAACTTTAATCAGCCCTGTAGCTATGTGTTCTTGATACAGAATGTACAGTATATTAGAAAACATTGCAACTTTTCAGCCAAAATACCCTTATAGGTAATGAGAGTATATAGCTAAGTAAAATGTAAAATACATTTTATTTCACATACAATACCTGCAATACAAGCAGTCATGAAGCATGCTACTGTACCAGCGATCATTGCTCTAATAGCACCTGCTGCAATGTCACCTTTTCTGCTTGGTGCTATTGAGGCTGCAACAAACAACAGAGAGAATGTGTCAAGTGCCATGTTACTAGTTAAAAATTAAAGTGTGAACCTGGCCGTAGACATTTATTGATCCAGGGTTTTATACTGATTGCTGGACTTAGGCCGTTTGTAGACAACCGTGTTCTTGTGGCCAGTCAAGAATTAAAGGCATGGGCAGTGCACGGAGTACACATAGATGTCACCTGTGTGCTGCCCGTGCACTGGCCATACTTCCGCAACCCCTTTCATTAAATTAATAGGATCCACGGAAGTAGGGCTGCAAAATAGGACAGGAATAGGACTTGTTCTATATTTTGCGGCCCGGACTGTCGGCCTGCACACGTGACCGTGTAATTCACGGTCATGTGTATGGGCCCATAGAAATGAATGGTTCAGTGTGCTATCTGGGAAAAACACAGATAGCACACTGATCTCAGCCACGGTTGTCTGCAAGAGGCCTTACAGTCAGGAAGGAATTTTTTCCCCTGACATGTGGCATGCATAGTCAACCCATCCAAATCTTTTCAACCAAGTTCTTAGACAAAAATAAGGTGTAAGATTTCTATAAAATAGAACCAGTGATTGTTCTGGTTAATATTTCTGGTATCAACAGGAGTAAAAAATAAATATACAGAAAATTTCCAAAATTTGACACAATTTTACTTTAGTAAGAGGGTATCATAGTGGAGTAAAATCTTAAAGAAAAGTTAGCTTTTAAGATGTACCAAATTTATCAAACATCATGCAACACTTGATAAAATGGGAGCAAATTTTGGCAGCACAGTCTTAGCAAAACTGGCTTTCAAAATTTTCCTCCTGATAAATCTCCTAGGCATAACCCTAGGTACTAGTATATGTTCAGGTTGTAATCATGTTTTTTATGTAGATTATGAAGACATAGCCAGGAGTGAATTAAAAACAAAAGAGAAGTAGTGCTTGCTTTTTGTGCTCTTCACTGGTTATTATACAAACCTGGTTTTGTCTTCAAAAATTGCAGTAAAAAAGCTGAAAAAACCTAAAATATGTATTGACACCTTTAAGCCTAAGGGCATACGTTAAAGAAAAGCTATGTTTATTCGTGGCAGATTTTGCTGCATGTTTTAGACCCAAAGAAACCGTGTCTTCAAAAAGAATGGGAAATATAAAAGAAGCAGCTGCACGTCTCCCTTCTACTAAATTCACTCCTGGCTTTGGCTCAGCAAAGATCTGCAACAGAAAACACATCTTTTGGCTAAGGCCCCATGTAGCGAGCCACAGCAAAAAACCGCTGAGGAAAAGACCGGGGCGGAAATGCATTGCAGTTTTTTCCGCAGCACCAGGAGTGGATTGAGCAGAAGGGAGAAGTATAGGCGCTTCCTATATACAGTCATAGCTGTAAATGTTGGCACCTCTGAATTTCTCCCAAAAAATTATTGCAATTACACGTTTTGTTATACACATGTTTATTTCCTTTGTGTGTATTTGAACAACACACAAAAACTAAGAAAAAAAAACCAAAAGTTATATCATTTCACGCAAAACTCCAAAAATGGTCTGGACAAAACTTCTGGCACCCTCAACTTAATATTTGGTTGCACACCCTTTGGAAAAATTTACTGAAATCACTTGTTTCCTATAACCATCAACAAGCGTCTTACAGCTATCGCTGGAATTTTGGACTTTTTCAAACTGCTCCAGGTCTCTCATATCTGATGGGTGCCTTCTCCCAGCAGCAATTTTAAGATCTCTCCACAGGTGTTCAATGGGATTTAGATCCGGACTCATTGCTGGCCACTACAGATCTCTCCAGCGCTGAAGTATGCTTGGGGTCATTGTACTGCTGTACCTAGGACGCAAACCCAGCTTTCCGACACTGGGCCATACATTGAGACCCAAAATAATTTGGTAATCTTCAGATTTCATGATGCCTTGCTCACAGTCAAGGCACGCAGTGCCTGAGGCAGCAAAACATCTTTGAACCTCGACCATATTTGACTGTTGGTACTGTGTTCTTTCCTTTATAGGCCTCATTCCATTTTCGGTAAACAGTAGAAGAATGCGTTTTACCAAAAAGCTCTATCTTGGTCTCATCTGATGTTTTCCCAGAAGGATTTTAGCTTACTCCCGTACATTTTGGCAAGCTGCAGTCTAGCTTTTTATGTCTGTGTCAGCAGTGGGGCCCTCCTGGGTCTCCTGCCATAGCGTTTCATTTCATTCAAATGTCAACAGATAGTTCACACTGACACTGATGCACCCTGAGCCTGCAGGACAGCTTGAATTTCTTTGGAACTTGATTTTGCAATTTGATCCTATTTTTTTTTTGCAACCTTTCATCATTTTCATCATTTCTCTTCCGCCCATGTCCAGGGAGATTAGTTATAGTGCCATGGGTTGTAAACTTCTGGGTTATGTTGTGCACTGTGGACAAAGGAACATCAAGATCTCTGGAGATGGACTTATAACCTTGAGATTGTTGATATTTTTTTCACAATTTTTATTCTCAAGTACTCAGTTCTCTTCTCCTCTTTCTGTTCTCCATGCTTAGTGTGGAAACAGACACACAATTCAAAGAGTTAACTTCTCTCTTTTTTATCTGGTTTCAGGATTCTGGATTTTTATATTGACCCTGAACGTGCCTCACCTGCTTGAAACTTATTTTCCTACAGTTTTGAAAAGGTGCCAACAATTTTGTCAAGCTCATTTTTGGAGTTTTGTGTTAAATTATATCTAATTTGTATGTATTGTTCCAATACACACAAAAGAAATAAAAATGTATATAACAAAATATGTGTAATTGCAATCATTTTCAGGGAGAAATACTGGAAGAATTTTCTGGAAAAATTTCAGGGGTGCCAACACTTAAGGCCATGGCTGTATTTCCCATTCCTTTTGTAGCCATTCTTGGATTTGGCTAAAAAAAAACACAGCAAAATCTGCAACAAAAAAGCTGCGTTTCCACAGGGCTAAGGCTAAGGCCCCATGTAGTGAAGTGCAGCAAAAAAACAGAATCTCGCAGCGGAAACGCATCTTGTTTTTTTCTGCAGCGTTTTTTTCTTTGCGATTTCACAGTGTTTTCCTTTGCAGACTTTCTGCCCCTATTATATCTATACATAGAACGTCAGCGATTCTGTAAGTATAATTGACATGCTGTGATTTTCAAAAATGAAAGCGTTTTTTGAAAACGCAGCTTTTCCGCTGCAGATTTTTTTCTGCAATATGTGCATGGGATTAGCCAGAGTTCCATCCACTTTGCAGGTACTGTTAAACACAGCGTTTTTGCAACGTGGGGCTTCAACCTAAATCTAAAGCTCGATGATGTAAAAATGCAGCAGTTTTGGCTGCTACAGAAATGCAGCAGATAAAGACTTCTCATTTAGCAGTACCAGCAAAGTGAATGAGTTTCATTTTATCTCATCCACATACTTCTGAAAAACAATCTGTAGAAAGGCTGTGTTTTCAAAAAAAATCGCAGCATGTTAACTTTTGCTGTGGAATCGAAAGCATTTTCCTTATAGATTTAATAGAGAAAGAAAGAACGCAGAGGAAAAATGCAGCAAAAACTCAACATGTTTTTTGTAGTTTTTTTTTTTTTGCAATATTTTTTTCTTGCATTTTGATGTGTGGCCTTAGCCTAAAGTTAATTGGCATTATTAAATATAATGTTAGTGAAAAGGGTCTATTAACATGACCATTATTTTGACCATCAAAATATAGGTCATGTCCTATTTTTGTCCATTTTCACAGATAACACCCTAATCTATAATATATGGGAGATCCATGAAGATTGATGCCCCTTGGGTGCAAGATGGCTGTGAAAAATGGATGATTTCATGGCTATTTTGCACCTCATTCGTCTGAATGTAGCCTTAGACGGCCTGTACACAGTTAGTTTTTGATCAGTAAGCCCACAGAAGTTAAACTAAATTTTGTAATTTCATTCCACTGTCCATTTCATTATCCAGTTTCAGCGAATAAATGTCATTGTTTGTAGAATGAAAAGTTAATAAGACTTTCCAATATACTTTCTGTATCAATTCCTTATGGTTTTCTAGATCTCTGCTTACCATCATTCATTGTTTGCTTCAGAGAATAATATTCAGTCCATGGTCATGTGATGGACACACAGGTGCACAGCTTGTTACAGTCACAGAACAGTAATCAGACAACAAGCAGAGATCTAGAATACCATGAGGAATTGTTACAAAAAACATGTTGGGAAATTGTATAACTTATTTTTATACAAATAGATAATAGATGTATATACCACTCCTTGACAACTTATTTTATAACATTTATTTGCTGAAACTGGACAACCCCTTTAATGGTTTAAGGGCCTTCTACACTGGACCATGATAGGTAATCAGCTGACAAACAATTATATATATATTATGTGTATGAGAGGAGGGATTGACTGAATAAACACTGATCAACTTTCTATATTGCTAATTGGAGCTTGTTTTGGGCTATTGTAAAGGGACTCTGACACTTTAAAATGACACATATAGAATAAAATGTATGTACATACATAATCCACCAATAGTAATTCCCAAGGAGCCAAAATTTGCAAATCCACACAAAGCATATGTTGCAATAACTTCAGACCGAATCTAAAACAGAAGACATAACAATGAGAATAACCAAAAACCCATAAAACAATTAAAAAAATGATTTTGGTTTCTATTTATAGAAAGGTTCAATTGAAAATATATTCAAATTTTTTTTTTCTTTTTAGCATATATAGCACCATCATATTCTGCAGCGCTTTACAGACGTTGTCAGTTACTGTCCCATATAGCGCTCACAATCTACATTCCCTATCAGTCTGTCTTTCGAGGGTGAGAGGAAACCCACACAAACATGGGGAGAATGTTCAAACTCCTTGCAAATGTTGTCATTGGTCAGACTGGAACCTAGGACTACAGTGCTGCAAGGATATAGTGCTAACCACTGAGCCACCAAATAGACAAGAGGGTTTTAGTAAGAATAAAATGGAATATTTGTAGGTAACCATTTATCAGAGTGTCTAACTCTCATGTGAAAAGCTTGATAATAGATGTATATACACTACTCCTTGACAATTTATTTTATTTACTATAGAATAAATCCATTTTTTGGTGGCTAACATATAAGGCCCCTCTACTGCATAACTATGGCAGACAAAAATTATACCTTCTTTATATGTGATATCACCAAAGAGCATTCACTGGGGATACACAATTGAGGCTAAGGCCACATGTAACAAAACACAGCTAAAAACTGCTGTGAAAAAAAAAAACTGCAATATTTTTTTTCACCCACCCACCTATGCTGTTTTTTCAGCAGTGTTTTTTCAGATGCGGGAGGGTGAGACTAAATAAAATCTGATTCAATTTCTTGGAACTTGAAAAACACACTGTTTTTTCAGCTGTTTTTCAGCAATGGTCAAAAACACTATCGTTCCACAAAGTATGGGTTCAACCTGAAGGGGTTATTTGAGAATAGAAAAACATAACTGTTTTCTACCAGAAGTAGTGCCACTGTTGTCCATAGACTGTGTGTGGCATTCACTTGAAGTCCTTGTTCCATTTGGACAACCTAAAAATGAGAACCCACTTGTTGGGGGTTTTATTCTTCCAGTAGCAAGTCACTATAGGAAAATTGTAGCCTATTCAAATGCACCACAATGAAACTGTACTGCTTCTGCAGGCACAGACCCCACCTACAACAGAGATAAGCTGCCCCTTTTAAAATAACCTTAATGTACAGTATATATCATTTATAATGCATCATCAGGGTGTATTGTATCGCATTAACTACAGTTCACAGAGAGACAGAGCATGGTTTGCCACTCAGAATATTAGACATTTAGAAGACTTTAGTTTCTCACCAGACTAATACAATAAAGTTCCGGTAGAATCATACTTACTGACATATATTGCTTTACTCCATTTATAAGCAGAGGTCCATTTTCCTTCCTCTTTTTAATCAGCCCAGCAAGGTATTCATATGCAACAAACTCATTAAAAAATGTCTTGTATCCTATAAGTTTTCCAACTATGAAGCTATCTTCCCAGTCTACACCCATCATATAGGAGAAGGGCATGAAGACGTAGGAACATATTATCTGCACAAAAAAACAGTTATGTTTATTCAGAGTAAGTCCATATTATTTAATAATATACTTTGATATAGTTCATCTGTGCGTATCCTGCGCAAGTACAATGTACTTCTACAGGTTAAGCCTGCAATACATGGTCTGCAGCAATTACAATATACAGGCGATTCATAAAGCATGGTGCGAAGGACTGTACTTAAAGAGACATCAGTGGTAAATAGCTTAGTTACCCATAGCCACCAATCACATCACAACTTTCATTTTTCAGGAGTCCAATGTGAAATGTGCTTACATAGTGTGACATAAGACGGTGACATCAAAGCAAGAAAAAGCTTTTTGTGTGTTAGAATTAGCAAGAGCGGGGTCTGTTGTGACATTTAGTAAATCTGGTAAATGTACTCCACTTAGAAAAAGCATTTTGTACTGGGTGAAGCAATTCGAAACCACTGGGTGTTTATGTCATGGGAGAAGTCTCGGCCACCTAAAGACTTCAGAAGAGACAGTGAAGAGGATTTGAGCCTTGTACAAGTGTAGTCCTAGAAAGTTGACCACACTGGTATTATGAAACTACAGGTGATACAAACCACGGTATGGCGTACCTTATGAAAACGTCTGTATAAACCATACAGATTCAGGAGTTGAAGTCAGACAAACCAAAACACTGCTTTGTATTAATTTGCAGTGCCTATTGGAAGAAGATGAATTTGCTAACAGACTGGTGTTCAGTAGTCAATTGCCACAATTTTAGAATTTGGGCCTCAGAAAAACCATCTGGCTTTACTGAGAACATGAAGGACTGAAGCCTTACGTTGGGAAAATGCAGCGTTTTTGCCGCGGTGGAAATGCTGCGGCAAAAAACGCTGCATTTTACAGTACTTGTAAAGTGAATGGGATTCTGGCTAATTCCATCTATATATTGCAGAAAAAAAAATCTGCAGCAGAAAAGCTGTGTTTTCAAAAACACCCGCGTTTTTGAAAATCGCAGCAAGTCAATTATACCTGCGGAAATGCTGGCGTTTTCCCTATAGGTATAATGAGGGCAGAAAGTCAGCAAAAAAAAAAAAAAAAAAAACTCAGTGAAAATGCAATGAAAAACGCTGCGGAAAAAAACGGGATATGTTTCTGCTGCGTTTTTTGCTATGTTTTGCTACATGGGGCCTTAGCCTAACTGTGTTCTGTGCAATAAACAGACGCAAAGTCTTTGGTCCCTGTTTTCTTACCAAGCATACTTGGCTACTTCTATCTGGACATGTTAAAGGAAAGGCTTATGCTACACATAGAGAAAGATCTGCCAAATATAGTCTACTGGATGTTTGTCGATACCTTAAAGGGGTATTCCCATGATCATAACCATTTTTAAATTTGTAGATAATTAAAAGTTAAACATTTTTGCAAATAGAAGTAATTTAACATTTTGCAGCGGTTTATAGATTTTCTCTAAATATCTTGTGGTCACAAGTTGTTGTCTTGATCGGTTGCCAGTGGATACGACCACCAATGCAGGACCTTTCTAAGGTCAGAAAATCAGCCATGATTTCCTTATTGTGGTCGAGATTTCTTCTGATACATGTAGTGTCCCTGCCTGATAACTCAGCTACAATAAGAAAATCATAGTTGAATTCCTGTCTAGTCCCAGACCATAGAAAGTTTCTGCATTTGTGACTGCATCCATTGGCAACCGATCAAGATAACAGGCTGTCACCACTAAGATAGTTAGAGAAAATCTTTAAAACTCTGCAGAATTTTTAACTACTTATATTTGCAAAAATGTTTAACATTTAATTATCTACCAATATAGATATGATTATGTTCATGGGAATACCCCTTTAATGAAGCTTTACCAGAATGTAGGATCAGCTGTGCTGGAAGCAACAATTCACCAATGGTGCACTGGTGACGATGCATCACCGGAGACGATGCATCACTGAAACAGTGGAGTGCATACCTGATGATATCCTAGTACATCTCTGGACAGAACTGGAATACCACCTGGATATCTGTTATGTCACCAATGTAAAACACATTGAACATTTGTAGTGTATAGATAGCATGGATAGTGTCTTTTCCATTCAAATTTGTGTTATATTCTCTCAGTTATGAATGCTGAGACTAAAATTTTGCTCCATTCTTTTTGAATCACCCTGAATTTCCTGTAAAAAAATTAACTTTACATAGAGTTAGGATCCAATATAGATGCAGTGCACAATTTTTAGAAACTACCATTTCTGCAGACAGGATGTATATGAGACACAATTTTTCAAAATACTTGAATATAGTCTAAAAGAATATTTGGACTAATATCAGAGTTTGAAGGTGAAGTCTGTCAACTACATACAAGTAATGCATGCTAAACCACTAACAGTGCCATTTCAGGGACATTAATAGCATCAGAATCATACCTTTAATGTTCTAACATAAGTTTGTTGTGCAACTTAACTTCACAACTTAAAAACCTAGCAATAATACACATATGACAAGATAAAAGTGCACACCCCAAAAAATTATTTGGGTGTGCACTCTTGTCTTGTGATACTGTATATGTATTGTTTCTTGTTTTATAGGCCATTAAATTATAGGTGTATGTGTGGGAGTTCACTGAATACAACAGTGAGACAGCTACAGGTGGAAGATACAACCAAGGGCCAGACCCCATTGCACTTCAATTTAATCTGCATATTAAGAATTCTGGATAAGGAATATGGAAATAAAACTTTATTGGTGGAAAAGAGAACTTGCTCATAGTGCCACCTTTTGTAAGATAGCTCCCTATACATTAATGCATGGTTTTCAAAGAAACCTAAGGCATAATCTGGGAATTATAGCCATGCCAGAATAACTCCTCCAAAAGGAAGAGAGTTCCATCCGCAGACAGTTGTTTCACGGTTGTTGCCTCTCATCAGTGCAGAACAGGGTACTGTCTGGCTGTGTAAGAGGTCTAGATGTGGGCCACAAGGGGTGATGTCTCTCATTATAGAGAGACAATATAGGGAATTATTAGACCATGCATTCCCTGCTAAGAGTTCTGGGTAAGGAATATGCAAATAAGACCTCATTGGTGGAAGAGAGGAACACAGTGCCACCTTTTGGAAGATAGCTCCCTATAGATTAATGCATGTTTTTTAAAGAATCCTAAGGGCATAATCTGGGAATAATGGCCAAGCCAGAGTAACTCCTCGAAAAGGAAAAGAGTCCCATTTGCAGACAGCAGTTTGTTCGTGCTCATCAGTGCAGAGAAGGGGACTGGCAATCCCAATACCTTTTATCCATATAGTGTATACCATTAGTTTTTCCTAAATGGTACTATTAGTACTGTAGCATGCATTATTTAGTTGGCATCCTTTAAGATAGAAAAGGTGGTGCCTGAGGGGACACTAGTATTATGGTGAGGTCCCTGTTGCACATTTTGTACTCCAGACCTTAAAGCGTACCTAAACTTCTAAAACTTTTTTTTTTAATTTCATTAAGTGAAGGTCAAGGTAACAAACTTTGTAATATAATTTATTAAACAAAACTGCCTAGTTCTTTAACTGTTTTCCTCCTCTTGTCTCTGCATTCACCAATGCTGCCCATACTCAAAAAGATTATTTTACATCGAATACTATGGAGAGGGAAGGGTGAAGAGGAAGAGGACAAACTAGAAAGAGGGCAGAGAGAGAGACATGAGACGGTCTACATCATCTAATGATTCATTTCTCTCACAAGAGATCTGAATGGTAATCCTCATGATAATCCAGGTCTTCTGTAAAACAAAGCTGTCACTGTATAGGGCAGAGGGATGTCTTTATCATTCTTCCATCTCTCTTCCTCCAGGAGCTGTCACTCCACTATCTAAGGACCTCTATTCTTGCTGCTTAAAGCTGAATAGAAGTCTGTGTACAAATTTCATATGGGCCAGAAGAAGGTAAATATGTGAAAACGCTGGCACTTTTCGTTAATAAAATATATGATTAAGTTTACTATTATCAGACACACTTTTTATGAAATAAAAAGAAAAGTTTTAAAAGTTTAGGTACACTTTAATATTATAGCCCTGACTACAACAGGCAAAGTGTAACAATTTAATCTTTCAGGAAATAATGAGAAACTTAGCAAATATTTTGCAAATACCAGCCAAACTTACATAGTTATGGGGGAGTTGTGAGAGTTTAGCTTTAAGCCTCATTCATATGGCCCTATTCTGGCCAGTATTTTGCATTAGTATTTGTAAGCCAAAACCAGGGGTGTAACCTAAATGTAGAAGAGTTACAATTCTTTGCATTATACTTTTTCTCTGTCTGTTTTCCACTCAAGGTTTTTGCTTAAAAATACTGATGCAAAATACTAACCAATATAGTGCCATCTGAATAAGGCCTTAACCTGGGACAGAATCAGCTTTTCCCCACAAAATCATGCACATCTTTATCTTTAAATCTGATTCTTACCTCAAAGCTCAATTGTGGATAATCAAACATATTTCCCAGCCATGAGAGGACAGCATTGAAGAACGCGAGCAGCGACAGAAAAGCCATCAGGTTCACTGCTATGTTTGCAACCAAAGGAATCGATGCAGAAGCTCCTTGACTTGCAGCTTCTAGAATATTTCTAGCATCCCTGAGCCAGAACAATGCAGAATAAATATACCAGATATTACATTAAAAAAATCTGTGTTTTTATATGACTGCAATAATTTTTGTTAGATTTCAAAACTATCTTTAAGGCTGGAAAATACTGTGTGTTTTATGTATCTCCATAATGATTTATACAGCGACTCTAAGCAGATAATGCTTTTAAATAACTAGCCCAGGACTAGCAGAATATTGCCCAGAATGGATTTTAGGAGCAAATCTATCATAATAAAAATATATCTATGATGCAAACTGTATTTTATTACATATAGTCAACCAATATTTCACCAAATACAATCAAAAACACAAATACACAAGACAGGGTACTACTAAAACCAGTTTCTTAGAAAAGACCTGTTTTATTTATTAAGGGAGGTCAAACCTGTGGTCACCACTATCATAAATAGTTCAATCAAAGGATAGGGTATCATAGATAGCTCAGGAAAAATGTAAAATATAACTTTTATTAATCAAAAAAGAAAAAATAAAGACAAAAAAGGGGGACGAGACATAGAACAAATAATGAACCATCAGAATGAGGGATATACATACTTATATAGTCGGTTGTATCAATTAGATGTACATACAATCATTTCTGCTTTGCTCAATTCAACACAGAAGCATACATTTTTTATAGTCGACATGCACTGTGACCCTTATATCGGATTATATGCTGTGATCTTGTATCATAGAGTCTGGATGAGTTTGCGAGCTATTGTTTACACACTTACCATCTGCTCTGCTGTGATCAGGAACTCCTGTCATTTGGAGAATGTGCATCTTGGTCTCCTAGGTGATTTTGACAGCGTCCTCGCCCATAGGCCATCACATGATCGGAGGGAGGACTCAGGGGAGGAGTTATGACATTCAGCTCCTCCCCCTACAGTTTCCTCATTGGCTGCGATTGAGAATGGTTCCACCCTGTGGGCGTGACATGTCTCCTTATATAGAAGGCAGTGACGGGGCTCTGATGCCACTGCCTCTTACCTCTCAGAGTGAGAGGTCATTATGCTAGTTTCCCCTGATGATCTAGCACCATTTAGGGTGCTAGTGAAATACATATAGGGAGTTTGTTATTTTATCTTTACTTAGTATGAGGGACAGATCTTTCATCATATAAGTGTTCAGATTACATGTTCTCTGGAGCCATTAGTGAGATATCGGTTTGATGCTCTTTTAAGAGTGCATTCCAGCAGGGGTCAATACCGATCGTCTTATTGGCAGTGCTCCGGTGTATAGCGCACAATACTGACTATGTGTGTGTAATTGAGGATACGGAGCCTGTCAATATGTCAGTATAATTTTGAGCAGCACTTTGTCGGCTAACACACAATATCATCTATTTGTGTGCAAAATTTTGCACGGAGGCTGTCTCTACAAATATTTTATCTGGGCAGAGACATGTCCCGATTTATTTCGGGAAAACCTGGGCAGAGATAAGCTCTGTTGTGGGAGGGTAGCATCTGTCATCATTTTTTTAGCCTAGGACATTACCCAGCCTCACCCCCAATGCAGTGAAATACTCTGGTGGGGGCACTGGTGTTATATATATATATATATATATATATATATATATATATATATATATACTCCCATTTAATTTTTGGTCAGAATCTCCAAGTGCCTTGGCATCTCTGATGACTAAAACTCCTAAGAGCATATTATCCGTTTTAGCGGAGTACTCACTTATTGCCTCTGCCTCGGTTTATTTCCTCTTACTGAACAGAACGGATGGTCAGTACTACAGGAGTCCAGAGTCCATTCTATAATAGGACACGTTTTACCTGAGAATATATACCTCTATGTTGAATTGAGCAAAGCAGAAATGGTTGTATGTACATCTAAATGATACAACCGACTATATAAGTATATACGTATATCCCTCATTCTGATGGTTCATTATTTGTTCTATGTCTCATCCCCCTTTTTTGTCTTTATTTTATCTTTTTGATTAATAAAAGTTTTATTTTACATTTTTCCTGAGATATCTATGACACCCTATCCTTTGATTGAACTACTACTAAAACCCGCCATACATTTGAGATGGCTGCTTGCCCAAATAAGCTTCTGCCAAAAACATGCATGTTCACTGTGGTCTTGTAGTCTAGTATAAAAAACAAGTAGAAAATGCAATCTTTATGTAAGGCCTCAAATAGAAAGTTGTACTACAAGGGGTTGTACTACAAGGCGAGAATGGAAGGTCCTTACTCAAGCTGCACATTCAGCCTGACCACTCCCAGTGGTGGGCAGCACTCCCATTCACTTCAGTGGGAGTACTGGAGATAGCCAAGTGCTGTACTTCGGCTATCTCAGGCGCTCCAATTAAAGTGAATGAGAGTGCCAGAGATAGCCAAGTGATTTACTTTGGCTATCTCCAGCCCTTCCATTGATGTCAATAGGAGCGCTGTCCACCACCATCATGCCTACAATTAAACTGGTTGCATTCAGGCTGAATGTTCAGCGGGATAAAAAGATCTCTGGATCGTTGGGGGTCGCAGCAGTCAGATCCCCACCAATCAGGTATTTATCCCTTATCCTATGGATAGAGGATAAATACTTTTTGTGGCATAGCCCCTTTAATTTCTACAGGTTTTTTATAATAGAAGTCAAAGGCACAAGTAAATACACGTATAGGTACTTGAAATTGTTTCCCAAACATTTTTTATTCTTTGAGAAATTTTTCCACATAAATGAATAAGCCACATTGACGACACAAGACAGCATTTCCATTAGTTGTATCTTAATATGTACCAACTAGAGTGCATCCACAAATGCCACATCATATGAGCTGCATTGGGACACAGAAAGCTTGACTTGCTCCATTAGCTCTCTGCCCCCTTCGCTCCCTTGACTTGAAATTTGAATATGGAATAAAACTTAAATATCGGGCAATTAAGGCAGTGCTTGGGCATTATAAAGACACTGTTGGACAATGCATGAGATGCACTGTGAGATACTGGGGGGAGGGGAGTAGATTGATTTGACAGTTTCCCTTTAAATGTATAGGGCCTACATATAAAGGCAAGTTTGTGCGCTGGTTTTAACCCATTTGTGTGTTAACACAAGATGTGCCAGAATTAACAATCAGTTCCGACCTCTTAATAAAAATAATGCACTACGGTGAGGTCCTGTGCGCTAGAAAAGAAATCTGTGCCACTGTTGTAGATATCTGTTGTAACTCACACAGTTTTCTGGTGTGAGTTATTGTAAATCTGACAGACCAAGGCATCCCTCCCAGATTCCCACCACATTTTAACCACTTTCTTGAAAAGTGCTGAATCGGTCGCTAAATATGAAAAGTCACAGTTTTTGCGTAAAAAACATGCATGTGCAACAAAAATTGTTGAATACTAGCAACTAAGGCATGATAAATTTGCCCCATTGTTTTTATGAATTATTTTATTCTTTTCTGAACAATGGCCATGCAAATGTGTAATGTTATATACATCTTACCCTTTCTCCAGTTTAAGTCCATGCTGCATATTTATTTTTACTGGTTCAGTTTCTGGCCAGAATAACTTGGCTATAGCTAATGCAGCTGGGGCAGACATAACAGAAGCAGTCAACAGGTGAGAAGAAGATACCTACAAATAAAAGATGCAGACAGATCATTTATCTAATATTCTTTTTTTTTTCTTTCTTTGTGAGGTAGAGTAACCTCAAACCTATCTGATATTCTTGTAAATATTAGTCTGATATAAACACAGATTTCAGTTATACTGATTTGCAAGAAGAGGAGCATGGCTGCCCTGATGTACACGCCACAAGTACAGAATCCTCTGACTGGCCTCAATAAAGAATATAATATACTTGGCAAAGTTTCAAATAAGGAGAGGACTATATTTAATTCACAAAGTAGGATTATATTGAGGACAGCTATTACCAACTATATCAATGGAGATGTTGGCATCTTCCCTTTATGCATGAAACAACAAATGTAGTTGCTTACTCCAAATGAAATGTATGCTCCAAGGACACTTCCTGCAATCGTTGCAAAACCAGCAGTCATTACTGCATGTATTTCTGATCTTGTCAGGTGTTCCAGATATGGCCTTATCAGGAGGGGAGATTCAGTCTACAAAAAAATGTTAACAATTATGAATTATGAATATATTATAAAAGCAAATATCTAGTTATCTGTCCTCTATACCAGAAGTGTAACTTAAGGATCAGTGGCCATGTTGCAAAAGCTCACTTTGCACCCCCCCCCCCCAACAGATAAAGCCTGAATTGGTTGCTATGGGTAAGTGCCTAATTTTTCTTTTAGGCTAAGGCCCACATTGCTAAAAAGCGCAGTGGAAACAAATGCTGTGTTTTACAATGCTAGCAAAATGAATGAGATTTCATTCATCTCGCGCACACATTGCAGAAAATCACAGCCTTTTAATTCTAGCTATGAAATCACATGTAGTTTTCCTATATATTAAATAAAGGAAGAAAAAAAGTAAAGAAAACCATAGAAAAAACTCAATGCAAAATGTTGCAGAAAAAAAAGGAAAACATTTTCACTGCATTTTTACCACACAGTTTTATTTAGCTGTGGTTCATTACGACAGGCCTTAGCTATACACCAGACCTGATTGCATCTTATGCTTTTAGGGAACAAACACACAAATAGACAGAAGTGTCGGATACTTTTTCTAGTTCAACAAAATCCTCAGTAAAAAAAAATAATTATGATAAGGAGATTAAGGATCTATACACATATGGCAGATTTGTTGCTTTATTGCTGATATTTCTGTGCAAAACAATCCCATTCAGATGATTTCTGCAACACATCTGCTATGTATGACTATACTGTAGGAACCCGTCCACACCGTGGAAAATGATTGAGGCACTTCTGTCTCAAATTCCTCTTCATTTTCTGGCCCTCCGGCTCCCCACATTGGAGAGCTAGAGCTTTATTCACTCACTGATTAGCCCCAGATGAATGCAGCGAATAGGTCGGGTGTCTCTTGCTGCAGTCGCTGCATCTGAATCAGCCATGGAATCCACAGCAAGATCAAGCAGAACACTTCTTTTTTCAGCACCCGGCTTGGATCTCTGCCTCCCATTCAAAAGAATATGAGGCAGAATCTGGCACTGATTTTGAGGAGGAATCTGGCACTGATTTTGAGTGTGATGTCTAATAGTATGTGCTCGCAGGAGATTTGCTCCTCTGCAGCATAATTTTCTGCACATTAAAAATTTGCTCCATAAGTCTGAATGGGGTTATTTTTGAAACATATGCATACTCCATTCAGATGAATTAGTATCAATCATTTCTGGAAACAATCTGCCATGTGTGAATTTACCCTAATTATACTTCTTAATACATTCTGCTTTCTGTGGCATTGTTATAGTAGAATCCATCTGCATGGACATCCTGCAGCGGGCTCCTGTTTTCACCAGAGCCCTCTGCAAGGCAGGATAAACTTGTCACAAAACCATCCAGATCACAAAACCAAGGAGTGTCAGACAATAGGTGTGCTAGCAAGATAAAGAACAAAACCAGTTACCCATAGGAGGACAAAGGGAGTAACAAACTACTGTAGCCTAGGTTGTACCAAGAGAGTAAATAGTAGTAACAGAGCAGAGTTTGAAGTCCAAGCCAAAAAGTCGAATTCAAGAAGTCAAAGCCAATTCCAAGTCAGATGCCAAGGGGGTAAATCAGGAGAAATAGCCAGCAGTCAGAGTCAAGAGATGAGTAGGAAATGTCTTGTAGCACTAGACAATAACAGGCAAGGACTGAAGTTCAGCAAGTAAATGATGAGGCAGATCTCTGATTGGGTCTCTGCCTTAAATTTTTGACAGGCATTACAGACCCAGGCAGAGTTGTTTTTTTGGTGGTCATGGAAACCTTAAGGCGGCACTTGCAAACAGGAGGTAGTATACTATGTTTCCTGACAGACAGCCTTAGCCTGAGTGTATTGCTGCAGCCCTGAGACAGGGACGATATTTGATGCAAGCCTAGAGAAAGTAGTGTGGAGAAAGAAAGTGCCACTTTAGAGAGTAAGAAGTTATCTTGAGCCTTAGAGAAACAACCTGCTGGTGGTCTATATGTGCTGCCTGGAGACTATTTACTGTGTATGTGTCCCTCACGTAACCAGCTCCCAGTTCCTCCTAACAGCTAGGTTGGAACTGCCTAGATGGCGGGTAATTTGTTGAAATGACTTCCTGCTTCTCTTAGTCCAACAAAGTCTGTGAACTGAGCAACAAGTCTTTGAGTATGTTGTAGAAGCATGTCTAGCAGTCAACGATCTCTCCCCAAAAGGAACACTACCTAAGAGGAGCCTCTGAGAGCCTTTTTACGGGGCAATGTGAAAATTACTTTTTACCCTCTTGTGGCAAGACCCAGTGTCTAATGAGACCAAACCTGTAACAATGAGATATAACTGCATGCTGAGTTTTGCAGGAAAGTGACATTTTTATCTGGGTGCATTATTTTTTTGTTAATGAGTACAACTTCACAACTTATAAAACTTGCAATATTACACATATCATAAGTGCACTCCCAAATAAACTCTTTGGGTGTGCACTTTTATCTTCTTATACTGTATGTGTACTCGTGCTTGTTTTATAGGACATTAAACAAAAGGCACATGTGTGGGATTTCATTAAACACAGTGGTGACACAGCTACAAGTTCAAGATATCAGTCAGGGATAAAAGTGTATATTGTAATCGAAAAATGATCACATACCTGGCCCACAAATATGTTCCCAGCAGCAACTAATGATTCTGTAGGACTTGTTGACATAGTAATCTGCATTAACCAACCAACCTTTGAAAAAAAAAGTTTTGAAAAAATGTTTTAACTTGTACATATGATAAGTATCTTTATCTACTTCTTGATTACTGGTACTTACTGTTTTATTGTACCTTTACATCATTTTGTTGTCCCTTAACTCATTACAACTGATGCTAAAACTGATGCAAAAATACATCAGTTCTCATAAGACTTTTTTTTACAAGTTTCTACTCCAAAACTATAAGTTGTCACCAGTTGTCATTAGTTGCCATCAGTTTTTACCATGATGGTCCATGAAAAGATAGTACTGACCCCCCAACCTCATTCCTCCCTCTCACCTGGTCCCAATGTCAGGTGTCTGTCACAGGGACTAAGCCTAGTTAAAAGTTAACCCAACAAAGAAAGAAGAAGGGCAATTTTAGTTTTTCTTATGCTTCAAAAAACTTTTTTGTTTTGTACTAGTTGTGCAGTTTTTTAAGATCGTTTGGACTACTTTGGATTCATTGGACACCTTCAATGATCGCCATTTGTTTTTCTTTCCTATAAAATGGTCAAAGAGGGATATGTGGGGGAGTTTTTATTTCAATAAAAATAATAAACTCCTACCAGTGTTTGTGTTTTTTAAATATTTTGTTACTGCCTTAGTAAAGGGGTGCTGGAAAGAGCTGGGTAAGGCTCAGTACACCACCATCTAGAGATAGTAGGGTACTGGGGCAACTGCAGGCTGGTGTTATTAGGCTGGAAAGGCCCAAAAACATAGGTTTCCCCATCCTGATAATGCTAGGCTGTTGAAAAAGGAGGGGTATCATTTTGCTTTTTTCAATTATTTTATTTTATTTTTTTAAATCACTTGGAGTCCCCCCCCTTTTCATAACCAACCAGATATGATAAAGCAACAATAGATTGGCATTACCTGTCAGGTTGGGAAAACCCATGTTTTTTGGCCCTTTCTAGCCTAATAACATCAGCCTGGTGCAGCCCCAGTACCCATCCACCTCTAGATGGTTGTTTACTGGTGGTTGTGGGTACTGGGGTAATAATGTGGGGTTAGTGGTAGCCTTTTTAGGGGCTAACACTAAGACCCACCTTAGTAATGGATGCTATCAACCAGCGAGCTTACTTGTCTGCATTTGCTCCATTTTCTAGAAGGATGTATATTTTTAGTATATTAGGATTGTAGATCCTGTAAAAAGACTGTATGTTGAATGGGTTTACAGAAGAATTGGGACTATACAACTGTATTGCATGTTTGCATAACCTCCATAGCATTTAATAAGATGCAAGGTTTGAAAGGTATAAAACAAATAAAATATTTACCTTTTTAATTAGCCACTGCATGAAACCAAGGTAGTAAAGCATTGACATGACGGTGCTGAAGAATATCACAATAGGTAGAACCTGAGGGACACAAGTGAAAAACAGAACTCTGACACAGCTTTTTTTATGGATGTACCATTGGTTAGACATACGGCTGAGAGTCAGGGTACCAGTGCGGAAAAAGTTTGGGTGCCCAAATAAGTATGGAAGATATGGAATTCTCTTTAAAGAATGAACAAATTATAGAAGGCATAATGTTTTAATACTAGACATCGGCAAGCAATACAAAACGTGTCAAACTTATATTAGGTGGGAACCATGTGGAACCTCAAGATCTATTTTGAATTTGGTAATCCTTGAATTCTCACCCAACCAGTTATTCTTACTTATGATTAAGGATGGGCGAACCTTAAGGATGGGTGAACCTCTGAAGATTCGTTTTGTCCATTGTTCGGACGAAGCAATCCTCTGGCTCGGTCCAAATTTGTTCGGATAGAACTGGACTTGAAATGATTATACTCTTGGGTCTCTTCAAACCCCAGAATATAATAGGTGTAGGCCCAAGGGAGGTGTAAAAAGTAAAAAACATTTATATTCATCTTCCATTGTGGCGTCCATCGATCTGTAGCTTCCTCCTTGTCACAGAAGAGTGCCAGAGCTGGCATATGTTGCTCTACTGAGATGTCATATTCCTGGGGTCACTGCTGAGGCCTGTGATTGGGCCTCAGCGGTGAAATGGGCACTCCAATCATCAAGACAGAGGCGCATGACATCACCGGGGAGACCAAAAGAAAGTGCAGGACATCGTGAGGAGGCCCAAAAAAGGTGAGGGAAGGTGAGTATAAATGTTTTTTTTATTATTTATACCTCCCGTGGGCCTCCATCTATTATACTTTGGGGCCTAAAGAAACCCCAGAGTATAATAATTTACTGCAAACCCTGTTGCGGTGGCCATTTTAGTTCGTCCAAGACAAATCCCAAATTGTTCATAAGGAACCAATTCACCCAACATTACTTATGATCAAGGGCTATAAATGTAAACTGCCACTGACTCTTTTACTTTCCAACTGAAATGGCAGAGAACATTTTTGGTACAGACTCTGCCCTCAAATTTGCAGCAAAATTTATCAGTGCAAGTGAATGGAGTTTTAAAAAAAACTCAATTCACAACCAATCTCAAACTCAATCAACAAATCTGATTTAGGCCTTACGCAAACATCACTGTTTTAGTCAGTGATTAACATCAGTGATTGTGCGTCAGAACCAGGAGTGAAAACTAAATAGTGGTAAGATAAAATGGAAAGATTTGTTCCTGTTCTGTGTTTTCACCAACTCCTGGTTTGACTTACAATCACTGATACAATTCACTGACCAAGTCACTGACGTGTGAATAAAGCCAAATTCTGCAAATTCCTTGTATTTTTGTATCTTGTTTTAAGTCCAAGACTGAATCTGCATTCATAGCTACATGTTTATTTCACCAGACTTTGACATAGCCTTACTGATTTTGTGAAAATGTGCTGCCATACAAGCTGTAGTATGAAAATTCATAGGTAGAAAATATTTGCTGAGCAAAAATTATTAAACTGTTTTGGGCTCACCTTAAAAGCGAAAAAGTGATCAACATATTTTTTTCCGAATACAAATTTTGATCCAGTATCTGAATATTCCAGGAATGTCTGAAGCAAAAGAATGAATATACAGCAGTTATAATAACTGGTCTTCACTCTACTGTCCATCTAGAGAAATCTGAGAACTGTCCAACTGTAGAATCCTTAGTAATGTTGGTGGTATAATATGTGTATACTACTGATCTCTGACTCAGTTAGTTGTGTCTCCCAAAGCTGTTCATACAATGCACACATAATGGTGAACTAATGCAGTGTGCAACATTTCTTAGATATAAACCATATTAGCCACATCCTAAAAAGAAGTGTCTTCATCTCAAGATGATGTATATTGGATTTATGAGTAATATTTATTAAACAACAGATAAAAGTGCAATAAAAAACTGCACCAGAATAGTCCCTATTGAACTAGAAGTAGTCAGGTAGCTGAGGAGGAAATTAATAAAATGTTATTTTCTGCTTCCTTATTGGTGCCTCCATTGCTGAGAGATTAGCTTTTTTCCTGATATGATAATGAGCTGTGCTTTCGAGCACCCAATCACTCCATCCGTCCCTCTCTCCCAGCTATGATTGACATGTACACTGTCTGACCCTGTCAGTCATAGTAGGTAGGTAGCATCAATGACCTCAACGTACCAAACAGCTTATTAGCATCAGGAAAAAGTGGTACCATTGGAAAAAGCAGAAAGAAGAATCTTATTCAACACTGGCTATTTGATAGTGCTTAAAGTTTAATAGGGACTGTTCTGGTGACATACTACCTTTAAATATAATGTATATTCCTCAATCACCTATAAAAAGTGAGCTATATTTTAATTAATAATAATAATAATAATAATAATAATAATCCTTTAATAGTCCCACAATGGGGAAATTCAGTGTGTTACAGCAGCAAAGATAAGCAGATACAAATACAAATACAACATGTACAGGAATGTTCCAAGGTAAGAGGCATTACTTTGATAGCCGACAGACAGATAGGAAGTAGCGGGGGGGGGGGGGGGATTTAACAGGCAGAGAGATATTTCAATTCTCTGTGTGTAATGATCTCCGCTTAGGTCGGTGTTGGTTGTACAGCCTAACCGCGGTGGGGAGGAAAGACTTCCGATAGCGCTCCTTCTCACACCTAGGGTGGAGCAGTCGGTCACTGACAGTACTGCTCAGCGTGATCACAGTCTCATGCATGGGATGGGACTTCTTCTTCTGCATGGAGCTCACCACGGACAGTATCCTTCTGTCACCCACCAACTGCACTGGGTCCAGTGGGCTCCCCAGGACAGAGCTGGCCTTTCTAATCAGCTTGTCAAGTTTATTTCTGTCCCTGGTTGATATACTGCTCCCCCAGCAGGCCACTCCAAAGAAGATGGCTGATGCCACTACCGAGTTGAAGAAAGTTCTAAGAAGTGCCCCCCGGATTCCAAAGGCTCTCAGTTTCCTAAGCAGGTAGAGCCTGCTGTGGCCCTTCCTGTACAGGGCCTCCATATGATCTGCCCAGTCCAGCTTATTATTAAGGAGCAAACCCAGGTACTTATAGGTGTTCACAATCTCGATGCCCGTCCCCAGGATGTCCACTGGTTTAGGAGGGATTCTGCCTTTGCGGAAGTCCACCACCATCTCCTTGGTCTTCCCCGCGTTAATCTTCAGGTGGTTCCGGTGGCACCAGTCCACAAAATCCTGGTTCAGTTCTCTGTACTCCCTGTCATCATCATCTGTGATGAGACCCACTATTGCAGAGTCGTCAGAATACTTCTGTAGATAGCAGCTGGATGAGTTGCACCTAAAATCTGCAGTGTACAGTGTGAAGAGGAAAGGGGCGAGAACCGTACCCTGAGGTGCCCCCCGTATTACAGATCATGGTACCTGACACACAGTCTTGAGCTCTCACGTATTGAGGTCGATTTGTGAGGTAGTCTAGGATCCAGTTGGAGAGGTGGTGGTCCACTCCAGCAAGGCCCAGTTTGTCCCTCAATAACCTGGGCTGTATGGTGTTAAAAGCACTGGAGAAGTCAAAGAACATTATTCTCACTGTGTTCCCTGGTTTCTCCAGGTGAGACAGAGCCCTGTGCAGAAGATGGATGATGGCATCATCTACCCCAATGCCCGGCCGATAAGCAAACTGGAGGGGGTCCATAGCGGGGCTCACTAGAGGGCGGAGATGTGTGAGAACCAATCTCTCCAAGATCTTCATCAGGTGGGATGTCAGTGCTACAGGTCTGTAGTCGTTGAGGTCCATAGGGTGGGGTTTCTTTGGAACTGGTACCACACAAGAAGATTTCCATAATTCAGGGACTATTTCCTGCCTCAGGCTCATATTATACATATATGTAATTATACCACACAGCTGGTCCCCGCAAGTCTTAATTAGCCTTGCACTGATGTCATCTGGCCCTGCGGCTTTCCTCGCCTTGATCTTTTTCATCTCCTTCCTCACCTGGGCCCGTGTGAAGGTCAGACTGTGGCCAGATAAAGACGGATTTCTGGATTTACTGGTCTGTTGGGAAGTGGCCGCATGGGGAGAAGTCATTGTGGTGGGGGAAGCTGAAGGACATACTGGGGTGGGAGGAGCTGGTGTGTGATCAAATCTGTTGAAGAATAGGTTTAGTTCATTAAGCCAATTAACATCTGCCTCAATCTGGCAGACAGATTATTATTAATTATTATTAATTCCTATAATGGCTTAATTTAATAAATGATGGAAACCAGGGGTGTAACTAGCAAAGACTGGGCCCCATAGCAAACATTTGACTTGGGATCCCCAGTGCATAGCACCCCCTTTCCTGCCCCCACACAGTATAACACTCCATTTACACACACTATAATGTGCCAAATTGGCCTCCACACAGTATAATGTCCTATAGTGGCCCCTGCACACAGTATGATGTTCCATAAGAGCCTCCATACAGTATAATGTCCCACAGTGGCCCCTCCACACAGTATTATGTCCCATAGTGGCCCCTGCACACAGTATAATGTCCCACAGCAGCCCCTGGACACAGTATAATGTCCCATAGTGGCCCCTCCACACAGTATAATGTCATACAGCGGACCCTCCACACAGTATAATGTTCCATAGCGGCCCCTCCATACCGTATTATGTCCCATAGTAGCTCTTCCACACAGTATAATGTCCCATAGTGGCCCCTCCATACCGTATTATGTCCCATAGTAGGTCCTCCACACAGTATAATGTCCCATAGTGGTCCCTCCACACAGTATAATGTCCTATAGTGGCCCCTCCACACAGTATAATGTCATATAGCGGACCCTTCACACAGTATAATGTTCCATAGTGGACCCTCCAAACAGTATAATGTTACATAGTGGCCCCTCCACATAGTATTATGTCCCATTGTGGCTTCACCGGTGTTCGTTGCAAATATTGCAAAAATTTCGGGTTCAGGAGAACCCAAAATTTTTGAGGTATACCACCCACAGACTATTATTATACTTTGGGGTCTTTTCAGACTGCAGAATATAATGATCGAAAGCCCAGGGGAGGTGACAAAATAAAAACCAGTGGTACTCACAGCTCCTGGACTCCAGCGTGACTCCCTGATGTTTTTGGCCCTCTGCAATGACGTCACAGATATGGGTTATGCAGGGGACATTATGCAGAGCATCATTATACCTTTAGATAGTCCAATAGATGGACGATTTTCTTAGGCATTTTCTAGAAATATGCAAATGAGATTCAAGTACAATGGAGCATGCCAGAGCCTCTGTATTTCAACCCTTAATACAAAGCCTTTGGAGGTTCTGGCACGCCCATTGCCAGAACCTCATTTGCATATTTCTACAAAATGCCTAAGAAAATGGTCCATCTATTGGACTATCTAAAGGTATAATGATGCTCTGCATAATGTCCCCTACAATGCACTGTGGCTACTTTGGCATCGTATTTCCTTGTGACAGACTCCCTATAAACAAGCGCCTTCAAAAGTTTGCTATATTAATAGAATATGTTACATTCTAACAGCAAAACTGCTCAAGGCAGTTTTTCCAACTAAACCATCCGATCTTGGCAGGATCTGTAACTAATATATATGAAGTTGGCAGAGGACTGCATTCATAGGAAACAAAGTTTAAACAAGATGGATTTTGCATTTATTTGATCCTATTAAATGCCCCCAGTTCACTTATAGTTGACTTCCACCTTTAATTCACTCATCTGCAGACATTATTGCATAAAGATGCAAAGTCCTTACAAAATACAATTATGTCACACAGGATGTATGATAATGGAAAGGCACCATCATGTGCAGATTCATTTCTTGTTACTTAATTATACAATTTTTTTCCTTTAAGCAAGCTTTTGCTAACGATAGCAAAGAACACATGCGTTGTGTCAGAGGCAGGAACGCAGCTATAGGGTGTACAGAGGTAGAAGTTGCAACTGGGCACTAGAGGTCGAGGGGGCCCATAGACTCCTCTACAGCATAATGAATCAATATTATTATACATAGCACGTGATAAGTGGGAGTCCTGTTAAAGATTTTGCATTTGGGTCCAGGAGCTTCACATTACTCCTCTGGTCAGAGGCATAACTTAAAACTCCTGAGCATCAATGCAATATTTGTAACAGGGCACTTGTCTACCATGTTTGTTTATATACTGTGTCTTATGAGGTTGAGAAGTTTTTTGGACAAATACCCCAACCCCTCCCCCAGGCTCCAGACCCTTTAGCCAGTATAGGATTATAATATGCCTTAATATGGCCACCCAAATTTCTCACCACCTTTAACAAAGGTATTCCACTTAGACCTGGCCTATGGTGGCAGTGGAAGTTTACATGTACTTGTAAACTTGTACTTGTAGACACACAGCTGGAACTAGCAGGGGGTAGTATCCTAGTGTGAGAGGTGCATGCCTTCTACTGGCATAGCGAGGGAGCCTACTACTTTTTCATAGTCAAGTCCCCCTCTTGTACCCTGTGGCTTTTAAAAATAAAATTGTCTTCATTTACACTCATCTGATCAAGTGATCCTATGAATTCTAATTCAGCTGATATTCATCCCATTTAAAAGGCCTTGAAAACTTTAGACTGGTGGTGGGGGGGGGGGACAATCTTCATATAGCCCAGTGCCCATTGCACTCTTAATCTGCCCTGACTTTATATATGCCCCTGCTTTTTAGGTTCCTATCAGTATGCAGATTAAAATACATAAACTAAATTCAAAAATGACAAAAAAAAAGTAAAAACTGAAAAAAATAAATATTAAAAATTAAATATATTTAGATATCGTTTGGAATACATTTTAATTAGTCACACCTTCTCACTATACTTTAATTAAATGAAGACACAGGTTTATTTTATTGCCTTGTCTTCCCATGAAAATAGTAAGAAACAAGTATGACTGGAAAGTCTAGTTTAAATGTGTTACATAGGAATACAGTTTTTGTCTGCCAGGAATATAAGGCTGGCCAAAGCAATACCCTAGGCGTTCCAGTTATTACAATGAACTAAGGATGACTGTTTTCACAGAAACACAACTAGTATTTCTAAAGCAGTCTAAATTGTGTGCACCATTTCCTATAGTTATGTAGTGAATAGAGAACATGGTGTATTGAACAACAATTGTCAAGAGAGTTACATCGCAAAATATATACAGATAAAATCTGATGTGGACTGAGAATGCACTAGGCACAAGTACTATGACTAGTAATATCATCATGCTCTAACTCTTAGGATGCCAATGGGATACCAGTAAGGTTGGTAACACACATTGGCAAGAGTCTACAGCTGAGCCCCATTGCATTACAGTGCTTGCGGGAGTCAAAAGGAAATGATTACTTTATACTGAATTGTCACCTCCATCAATAATGATTTTGATTATGTGAATTCCTAATATTGGATTTGGGAATATATGTATTAATAATCTGGGGTATAGGGGTGTTAAAGTGTTTAGGACATACATGCCTAAGCTTCCAAATGATATGGTTATCTCTAGGGCTCCTGACAGAAGAGGCATGTCTTTTGTAGTCTTATTGTCATATTGTGACACCTCCTTGTTTGCTGCAAATGACTTCCTGAATTAGTGACCACAGAGTAACAAGTAATAGTAGTATTTTCTTAATAAACCTTCTAGATAGTTTTCAAGTTGCCATGACTAGCACATGTTTCAGCTGCAGCCTAGTACTAGACAGCCAAAAATTTCAGATATGCTACAGTTCTTATAGGTTGTTTCATGACAGGTTTTCATTGGGAATAAATGAGTTATTTCGGATTTGATCATCTCTTTTGAATTGTTAAATGATACATTTACAGTCACAAAACTTTTTACCTGCACTTGAATACCTAGCCAGTCAAATGCATCAAAACCTGGCTTTGTTCTTAAGATAAGTAGTCCTAGAAGGAACTGTAGTCCAATACCCCAAAATACTTGTCGCCAGTGAACCTTCAATACAAAGATACAGACAGAACATTACTTCTCTTCCTTACTTTGCTCTAATATCATATATTCTAGTCTCTATTTTACTTTTTTGACTCACATAAGCAATACACATCACTATGTACCCTCACTCATTCCTTATATGCAACACAGATTTTATTTTTAATATCCAAAACCCAATCATTTATAGGCCCATGTATTTATTTACATTCAGAACTGGTACTGTATATACCAACATTTTATCAAAATATTTAGTACTTCCTTCTTTATTAAAGGATTCAGCAACTTGTGGAAATTCCAACTTCCCCTCATCAGCCATCGCACATTATAATACTGTCATGGTAGAAAAAGGATAGAACCACACCGTTCATTGTTGAATGTTTATCAGCAAATACATGGGGCCACCACATGTGGGCCTTATTTGGATTTAAATAATAGAATTAAATGTGATATCTGTACCTTAGTTGGATGTTTAGAAAAGATGAGCATCAAGAGAACATACATGACAAGGCCACCAAAAGAAATGAGCTGATTGCTTCCCATTTTTGCTGTGTCAAAAATGAGCCATAATATGATTGCTGCAATAAGACTTATCCAAACTACCCTACGGGGAAAGGACATAATATTAAAATTTAATAGAAAAAAAGCTAAATACTGTATATCAATTTCAGACCTACAAAAACATTGCAGCCCTTAGTTGTAAATAGGATTGAGAATATAGAATGTAAAAAGTACATCAGAGTGAGAAAATAATCAAGCTCTCTTCTGAATACTGGGGCTCTGTAGTAAGCCAATATGTAGGTACCTAGTAGCATGTGCCATATACCAAAGATCTCTATTGAGATTAATTTATAGCTATTATTATTTTATAATCACCTATAATTATAGCTATTCATTTTTTATAATCACCTACGCAACAGCAAATCAGCCGCCTCTATACTATAGCTGCCATAGCTAAATGTAAAGTTCTGTAATATACAGTGGGGAAAAAAAAGTATTTAGTCAGCCACCAATTGTGCAAGTTCTCCCACTTAAAAAGATGAGAGAGGCCTGTAATTGTCATCATAGGTAGACCTCAACTATGAGAGACAAAATCAGAAAACAAATCCAGAAAATCACACTGTCTGGTTTTTTAAGAATTTATTTGCAAATTATGGTGGAAAATAAGTATTTGGTCAATAACAAAAGTTCATCTCAATACTTTGTTATATATCCTTTGTTGGCAATGACAGAGGTCAAATGTTTTCTGTAAGTCTTCACAAGGTTGGCACACACTGTTGCTGGTATGTTGGCCCATTCCTCCATACAGATCTCCTCTAGAGCAGTGATGTTTTGGGGCTGTCGCTGGGCAACACGGACCTTCAACTCCCTCCAAAGGTTTTCTATGGGGTTGAGATCTGGAGACTGGCTAGGCCACTCCAGGACCTTGAAATGCTTCTTACGAAGCCACTCCTTCATTGCCCTGGCGGTCTGCTTGGGATCATTGTCATGCTGAAAGACCCAGTCACGCTTCATCTTCAATGTCCTTGCTGATGGAAGGAGGTTTGCGCTCAAAATCTCACGATACATGGCCCCATTCATTCTTTCATGTACACGGATCAGTCGTCCTGGTCCCTTTGGAGAGAAACAGCCCCAAAGCATGATGTTGCCACCCCCATGCTTCACAGTAGGTATGGTGTTCTTTGGATGCAACTCAGCATTCACTCTCTTCCAAACACAGTTCTACTTTGGTTTCATCTGACCATATGATATTCTCCCAATACTCTTCTGGAACATCCAAATGCTCTCTAGCAAAGTTCAAATGGGCCCGTATTTGTACTGGCTTAAGCAGGAGGACACGTCTGGCACTGCAGGATCTGAGTCCCTAGAGGCGTAGTGTGTTACTGATGGTAGCCTTTGTAAAGTTAGTCCCAGCTTTCTGCAGGTCATTCACTAGGTTCCCCTGTGTGGTTCTGGGATTTTTGCTCACCGTTATTGTGATCATTTTGACCCCACAGGGTGAGATCTTGCGTGGAGCCCCTGATCGAGGGAGATTATCAGTGGTCTTGTATGTCTTCCATTTTCTAATTATTGCTCCCACAGTTGATTTCTTCACACCAAGCTGCTTGCCTATTGCAGATTCAGTCTTCCCAGCCTGGTGCAGGTCTACAATTTTGTTTCTGGTGTCCTTCCACAGCTCTTTGGTCTTCACCATAGTGGAGTTTGGAGTGTGACTGTTTGAGGTTGTGGACAGGTGTTTTTTATACTGATAACAATGTCAAACAGGAGCCATTACTACAGGTAATGAGTGGAGGACAGAGGAGCCTCTTAAAGAAGAAGTTACAGGTCTGTGAGAGCCAGAAATCTTGCTTGTTTGTAGGTGACCAAATACTTATTTTCCACCATATTTTGCAAATAAATTCTTAAAAAAATCAGACAATGTGATTTTCTAGATATGTTTTCTCATTTTGTCTCTCATAGTTGAGGTCTACCTATGATGACAATTACAGGCCTCTCTCATCTTTTTAAGTGGGAGAACTTGCACAATTGTTGGTTGACTAAATACTTTTTTTCCCCCACTGTACATTTACTAACTGACAATCAAATGCTAGGTAGCTTGTAAATTTTAGTGGACTTTTTTTTTTTTACACATGGAGGTTATACAACAAAAAATATTTATGCCCTATTCATAGGACTGGGAATAAATTGCTGATCAGTGGTGGTCTGACCCCTGAAACCCCTATTGATCCTGAGAACAGGGAGGTCATTCCCATTTAATATTTAGTGTTGGACACAGAATGCAAGTGCCTGTTCCATTCATTTCAATGTAAGTGCTGGAGATAGCGAAGTGCACGTTCTGCATCCACAGCTACATTCTGAACAGGACTAAACCACAGAAGCCCTCAGAGTTGGTGGAGGTCCCAGCAGTTGAACCCGTACAGATCAGCTATTTCAGCCACGATGGATAAGGGATAAATTATTTGCGGCATAACTACTTTAATATCACTGTCAACAAAATGTCTAGAGAAAAGTGAAGATGAGATAACTGACCAGTAGTGGACATCAAAACTTAGGAATTAATATAAAACATACAATGAAACACTGTATAGGACTTACCATTTCATCCAAAACCACTGTTTTTTGAAGAATGAACCAACAGGGGAGAAGAATTTGACAATTTTTCCTTCATATTTGTCCATAAATAAATCCCAGCAGACAAAAAAGATGACCAGTAGAGTTAGAACAAAGAGAGCCAAGGCCCTTTTAAAGTTCAATGCACAGGCTGCAATCACCATAGCCAAGAAACCTTAAAGAAAATACATTACCATTTATAAGGTGATAGATAAACTTAAGTTTGATTTGGTCATGCAATTAGATAATTTTTCATGTGAATAGATTGCACTGCACAGGGTAAAGATAAGATTTGTTTTGTAACATAAGTTAGAGCCCTGCTGCTATTGACTAATGCTGTACTTCACAGCCTTCCTACTCTCTTCGCCTCCTGCATGTATTCGGCACATAATACTTGAAATACTGCAAGTTCTCTGTGCCATTTAGCTGTTTTCTTATGCTTTTTCAAGATGCAGAAAGAAGTTACAAGGAAATACAGAGCACTTCCTACATTCAGTATTGCATACAGAGGGAATACAGGGAGTTAGCAGAGCAGGAAGCCTGTAAGTTAAGACTTCACCCAATAGCTGCAGAGCAGGAAATGATGTCACAGAAGAGAGTGTCAGTTTGGTAATTTCTCTGATATAGCCCAGTAACATTAAATTTTTTGTTATACATCATGTTCAGAATCTATAAATACAGAAAAAATTAGAAAGTTGCATTTGATGGATCTGAGCGAAACTATTAACATCCTGCAGCATGCCAGAGTGCTACTGCTTTAAGTGTTTGTCTTTTGTGCCTTTGGGTTGTGTTGGTACAGTATGTCCCATCCTCTATGTTCTATGTCATTGTTATGCAGCTTTTCCCTTGTTTTTCCCCCTGGCCTATCACAGGCCACTGGGCGGGATTGAACGAGACTTTTATGTCCAGGATGACCATTGAGAGTTCAGTCTAGAGGTCAGTTCAGTTCCTGTCCATCCTGTGAGCAGGTGAGTTCCTGCAGTGTGCAGAGTAGTGTGAGCCAGCAATGAGACTGGACTTCAGTGGCCGTCCATACAGCCTCTAGGAGTAGAGTGAATTGCCCAAGGCTCATCCAAAGACAGCCCTGAGAAGGGACTTTGGCCGTCAGGACTTTGGACTCTGTGCCAGGAGGAGCAGTGGAGTACGCTGACAGGAGGAGTTGACTCGGACCTTAGCAAAGGTAACCAGATCCCTGTCAGGACTATCCTACACTACTGTCCCCATCTATAGCTGGGAGTGGCACATGAGAGGAGTTGTAGTTGGAGTGGAGTCAGTTTTAGAGCCTTTATCATCCCTGGGCAACCTCCTGTTGCAGAGTGCGATTGCTGGATGTGGCAGAGTCAAAACCAGATAGACAGTTGTATGTAACAGGAACAAAACTTTAGTGAAACATGAGTGCAGTAAGAGAAGATCACCTCACATGGTGAATAACAGATCTAGCTCAGCACACACACTAAAAATACAGGAAGTGTATATCAACAGCATCAAAACAAACAAAGTACAGAGTGTCTACAGATAAACATTTAGTAACAGCTACATCTAGTGTCATAAATGTGAACTGCAGCCAATCCAGCAAATATAGAGAGGAAGCTGGCTGTTGCATATCTCCAACACCTCCTAAGACCAAGGCTGGGGAGTTGGATACTGAGAAACTACTACCCCCATTTGAAGCTACTTGTTGTACCTTCTTCAGTTGATGAAGTAAAGTGTTAACCTGTTCAACTGCAGTACTGGCTGCCTGAGTCGTTCCTGCTGTAACATCATGGCCCTTCCGAACACCATCACACGGGCTCAGGGTAGAGAGCAGTGGCGTAACGATCGTGGTCACAGGGAGTGTGACCAGGCCCGGAGAGGTACGGAGCCCGGGGCCCGTGGCCAGCCGGAAATGGCCGGGGCCCTGAACCACCATAATAGTGGTCGGGGGAAAGCCTTGTTCCCCAACCGCTATACATATTGTTAATGGAAAGGGGCCTGACCATTAAATGCCAGCCCAGGGGACGTGTATAAAAATAAAAAAATACTTACCTGTCCTGGGCTGAGCATCTGCTCCGGGGCTCTTGCTGCGGTAGATGCTAAATCCTAGTGGGCTAAAGGACCTTTGATAACGTAATGACCATGTGACCAGACTCTTGTGTGGGCGGAGCTATTCTGGATTGTACGGGACAGTGTGGTGTTACACAGGAAGCTGCTGGGGGTGGAAACTGATAGAAGGAGGAGAGAAGAGAACATGTGTGAGCAAGAGGGGGGAATGGGGGTGCAGGCTGTGTGTGAGCAAGAGGGGGGAATGGGGGTGCAGGCTGTGTGTGAGCAAGAGGAGGGAGTAGGGGTGCAGGCTGTATGTGGGCAAGAGGGGTATGGGGGTGTAGGCTGTGTGTGAGCAAGAGGGGGGAATGGGGGGTTCAGGCTATGGGGGGGTGGGCACTGTGAGCACAGAATACTGTGTGGGGGCTACTGTGGAGCATATAATACTGTGTGGGGGCCACAGTGAAGCACGTAATACTGTTTGGGGGCCACAGTGGTGCACGTAATAATGTTTGGGGACCACTGTGGTGCACGTAATACTGTTTGGGGGCCACTATGGAGTACATAATACTGTTTGGGAGCCACTGTGGAGCATGTAATACTGTTTGGGGTCCACTGCGGAGCATGTAATACTGTCCCAGTATTGTTTACATGCCAGGTGCTGCACTGCTCACTCACCGTATTCTTGATAACTGCAGTTATGGGTATTAAAGCTGTACCCCTTTCAAGTATCTGAGATATCGCTTCAGCGCCCATAACCGCCACTATCAAGAATTCGCTCTAGGAAGAGGATAGGGGGCCCCAGACAAAAGTTTGTACCCGGACCCACAAGACTTTAGTTACTCCACTGGTAGAGAGGTCTCCTCTCCAACTGAAGACCCCCCAGGGGAAACTACTACCACCACCATCAGGTAGTGCTACAGGACCTGTGGTGCATACCGGCAAAGCTGACTTGAGTGCATTGTCACCTTTGTAGCAGTATGTAATACTGCTCATCTCTGACGACATGAAAGGTCCTCTTTAAGGCTCAAGGGTCGTGGTATAAAAGCTCAGCTTGGGCCCCTGCGCAACATCTCCTACTCCTCTTCAGCAGCTGCATCACATCCATACATTTTATTAGCATTTAGATTTCCCTTTCCCTTTATATGGAAAACAAATTCCATATACAGTAAAAGGTATACAAACATACCAATGTACGTGGCAGTAGAATTTCCATTTCCATATGTATGTATACTATGTGAATCGAAGCTGACAAAGTGAAATTCAATACGAATTTCAGGAAATTTTGGATTCGCATCGATTCCGGATTTCCTCACGCTTTGATACATCGAATCGCACATTTCCTATCGGGAGGTTTTAACCCCTTGGATGCCGCGGTCAAACATTGCTGCATCAATGGGGGGGGGGGAAGAGGGACAGCAATGTGGCAGACCCGGGGTCACTGGTCAGACCCCGGGCTACTGAATAGGAACTGCGCCCCCCCCCCCGAAAACGGGGGGGGGGGAAGGGGGGGATCGGGACCCCAATATATAGTAAGACCCCTGAGATGCCACGCTCATGTTTGACCGCAGCATCTCAGGGGTTAACACCCGCGATCGGAGCTCAGCTAGAGGACATTGTTAGCTGTTACATAAGGCCAACACCCGCAAAGCAGGGTGCGCACACAGTTTCTGTGTGCGCACCATGCTTCCACCATGGTTTGCAGGAAGTCCTTCCCGGCAGTGCCTTACTATTAGGGGGATGTCGGGAAGGGGTTTACACGATTCGCTGTGAATTAATTCGGATTGAATCAAATTATTTTGGAAACTTCGGAGAATCGGTCAAATCTAATTTTTGCAAAATTCACTAATCTCTAGCTATGAGTATATGTAATCCCTTATAGGTATTCTAATTTACAAGTCACCAGACAACCATTTTAAAGGGAGTTTACCAAGCATATTTAACAACTACCACTGTATAACAGTGCATATTACAGTGATAAACATCATACCTTTGTTATGTATATCACTTTTGTAGACTTGGTGAAAAACAACTTTGAAGTCTTATGCAAATTAGGCAGTTGGTGCACTGTCCTACAGCCTTTAACTCCCTGGAGCACTGCTCTTACCACTCATACCCCTACCATTTACTGTCTGTGCAACCCAATGCAAACAGAATTGATCCACTACTATGACATCACCCATCCTTCCTGAACACCAAGAACAGTGCTCCAGGGAGCTGAAGGCCCGCCCTCAGTGCACCAACTGCCTCATTTGCCTAAGACTTCAAAGCTGATTTTTTTTTCCAAATCTACAAAAGTGACATACATAACAAAAGTATGTTGCTTATCACTGTAATGTGCTCTGTGTTGTGGTGGTGACAGATGAATATGTTTTAACCCCTTTCCAACATCTGCTGTACTATTACGGCGGATGCCGGGTTTTTAAAGATGGCTGGCCGCTAAAAGTTTAAATTACCCCCCCCCCCCCCCTTTCCCTAGTATACATATAAAACAAAAAAATTACTGTGAAACACATACACATTATGTATCCCTGTGTTCGAAAACGCCCGGTCTACAAACGTATAAAAATATTTTTCCCGTACAATGAACGACGTAGCAAGAAAAAAAAAAATTAAAAGTGCAGAAATGCCGTTTTTTCGCTGTTTCACCCCTGATGAAAATTTTAATAAAAAGTGATCAAAGCAGTAGCCATTTCCCAATATGGTATAACTTTAAAGTACACCTGGCCCCGCAAAAAAATACGCTCTATGTTTCCCATACACGGAAATATTAAGAAGTTAAGTGTGTCAGAATATGGCGACTTTAAGAAAAATGTTGTCATTTTCATTGCACAGTGAACTCCATAAAGACGAAGCACAAATGCACTTTTTCTCCAATTCTACCCCAATTTGTTCGGCAAACATTAATAAATATGGCTCTGAGAACGGAAAAATAAAAAAAATGCCACCAACAGGAAGGGGTTAAGGATAGGAGATACCTTTAGGAGATACCTTAGCTATGAATGGCTTCAAAATGAGTGGGAAATATAAAAGAAGCACTTTTACTTCTCCCTTTTGCTATATT
This sequence comes from Leptodactylus fallax, assembly GCA_947044405.1. Taxonomy (NCBI): domain Eukaryota; kingdom Metazoa; phylum Chordata; class Amphibia; order Anura; family Leptodactylidae; genus Leptodactylus; species Leptodactylus fallax. Next base: position 213,902 of record CAMRHE010000938.1, read on the forward strand.
CACTACTGAATTTGATTAAAAAAAAATGCAACAAAAAGCGCAACTTTTCCACATCATGTGACCTTCGCCGTAAGGGCTGTTCCAAGTTAAAGATATTGATGACTTATCCTTAGGATAGGTCATGAATATCAGATTGATGGGGTTCTCACCAACTGCCAGTGCCATAAGAAATACAGAGAACAGAATTTGTGGCACAGCTCAGATTTTTGTGCAGTAGCAAAAGGATAAAGGATTAGGCTTCACAGGCAGTGGTGTACCTAGCCTCTTTGCTGCCTGAGGCGGACTATCGAAGGACGCCCTCCCCCCCCCCCCCCCAAAAAAAAAATATAAAATTGCGTTTACATGCTGTTAGCGTCACACACTGTTATTGTTGTACAATAAAAATACACAAACTTATGAAACAGTTTTTAAGAATTCTTCTTCCTGTATTACTTCAGTATCAGAAATCAACATCACGGCATTAACAATGACAATAACTTCACACATCTTCTGCTTGGTTAATGGACGAGCCCACGTGGCCCCCATTCTCTATAATAGGAGTGCCGCAGATAGCTGAGTACTGTACTTCAGGTATATTTGGCACTCCCATCGAAGTGAATGAGAGCTACGCAGGTTCATCCATAAACCAAGTGACATGCCTGTGGTCAGGCTGAATTCCCACCCAGTGGGGGAAAAAAAAACCCTGCACATGGTATTATGCTCCATAGTGGCCCCTGTACACGGTATTATGCCTCATAGTGGCCCCTGCACTCGGCATTATGCTCCATAGTGGCCCCTGCACACGGTATTATGCCCCATAGTGACCCCTGCACACAGTATTATGCTCCATAGTGACCCCTGTACACGGTATTATGCCCCGAGGGACCCCTGCACACGGTATTATGCTCCATAGTGGTCCCTGCACACGGTATTATGCCTCATAGTGGCCCCTGCACTCGGTATTATGCTCCATAGTGGCTCCTGCCCATGATATTATGCTCCATAGTGGCCCCTGCACTCAGTATTATGCTCCATAGTGGCCCCTGCACTCTATATTATACTCCATAGTGGCCCCTGCACACGTAATTATGCCCATAGTGGTCCCTGCACACAGTATTCTGCTCCATAGTAACCCACCCATGAACTATTATTATACTCTGGGGTCTAAAAGAGTATAATAATAGTAGTATTTGAGGCCCGCGGCCTCACTTACCGATCCCCGCTCCCGCTCACAGCAGCTTCTGATTCCCCCTTCTGTGTCCGATAGCAGAAGAGGAGGCGGCCACAGCAGGAGCGGGGATCGATAAGTAAATAGGCCGTTACGGCCTATATATATATATATATATATATATATATATATATATATATATATAAAAGTTCTCCTCACCTATCTGTGATGCCTTGATGGAGCCGCCGCCGCCTCTTCTTCATCCGAGTCCGCGTCTCAGCATAGGAGGTGCGATGACGTTATTGTATCGCCGCCTGCGCTGTGATGCGGACATCTCATAAGCCAGCCCAGGACAGGCCCCGCTCAGCTCTGTTTTTTTTAAAGTGGCCTGTCCTGGGCTGGTTTACGGTAAATATAAAGTAAAAAATGCCGCCCCCCAGATAGTGACGGTTAGTGCCGCCTGAGGCGGCCGCCTCACTTCGCCTCATTAGCGGTGCGCCGCTGTTCACAGGGAAGGGTTAAATGGCTTAAATGCAGGGTCGGACTGGCCCACCGGGGAACCGGTGAATCCACCAGTGGGCCCCGAGCCCCGACTATTAGTCCTCATGTCATGGGGGCCCGATTGGGATCCCGATCGGGCCCCTGACCAGCGGCGTTACGATCGCGGTCGCAGGGGGGCGACCGCGACCGGACCCGGCAGGGTTCGGGGCCCGCGGCCAGCTGTTTCCCCGACCGCTATACATACTGTTATTGGAAAGGGGCCCTGGCATATTGTAGGCCCCTTTCCAATAGATGGCAGCCCAGGGGAGGTGACTGAAAATAATAAATACATATTCTCACCTCTCCTGGGCACAGCGTCCTCTCCGGCGCTCTTCCGTCATGTGACTGAGGCCTGTGATTAGGCCCCGGCGGTCACATGGGGCGCGACCGCGTAATGACGTCAGTGTGCCCCCACGTGACCGCTGAGACCCAATCACAGGCCTCAGCAGTGTCGTCGGAAAAGGGCCTGAAGACGCTGAAGACGACAGGATGGAGCGAAGATGCCAAGGAAAGGTAAGGCAAGGTGAGTATGAGAATTTGTTATTTTTAATCACCTTCCCTGGGCCTCTGATTATTATACTCTGGGGTCTGAGGAGACCCCAGAGTATAGTAATAGCACTGAAGAGGAGTGGAGGGGGCTATTGGGCGCATATAATACTGGGTGGGGGCCACTATGGAGCTTATAATACTGGGTGGGGGCCACTGTGAAGCTTATAATACTGGGTGGGGGCCACTGTGAAGCTTATAATTCTGGGTGGGGGCCACTGTGGAGCTTATAATACTGGGTGGGGGCCACTGTGGAGCTTATAATACTGGGTGGAGGCCACTGTGGAGCTTATAATACTGGGTGGGGGCCATTGTGGAGCTTATAATACTGGGTAGGGGCCACTTTGGAGCATATAATACTAGGTGGGGGCCACTGTGGAGCTTATAATACTGGGTGGGGGCCACTGTGGAGCATATAATACTGGGTGGGGGCCACTGTGGAGCTTATAATACTGGGTGGGGGCCACTATGGAGCTTATAATACTGGGTGGGGGCCACTGTGGAGCTTATAATACTGGGTGGGGACCACTTTGGAGCTTATAATACTGGGTAGGGGCCACTTTGGAGCATATAATACTGGGTGGGGGCCACTGTGGAGCTTATAATACTGGGTGGGGGCCACTGTGGAGCATATAATACTGGGTGGGGGCCACTGTGGAGCTTATAATACTGGGTTGGGGCCACTGTGGAGCTTATAATACTGGGTGGGGGCCACTGTGGAGCTTATAATACTGGGTGGGGGCCACTGTGGAGCTTATAATACTGGGTGGGGGCCACTGTGGAGCTTATAATACTGGGTGGGGGCCACTTTGGAGCATATAATACTGGGTGGGGGCCACTGTGGAGCTTATAATACTGGGTGGGGGCCACTGTGGAGCTTATACTCCATACAGTGGCTCCTTCATTTTTTTTTTAATTACGCCGGGGCAGGTGAAAAAAACAAAACAAAAAACCCCCCCACAAACTTTCTTTCCTGTCCCCAGTGTCTCCCAGAGCAGTTTGGTCCTGCAGCTCTGTTGTTTTCTTCCAGCGCAAGTTTCCTCTGCACGTGACTACCTGTGACGTCACATGACCCCTGAGGCCAATCAGCGGCCTATGAGAAGGGACCTGGGACGTCACAGCCAGTGAGGAATTCTGGCAAAAAGAAGACAGCGGAGCTGCAGGACCGGACCGTGCTGGGAGGACACCGGAGCACCGGAGACAGGTGAGTATGTTTAGCATGTTTTTTTTTGGGGGGGGGGGGGTAGGGGGGATTCACCTCCCCCAGACTAATTATAAAAAAGAAAAAAATTATACTGGACAATCTCTTTAAAGTGTGGTGCATTAGAGGTGTATATTAAAGGGGTTGTCCAGGCATAATTTGTTATGGTTTATCCTCAGGATAGGTCACAGATACCTGATCTGTTGGGGGCTGACCCCGGACCGATCAGCTGTATGGAGCCACTTCTGATGCCCGTACTATACACAATACAGGGCCAGAAGCAGAAAGCTCTGTCCAATGTAAAGGGGCCGGGCACCTTCACTGTATCTCAGCACTTATTGAAGTCAGTAGGAGCTGAGCTGCAGTGAAGGCGCCGGGCTGCTATACAGGGGATGGAGCTTTCTGCTTCCAGCCCTGTGTTGTGTACAAAACAGGTGCCGGAAGTGGCTCCGAACAGCTGATGGGGCTGTGTGTCAGCCCCCTACCGATCAGGTATTTATGGCCTATCCTGAGCATAGGCCATAAAAAAGATTAACCCTGGACAACCCCTTTAATATGCATCACACAGTTTAATGTCCCCCCCACAGGATGTTAGCCCCATCACTGCTCCCACACAATATAATGACCCCATGACTATTCCCCATACAGTATGGGGGACCAGTGAAGAGGCCACTATGTGGGGGGACCAGTGAAGTGACCATAGAAAAATTTGGTCCAGACAACCCCTTAAAAGAGGTTGTCCACAAACTGGAGTGAACACTATGTCGGCCACCAGGGAGGTGTAAAAATAAGAAATTTTTAAAAAAAGCATACTCACCTGTCCCCAGCACCCCGTGTTCCCCTGCCTGTGTCTGTTCGGTCTCAAGGCGGCGCCTCATTTCTGGAAATCCTGTACCTAATTGGTCTTAGCGATCACATGAGGTGCAGGACTCCCAGCAAGGAGTCGCCGGCATGAGACTGAATGGACACTGGCAGCGGACAACGGAGCGCCGGGGACAGGTGAGTATGCTTTTTAATTTACTGCTTTTTAATTTACTCCAATTCCTTCGACAACCTCTTTAAAGGATTTATCCATCTTCCTATAATTGATGGCCTGTCCTTAGGATAGGCCATCAATAATACATCTACGATGATACAACAGCCAGGACCTCTGCAGATCAGCTTTTCCAGGACAGTGCGGCTACAGGTAAAGGTAGCAATTCTAGGAGCCACGCTGTTCACTTGCCATACAAGGTGTAGCTGTAGGTTTAGGTAGTGCAGTGGTGCACATGTTATAGTGGGTGAGCAGCATGGCTCCTGGCATGTTATTACCTTTAGCCGCCCTGTCTCGGTACCGCTGATCTGCAGGAGTTCTGATGGTGGGCCCCTAGAAACAATTCCACTGGTGGGCCCTAGACATCCCAGTCCGACACTGCTTAAATGCATCAAATTGTGCAAAATTATTAAGTAAAATTTTGGCTCAAATTAATTCAACTAATACGCTGTATGAAATGTCTACACTGTTCATGACCACAGTATGTAAAACAGTGCTTCATGCTAATTGGTAAGAAAGGAAGCACCAACTGCTTTACATGTGTTAATGAGATGGTCCAGTGATATATAGTCTAGGATTTCTGATGGCTCTCCTGTTGCGAGTTCAGAGGGCCTAGCCTACAACAATTCTTTTTCATTCACTATATTGCCTTGTTGAGCTTAGATTCTTTTTCTTATGAAAGGTAACTTAGACCTGTCTAGCACTGAGGTAATTCATTCTTACCTGCCAACAAAATGCCATAGATCACATGTTTAATTATGTTTTTATTTTTGTTGTAGAAGTAACATATCACATCATATTTCTCTTCAAAGTATCTGTGGAAGAAAAGAGCAAAACATGTAAATGAGATAACAGAAAATTCTATCTATCTATCTATCTATCTATCTATCTCAAAGATGATATCAGAATTCTGACATTGGATAGGTTCACACTACTGCCGTGGGTTTACTATTTTGACCCGTCACAATATCAAGATAATAAATATTTAAGCGATATTCCCATCTCAAGGATCCTATCTATACTGATAGCTTATGTAAATTCAAGTTTTCCTAAATACATTGCTTGAGCCATGTTGCTCAGTTTGCCTGCTATGTGAAGTTATTCCTCCCACTGTTTACACATTGTTTCCTTGGTCCCTGTCCTATATCTGATAACACAGGTAAAAGGATAACTCAATACTTTCTGGGAGGGGGGGGGGGCGACCTGAGTTCTCTTGCTGTTATATACAGCTCTGCAGTCAGGCAAATCAGTTCAGCTCCAGTTCAGTTCCAACCCGAGCTGCCAGTGCTAAACTGTGTAGGCAATGTAGAATTTTCAAATACAGAATGTTCTCAATCTAAACGCAGCTGTACCTCCCAAGGAGCGGTCAAACTAGGAATTCAACAATACAAAACAATAGAGTAGTGCGCAGAATGGATAGATATCTTTAATCTATTACGCGTCCTGGAGGTATAATGAGATTTTATATGGTGATGAGACTTTTTACAGACTTCTATTCACAAAGATTACACCAACCAAACTCACTGAACAGAGAAAGGTGTACCACAATACCACAATAGTAATGCACTGCAAAATTCTGAGCCACAAATAAGCATTTTTATTTTATATACAAGGAAACCATATAATCCATCATATCACAAATAAAAATAGGTAATCCGCCACACCTATCTATCCATTCTGTGTGATCTTTATTAGATTGTATGAGAATGTATAATGACACACCTGTTTGACAAGGGGAATTATCAAGGCCACATTAAGATTAAAGAGCAGCCCTTACACACAAATCCATCCAGCCCTCATGCCTCCCACAGCAGAGCATACCACATACCACTATGCAGTCTAGATATTACCATCTAGCACCAAATACCTCCCTAGATGTACCAAACAACTACCACAATGCAGCCACAGTGCAACACAACATACATGCTCAGTAGTGCCAAATACCACAATGCAGCACAAAATATATCCCCAACAGCCCCAGACACCACAGTGCAGCATTGATCACCTTCCCACCTTTTCCCCACTGTCAACAGAATTGACTGCTCCCCATTACCCCTCCTTCACTAGCAACAACACTTTCTTCATCCCCACTCATCCCAAACTGGCCGGTGATAGCGGACATGGAAGGCAGGAGAACTCTCCCAGACTCTAGGCTCAACGACTTTTGCTTGTCTGACAGTTCCTGCAGCCATCTTTGGAAGCTGCACTGATAAGGAAAGGCCGCATTATCAGTGCAGTTTCTGATCTGCTAAACCGAGGAGTTGGTAGAAATAGAATGGAAAATATATAAGGAGTGCTTATGCTCAATACAGTCTTGGCTTTGGCTCAAAAAATACAGAAAAATCTGCAACAAAAAAAACAGCTTTTCTGCATTGTGAGGCCTTAGACTAGAGGTGATTTGTCACCAGAAAATGGACTATTTTTAAATGCAGTTTTTATGCTAAAAATATTTTTTAATAATTTTTGGTGATTTTTTTCTTTAATTTTACTTTTAAAAGTACTAAGGCTTGCAATTTCTACTCTGGTCACTAAGCCTAATAACTTACTGGCATTTTCTGTTGAGGTTTTCTTTCCAGCAGTCACCTCATTTACATCACAGACAAGATTACAATAAAACATACAACCTCTATTGGTAACATCCTGAGCCATCATTGCATCCACTTCTGCCAATAGATGATGCCACAGCTTATGTACTACTCCTCCCTGCACAGAGCATGTCTAGAAACCCTCCCATTAACCTCTATGAGTCAGTTTCAGTCTATTGCTGCCTATTCATATGAAATTGTTGGAAAGCATGTTGCTAAATGCTGTTAACAGAGCAGAGGAGAAGTTCAGTCAAGATGACAGTCATACAGGAAATGGAATAAAAAATACAATCAGATAATAAAGGTAAGAAAAAGTCATGATTTCTGGTTTGAATAAAAATTTTTAAAAATGCTGACGTGTTTCCTTTAAAGCCTCCATCACACAGGCTTTTGGTGCTCAGAAATCCTCAACAGAAACCATATAAAAAAACTATGACAGAATACTTTAAATGTTCTATTTATGGAACTTGAATAAGCATAAATTGCTTCTTTCTGGCCCTTTTCAGATTTGCATTGGTCAAAATTATCGATAACATTTAAATTTTGCTTCTTAGAAACCCAGGTGTACAGTGGGTACGGAAAGTATTCAGACCCCTTTAAATTTTTCACTCTTTGTTTCATTGCAGCCATTTGCTAAAAGCAAAAAAGTTCATTTTATTTCTCATTAATGTACACTCAGCACCCCATCTTGACAGAAAAAAACAGAAATGTAGATATTTTTGCAAATTTATTAAAAAAAAGAAAAACTGAAATATCACATGGTCATAAGTATTCAGACCCTTTGCTGTGACACTCATAACTCACATGCTGTCCATTTCCTTCTGATCCTCCTTGAGATGGTTCTTCTCCTTCATTGGAGTCCAGCTATGTTTAATTAAACTGATTGGACTTGATTAGGAAAGGCACACACCTGTCTATATAAGACCTCACAGCTCACAGTGCATATCAGAGCAAATGAGAATCATGAGGTCAAAGGAACTGCCCGAGGAGCTCAGAGAATTGTGGCAAGGCACAGATCTGGCCAAGGTTACAAAAGAATTTCTGCAGTACTCAAGGTTCCTAAGAGCACAGTGGCCTCCATAATCCTTAAATGGAAGAAGTTTGGGACGACCAGAACTCTTCCTAGACCTGGCCGTCCAGCCAAACTGAGCAATCGTGGGAGAAGAGCCTTGGTGAGAGAGGTAAAGAAGAACCCAAAGATCACTGTGGCTGAGCTCCAGAGATGCAGTAGAAAGATGGGAGAAATTTCCACAAAGTCAACGATCACTGCAGCCCTCCACCAGTTGGGGCTTTATGGCAGAGTGGCCCGAAGGAAGCCTCTCCTCAGTGCAAGACATATGAAAGCCCACATAGAGCTTGCCAAAAAACACATGAAAGACTTTCAGACTATGAGAAATAAGATTCTCTGGTCTGATGAGATGAAGATTGAACTTTTTGGCGTTAATTCTAAGCGGTATGTGTGGAGAAAACCAGGCACTGCTCATCACATGCCCAATACAATTCAAACAGTGAAATATGGTGGTGGCAGCATCATGCTATGGGGGTGTTTTTCAGCTGCAGGGACAGGACAACTGGTTGCAATTGAAGGAAAGATGAATGCGGCCAAGTACAGAGATATCCTGGAAGAAAACCTCTTCCAGAGTGCTCTGGACCTCAGACTGGGCCGAAGGTTCACCTTCCAACAAGACAATGACCCTAAGCACACAGCTAAAATAACAAAGGAGTGTCTTCGGAACAACTCTGTGACCATTCTTGATTGGCCCAGCCAGAGCCCTGACCTCAACCCAATTGAGCATCTCTGGAGAGACCTGAAAATGGCTGTCCACCAACGTTCACCATCCAACCTGACGGAACTGGAGAGGATCTGCAAGGAAGAATGGCAGAGGATCCCCAAATCCAGATGTGAAAAAGATGTTGCATCATTCCCAAGAAGACTCATGGCTGTACTAGCTCAAAATGGTGCTTCTACTCAATAGTGAGCAAAGGGTCTGAATACTTATGACCATGTGATATTTCAGTTTTTCTTTTTTAATAAATTTGCAAAAATATCTACATTTCTGTGTTTTTTCTGTCAAGATGGGGTGCTGAGTGTACATTAATGAGAAATAAAATGAACTTTTTTGCTTTTAGCAAATGGCTGCAATGAAACAAAGAGTGAAAAATTTTAAGGGGTCTGAATACTTTCTGCACCCACTGTATATTTTTTTTTTATCAGAAAAAATGACCCCAAATCTCTTTTAAATATATTACAAAATTAAGGGGTCTTTCTGGGAGAAAAATATTGATGACCTATCCTTAGGATAGATCATCAGTATCTGATCAGTGGGGGTCTAGCACCCGATCAACTGTTTGAAGAGACTACGGCATCTGAATTAGAGATGCAGTCTCTTCACTGAATACCAAGCACAATGCATAGAGGCTCTGCCTAGTATTGCAGCTCAGCACCATTAACTTGAATAGGACTGATTTGCATCTGTACTATATGACTGATGAAAGTGATGCCACTGGCACAGAGAAAAGACTACAGCACTAATGACCCCTGTGGCCTCTTCAAACAGCTGATCTGTTGGGGTCCTTAGTGCTAAGGGTAAGTCATCAATAGTTCACTCCTGGAAAATCCTTTAATATTGACTGAATGATACCCTATACAAATGGAACATTAGGAACAGGAGCATAGTTATACAGGGTGCAGAGGTGGCAGTCCTGATGCCTGGGTGTGGCCAAGGGAACCTCTTTCACAGACATACACACTAGTATCATGAATGGCAGATGGTAATTGGTTGACTTTTTACACATTTAATTTTGGGGGTCAGTGCATTTAGGCTATATATAGTTGTCAATCATCTTGGGAAATGGATAGAACATTAAGGATCGTATTTTTAGCAAATTTGCACCCCCAGTGGGTAGTAGAAATTACCTGGGTGGAGGGGCACTTTCTAGTTTCAGGGTGAGGCATAAGTGTTGGGATTTTGTTGGCAACTATGGGTAAAGCCATTTAAGGGAGCATATTTCACTGCTACCATTACCGAGCACATTACAGTGATAAACAACATACCTGTTATATATGTCACTTTTGTAGAATTACAGAAAAACAACTTTGAAGCCCTATGCAAATGAGGCATTTGGTGCACGGGGGGCAGGGCTTCAGCCCTGGGAGCACTGTTCTTGCTGCTCAAGTAGGTTGGTGATGTTATTGAAGTGATTGGATAAACTCCTACTGCACAGGGTGTCACATGCAGAAGAACGTAGGGGTGTAAGTGGCATGAACAGTGCTACAGGTAACTGAAGGCTCAACCTCAGTGCACCAACTACCTAATTTGCATGAGATTTCAATTTTTTTTTTCTCCATCTACATAGGTATGGCGTTTATTGCTGTAATGTGCTTTGTAAAGAAGAGGTGACAGTTAAATATGTTTTGGGGAGGTGGTAGACCGTTTTTTTCTGATACAGTGCAGAATTCTTAAATAATATTGTCCAAGTCCTGAGGCCGTATGGCCTTCCCATACTGTAACACTACCATTAACTTATTTAACTGTGGCTTTCATATTGTCTACAGTCATGGCCAAAAGTTTTGAGAATGACACAAATATTATATTTTCACATGATCTGCTGCCCTCTGGTTTTTATGTGTGTTTGTCAGATGTTTTTATCACATACAGAAATATAATTGCATTCATATTATGAGTAACAGAAGCTTATATTGACAGTTAGAATGAGTTAATGCAGCAAGTCAATATTTGCAGTGTTGACCCTTCTTCTTCAGGACCTCTGCAATTCTCCCTGGCATGCTCTCAATCAACTTCTGGACCAAATCCTGACTGATAGCAGTCCATTCTTGCAGAATCAATGCTTTAATTTTGTCTGAATTTGTTGGTTTTTGTTTGTCCACCCGTCTCTTGATGATTGACCACAAGTTCTCAATGGGATTAAGATCTGGGGAGTTTCCAGGCCATGGACCCAAAATCTCTATGTTTTGTTCCCTGAGCCATTTAGTTATCACCTTTGCTTTATGGCAAGGTGCTCCATCATGCTGGAAAAGGCATTGTTGAGCGCCAAACTGCTCTTGGACGGTTGGGAGAAGTTGCTCTTGGAGGACATTCTGGTACCATTCTTTATTCATGCCTGTGTTTTTAGGCAAGACTGTGAGAGAGCCGATTCCCTTGGCTGAGAAGCAACCCCACACATGAATGGTTTCAGGATGCTTTACAGTTGGCATGAGACAAGACTGGTGGTAGCGCTCACCTCTTCTTCTCCGAATAAGCTGTTTTCCAGATGTTCCAAACAATCGAAAAGGGGATTCATCAGAGAAAATGACTTTACCCCAGTCCTCAGCAGTCCACTCCCTGTACCTTTTGCAGAATATCAGTCTGTCCCTGATGTTTTTTCTGGAGAGAAGTGGCTTCTTTGCTGCCCTCCTTGAGACCAGGCCTTGCTCCAAGAGTCTCCGCCTCACAGTGCGTGCAGATGCACTCACACCTGCCTGCTGCCATTCCTCAGCAAGCTCTGCACTACTGGTAGCCCGATCCCGCAGCTGAAACACTTTTAAGAGACGGTCCTGCCACTTGCTGGTCTTTCTTGGGCGCCCTGGAGCCTTTTTGGCACCAATGGAACCTCTCTCCTTGAAGTTCTTGATGATGCGATAGATTGTTGACTGAGGTGCAATCTTTCTAGCTGCAATACTCTTCCCAGTTAGGCCATTTTTGTGCAGTGCAATGATGACTGCACGTGTTTCTTTAGAGATAACCATGGTTAACAGAAGAGAAACAATGATGGCAAGCACCAGCCTCCTTTTAAAGTGTCCAGTGGTGTCATTCTTACTTAATCATGACAGATTGATCTCCAGCCCTGTCCTCATCAACACCCACACCTGTGTTAATGGAGCAATCACTGAAACGATGTTAGGTGGTCCTTTTAAGGCAGGGCTGCAATGATGTTGAAATGTGTTTTGGGGGATAAAGTTCATTTTCTAGGCAAATATTGACTTTGCAAGTAATTGCTGTTAAGCTGATCACTCTTTATAACATTCTGGAGTATATGAAAATTGCCATTAGAAAAACTGAAGCAGTAGACTTTGTAAAAATTAATATTTGTATCATTCTCAAAACTTTTGGCCATGACTGTAGACACTTTGATTTATTTACAGAACCTAAATGGGATCATTCTGTCTATATGACAATGTCTTCAGGATCTGAATCTTGATCAAGATCTGAAGTCTGAATCAAGCACTTATAGTCATCACAGATACTGTTGAGAATATGCACATATTCGTTGGTGTAATGTACTGTTATATTTGTGTGAACTTGTGTAGAAATTTTAGTAGATGTTATTAGTGATATTTCTGGAGGGCTTGTTTTCCAGTATCTATCTATGCTTGCCATGTTATAGGCAACCTGCATGAGCTGAAAAGACATCTAAAGTTAAACTTCCTGCTATGTAAACATCACGTGTAGATACTCAATGATCACAGTTTTTGCAGTGTTTTCAGAGCTGTCACGTGAAACAGCATTACCAAAATGTATGTTAAATGTTGCAAAACAGAATGGCCAAGATACCTTTTATGATTTGAAGTTCCTTTATTATTTTTAGTAAATGAATTGTCATCATCCAGCTGAAATAAAAAAAAAAAAAAATCAAAAGTGAGAGAAACAAGAAAAAAGTGACAATTGTATTGGCAGATACAATAAGGCAGATCTATGGTTGTTATACTGTAGTTGATACAATCTTCAATCTAGATTATTACAATTTTTTTCCTAGCTTCATACATCTATATCAGATGTTGAAGGTGAAATAAATTGAAATGAAACAAATGAAAGGCCAATTAATGTTAACTATTCTCTTACCTGAGTAATAATTACAGAGTCTCCATTGATATGTTTCCTGTTCTGAAGATCATTACTATTTGGTTTATCTCTATGAGCAGATTCATCATTCTGTAAAATATAAGCATATACATTAATTATTCCAATAGTCAATCATTAACAAAGCCTAAATGGCCTAAATGAACAACACGTCCACTCTGAACTACAGTTGTGCTAATAAGTTTACATAACCCGGTAGATTTTTTGGTTTTTTGGCCTTTTTTTCAGAGAATATGAATGATAACACAAAAACTTTTTCTCCACTCATGGTTAGTGGTTGGTTGAAGCCATTTATTGTCAAACTTCTGTGTTTTCTCTTTTTAAATCATAATGACAACTAAAAACATCAAAATGACCCTGTTCAAAAGTTCACATACCCTGGTGATTTTGGCCTGATAACATGCCCAGAAACCAAACCACGGTCAGGTAGACCAACCAAAATTTCGGCCACAACTGCCCAGAAAATTGTTCAGGATGCAAAGAAAAACCCACACATAACATCAGCTGAAATACAGGACTCTCTGAAAACTATCGATGTGGCTGTTTCAAGATGCACAATAAGGAGGCACTTGAAGAAAAACGGGCTGCATGGTCGAGTTGCCAGAAGAAAGCCATTACTGCACAAATGCCAAACAGCACAGAGACAAGCCTCAAAACATCTGGAACAAGGTAATTTGGAGTGATGAGAAAAAAATCAAACTTTTTGGCCACAACCATAAACGTTACATTTGGAGAGGTGTCAACAAGGCCTATGATGAAAGGAACACCATTCCTACTGTAAAGCACGGAGGTGGATCACTGATGATGTGGGGATGTGTGAGCTTCAAAGGCATAGGAAACTTGGTCAAAGTTGAAGGAAAGATGAATGCAGCATGTTATCGGCAAATACTGGAGGCAAATTTGCACTCATCAGCCAGGAAGCTGTGCATGGGAAGTACTTGGACGTTTCAACATACACAGTATTAAGAATTGGGGTATGTGAACTTTTGAACAGGGTCATTTTGATGTTTTTGGTTGTCATTATGATTTAAAAAGAGAAAACACAGAAGTTTGACAATAAATGGCTTCAACCAACCACTAACCATGAATGGAGAAAAAGTTTTTGTGTTATCATTCATATTCTCTGAAAAAAGGAGAATTGTTTGAAACAACTAATCATAGTTACTAATCAACATGCAATGGTTTTAGACTACTTAACTGCAGCCCAAGGAGGTATGTGTCAAATTATAGGACCAACCTGTTGCCACTATATTGATCCTCATGGTATGCTCAGAATAGCCCATGATTTAGAGGAAGAAGTGAAACTAAAATAAAAATTCAGGAGAATTCACTCGGGAGAAGATTTTAGTTGGCCTGAGTGGATATCTTGGTTGAACCCCCTTAATTGGTTTAAGGGATTGGGGGGTCCTGGATTTCTGGTATTTTCCATGTCATTTTACAAGGATGTTTTCTCATTCTGATAATATACATCTTGGTGAAGCTTCGTTTACTAATATGTAAAAGGATACTAAAATGTAAATGTTTTTCAGGGAAATTTAAATCTGAATCTGTATCTAAAGATGAAAATGCCATGGTGATACTGACTTCTCAGAAATACGTGTGCAACTCATGTGGAAAAGAAGCATTGGAGAACCTTGCCAATTACATCTATTGTGGAAGTCCCTTCGCTTGAGGAACTTCATTGGCAAGTTGCTACAGAAGAATCATGCTAAAGAAAACTTATAATGGATTTATATGGACTAAAATTTCTATAATCCTTCATATATTTTTTTTTATATAAAATTTCTCCCTGACTAATTTGTCCTTTGGTCCTTTTTGTATAGGTAACATGGATAAAATATTTATAGGTAGAAGGATAGTTATGTATTGGAGTCATCTGGACGGATGCAGACATCCCTCAATCTGTGAAAATTAGTATTCTCACACTTTGGGTAGATAGGGTGACTCTAATTACTATCCTAAATAAAAAGGGAGTTAGACTTTGTCCGTGTGACCTGTATAAAAATGATAAAGAGAGGGGAGTAATGTTAGAGTAATGTGAACCGAGAGCAAGGCAGGTGGTTTGGACTCCGCAACCAGAAATGAACGCACACGCGGTAGTTCAAGAAAAAAATATATATTTACTATAAGTTAATAAAGGCTAGTTAAAGGTAAAATGACAGGGCTAAAGACAAGCAAAATATACAATATAGCATGAACAATTTCAAGGCAAATTCTGCAATGGTTTCTACTTTTACTCTGTCCACTTCTGCAGTATGGACACTGAATGAACAATATACTCAAAACTATCCCTAACTGACCCTGACTTCACATTTGGGTGCACCCCCTTTTCCCCAGTGGTCCAGGTGGACCGCTTACAGTCCGTAGAAGCGCGCGGTGGGGCCCAAAGTCGGTCCTTTCTTTTATAGTGAAGCGTCCTCTCCTCACGGTTATCAGGATCTTGGGAGAAATGAAGTCCTCTTTAACAGACAGGGAAACCAACTGAATGCAATGTAATCCAACAGCAGATTCCACTCAGCACACTGACAGTCCTGCAGAATCCATACACTGAGCTGGGATGTAAGCCGGGATTTAGCAGGTGCCGTCCAGTACATCAACAGCACTGCGAGTCTCTATCTCTGGTATCCATATACACAGTCACAATGTCAGTCTCACTGATCAGCCACTGAGCACAGTTCCTTTCACGTGGACTCACTAGTCCTGTTGTCTCTTTACACTCTGTTTGTCTCTGGACCAAGATACAGCTTAGCTGTACAGAAAAATCTCCACACCAGTTCAATACAACACTTGCCAAGATGGCTGCTGCTCTCTGTCTCGTCACTTCCTGCTTCTCTGCTCACACTCTGTCTGCAGAACAGGCAGGCTGACATAAAAGGGGGGGGGTCTCACTCCAGCATCATGTCACAATTACAATGGCTGCTGTCTTAAAGGAACAGAATCACAGAAATACATTCAACATTAACAGTTTATACAGACAAATGAAGCTTAAGACAACATTGGCTGTCTCTTACAGTAATTCTATAGTTAATCTTATATAACTTACATTATAATCTCATATAGCCATACATATATACTCATGCATTATGAACCAATGTTTCAAGACTTTGTATTTCATATCAGCCATGACCTCTCCCTGTTTTTACCATTTTTGCACATATTCTCATTTTTATACTCAGTAGACAATTTGTACTGCCAACTATTTTTAGACAGTCTGACCAGACATGGTCACAGATATGGTTAAAGGATGAAGGATGCGAGGGAGTCAAGATTACTTCATCCATCATTGTTAGGTAACATAAGAACTAGTTTGTGACATGGGTTAAATATAGAGATGAATTCCCAGAAATTGTGTAAAATCCCATATTTGTATGCCAATAAACCATCCCCAATTTACGTAATATGCTTGATTGTTACTCTTGGTTTATACTCTATAAAATAAATGACCAGTGGTCTTCCACAGGAGATCTCTGGCAGTTACTGACAAATCTGTGTCGTCTCTGTCTTATTACCGGTACCGGGTTACACCTGACTTATTTACCTAATCTACCTGGGTTTATTTTTAAATCTTTCAAAGGCCAAAAAACAAAAAAATCTGCTGGGGTATGTAAACTTTTTAGCACAAGTGTATCCTCCTATCTCTCGTCTAATGTACTCTTTGACAGATTACAGTCAGGCTTCAGACCCCATCACTCCACAGAAACTGCACTAACCAAAGTGACAAACAACCTAACTGCCAAAGCCAAGTGTCACTACTCTGTCCACCTCCTCCTTGATCTCTCTGCCGCCTTTGACACAGTCGACCACTCCCTCTTCCCTTGGCATCACGGACTTGGCCCTTTCCTGGATCTCCTCATACCAACCACACAGTCAGCGTCTCCCACTTGCACACCACCTCCACCACGCCCTCTTTCTGTAGGTTTTCCCCAAGGCTCCATCCTAGGACCCCTCCTGTTCTCCATCTACACCCTCAGCCTTGGCCAACTCATAGAATCTCATGGTTTTCAATACCATTGCTACACTGACAACACTCAAATATATCTCTTTGGACCAGACATTACCTCCCTGTTGTCCAGAGTTCCAAAGTGTCTAGCAGCCGTAGCCTACTTTCTCTCCTCCCACTTTCTCAAACTCAACATGGAGAAAACTGATTTCTTCACCTTCGCCCCACCTTGCACAGCCCCTCTACCTGACCCATCTATCAAAGTTAATGGAACCACACTTAGCCCAGTCCCATGGGTCCACTGCCTCGGGATAACCTTGGACTCTGACCTATTCTTCAGGTTGCACATCCAAACCCTCAACACCTCCTGCCGCCTCCAACTCAAGAACATCCATCGAATCCGCTCCTTCCTCACCCCTGAAACTACAAAGATGCTAGTCCATGCCCTCATAATCTCTTGCTTAGACTACTGTAACACCCTTCTCCATGGGCTCCCAGCAAATACTCTCGTCCGCCTCCAGTTCACCTTAAACTGTGCTGCTTGCTTAATACACATCTCTCCCTGTTCTTCATTAGCCACTCCCCTCTGCCAATCACTTCACTGGCTACCCGTTGCCCAGCTAATAGAGTTCAAAATACTAACACTGACATACAAAGCCATCCACAACCTGTCCCCTCCATATATCTCTGACCTAATCTCCTGCTACCTGCCCACATGTAACCTCCGAAACTCCTACTCCACTCTACTCATATCCGCTCTTCACACAACCGTCTCCAAGATTTCTCCCGTGCATCCCCCATACTCTGGAACTCACTCCCAAGACACATAAGACTGTCCCCCACAATCACAAGCTTCAAGGACTCACCTATTCAGGAAGGCCTACAACCCGCAATAACACTACTGTCACCACATCACCATCTAAACAGCATCTCCCCTCACCTACTGTCTCTATCCCTCTTTCCTCATAGATTGTAAGCCCTTGCGGGCAGGGCCCTCTATCCCACTGTGTCAGTTGGTCACTGTTAGTATTGTATTTGTTTTGTATATTTAGTGTACCATATGTAAATCCTCAAATATACAGCACCATGGAATTAATGGTGCTCTATACATAATAATAATAATAATAATAAAAAATGGTTGCATAAAGCAGTTTTTCAGACAGCTAGTGCTCAAGCCCTTCTTAGCCAAGTTCCTCAGCAGTGGCATTTCTTAAAGGAGTATATTGTACATTTTATCATGGAATCTATCTAGAGCAGTTAGCTCTAGAAATATTTGCACACCCCCTTCTTCATCTGTCTTAACGCCAAGCTACCAAAAGCATTTTCTAAACTTGTAGTTCTTTTAGTTAAGGAAAACTCTGTGGACGTTCTGTGAAAAACGCTATGTGTTTTTGTTGCAGTCTTTTCCGCAGAGTTTTTCACAGAAAGTCTGCAGAGTTTTCCTCTGTGGACTTTCGGCCCCAATGTGTTTTTGGCTGCAGCTCACTACGTGGGGCCTTAGACTAAGGATGGCTTCTCACACAGCATTTGATGCAGTTTCAAGTCAAAGCCAGAAATGAATCTAGCAGGATGACGAAGTAAAAATGTTTCATCTTTCCCAGTTACTTTTAAATCCAGTGCTGACTTTGGTTAAAAAACTGCATACAAAATTGCACTGGTCATGTTCCAAAAACACTATGTGTGAAATAACCCTTAACCCCTTAAGGATGCAGAGTAGTTTGTACGTTAATATTCTGTGACTTTTTTCATATTTTCCCTGCCCGTCTTCCAAAATTCCTAACTTTTGGGGTACATATAATGTTTTCATTAGCTTTTATTTATGTTTTTTGGGGGTCCATGTGAAATAACATACAATTCTAACATAATTTTTTGCATTTTGCTTTAATGGCATTCACTCTACATTAAAATTGACATGGCAGCTTTGTCTAGTGGGTCATTACAATTACGGAGATACCATATTTAAATCGGTTTTTATTACGTTTTAACGTTTTTACAAATAAAACGCATTTTTTGAAAATGAATGATTTTCCTGAGGTCACCGTATTCTGACGCCTATAACTTATTTACTGTACTGTTGACGGAGATCTCTCAGGGCTCTTTATTTGCGGAACAAGTTGTACTTTCTATTGGTATCAATGATTGGTATGTATGACTATTTGATCACTTTTTATTGTTATTTTTTGGGGAAAGTAAAGTGACCAAAACACGTTAATTTGCGCATTACGCCGGGCCGCCTCCTGTCTGCCATGGCGATCACTTGGAATCTGCAGTCGCAGGGGGTCTGAGGGGGTAACATGGGGGGAGGCGATCTTGCTCACTATTGATCACGGCATCCAGGGGGTTAATCTGCCAGAGTCGGAGTATCTTCTGACTCCGGCGACTTTTCCTGGCCAGTAATCCGTAATCCCGCTGCTACAGCTTCTGTGCCCATGGCATTACAGCACCATACTATTACTGAGCCAAGCGTTAGCTATACACTCAGCGCAACGTAATAGCAGAAGGGGTTAAAGGTCAGCTCTCCTGTCTGCCTAAGTAAATAATTGTGTTCCCCAGGGAATAACAAATCTCTTGCATTTCATCTCAAAGCTCATCTATGTTCTTTTGGAAATATAAAAATACATTGATAGGGTATAATTCTTGTCAATATTGTATGCCCAGGGACGTAACTAGCAAAGACTGGGCCATCCAGCAAACTTTTGACTTGGCCCCCCCCCCCAACGGCATAGCACCTCCTTTCCTGGACCCCACACAGTATAACGCCCCATTTACACACAATATAATGTCCCAAAGTGGCCTCCAGACAGTATAATGTCCCATAGCGGCCCCTCCATATGGTGTAATGTCCCATAGCAGCCCCTCCATACAGTATAATGTGCCACAGTGGCCCTTGCACACAGTATTATGTCTCACAGTGGCCCCTACACACAGTATAATGTCCCCCAGTGGCCCCTGCACACAGTATTATGTCCCACAGTGGTCCCTGCACACAGTATTATGCTCCACAGTGGCCCCTGAACAGTATTATGACCCACAGTGGCCCCTGCACACAGTATTATGCTCCACAGTGGCCCCTGCACACAGTATTATGCACCATAGTGACCCCTGCACACCGTATTAAGCCCCACATTGGCCCCTGCACACAGTATTATGACCCATAGTGGCCCCTTCACACAGTATTATGCCCCACAGTGGCCTCTGAACACAGTATTATGTCCCACAGTGGCCCCTGCACAGTATTATGCCTCATAGTGGATCACCTATGGCACCCATGAACTATTATTATACTATGGCGTCTTTTCAGACCCCAGAGTATAATGATCGGAGATCCGGGGAGGTGACAAACAGAGAGGAGATTGATTGCGAGCATTGACACCGTATCACCGTCGTATAATACATCAGAGACCTGACTGCTACGGCACCAACTCTGCTCTTAAAGAGGACCTTTCATGTCCTCAGGCACATGTGGTTTTAAATACCGCTAGAAAGCCGACAGCGCGCTGAATTCAGCACACTGCCAGCTTTCCCGGTATGTGCCCCGGGGCTGGAGATATCGGCTGTGTAAGTTTCACGGTTTACTGTCAGAAAGGCATTCCTGACAGTCTAGCTGCGCTGTGAGGAATGCCCTCCCCGACAGTTTTCGTTCATAGACTTGTACTGGGGGGGGGGCGTTCCCTCACAGCGCAGCGTCATCGCCGGGCTGTAAGGAATGCCCCCTCTGACAGTACAGCGCTATAGACGAATACAGAGAGAGGGGACGTTCCTTACCGCCCAGTGATGACGCTCATCTGTGAGGAACGCCCCCCCCCAGTACAAGTCGATTTGTCTTGGAAGAACTAAAATGGCCGCATCTAATGCGCAGGAAAATTACAAAAGAGACACTGCAGTTTTAGCCGCAATGTGTGGAATAGGTTGAGAGACACATAGCTAAATTAAAAGGAAAGACCCCACCGACATGTTTCACCTACCGTGTTTCTCCAAAAATAAGACCTACCCTGAAAATAAGCCCTAGCTAGATTTTCCAGGTTTTTTGGAGTAGGCTTGAAATATAATCCCTACTCCAAAAATAAGCCCTAGGTAATTTAACCCCTTTCCAACATCTGCCGTGCGATTACAGCGGATGCCGGGTCCTTAAAGATGGCGGCCGCTCTGCTGCAGAGCGGCTACCATAGCTGCCATACTGGGAGACCCAGAGTTAATGCCTGCGATCAGTGTCTACCCTGATCGCGGGCATTGTTGAGCATGACCCCCCCCCCTCCTTCCCACCAAAGTAGCACAACCGCTGGCGTTAATACCCGCGATCATAGTGGACACTGACTGCGGACATTGCTAAGTGTGACCTCCCCCTCCCCATCCCGCAGTCCCTAGGGCCGTTCCCAACACCCTATAGCTACTATACCGGGTCTCCGTTGTACAGCGGAGACCCGCAGTTAATGCCCGTGAACAGAGTCCACTGATCGCGGGCATTGTTGAGTGTGCCAGTCCGTAATCCCCCCTCCAAATTGACCCCCCAAAGCAGAGAAACTATCCCGGCCCTATACCTTTCACATTGCAAGTTGGCTCCCAGGTGGCGAGATCGCAGGAGCCGGCCTGTTCCTTTGACAGCCGGGAACCTTATGAAGGCTCCCAGGCCTGTCATAGGAACATTACTATTGAGGCTAGTCTATGACCAGCCTCACTAGTAATGTAGATAATCTCCCATAGACTGCAATACGTTGTATTGCACTCTATGGGAAGATTGCAGGTTCAAGCCCCCTAGGAGCGGTTAATAGTAAAAAAAAAAAAAACAAAAAAAAAAGTTCAAGTTCAAACATTACTGTGAAACACATACACATTAGGTATCCCTGTGTCCGAAAACGCCCGGTCTACAAACCTATAAAATTATTTTACCTCTATGATGAATGCCGTAGCGGAAAAATAAAATCAAAAGTGCCGAACTGCTGTTTTACCTCTGATAAAATTTGAAATAAAAATCGATCAAATGTGTGATTGTTGTTCATGGAAAAAATTAAGACCTATCCCGAAAATAAGCCCTAGCCTTATTTTCAGAGAAACACGGTAAAAAAAAAGGTGTCCTCAGGGGTAGCAAGGTAAAGCCTAAACGTTGTACAAGCCACTTTTAAATAACCTGACATCATAAACCACTCCCTCCTGTGAGCTACCCTATCTCTATTCATGTTTCATACAGACCACACCTATCGGCAAATAGGTATTGTTCACACTCCCGAAGAGAGAAATGCCTCCGTCGCATTATTGATCTATTAAAAGACTGGATATGCGAGTATGCCCAATATTGGCAATCTTACACTTAGTCTGCTCTGATAAGAAGACCATAAGCCCATCTGCACGTGCTCGTTTCAGAGCATGTGCAAGCAACGTCAAAACGAGACTTAGTCTCTGGCTACATAGAGAAATATTAATGTGTGCATTGCGAAACTCGAGCATGTGTACCACCCACTCTTAGGGATTTAGAAAAATTCCTCCTCTGTTCATCTGCATATGCCTGAATTAGTTGAGCATGCGCAGTGGCGCTGAAATGGGGCTTAATGTAATGGAATATATATTGCACATTACTGCTCCTGCGTACTCAATTAAAGGTGTCAAAAAACTCTATTAGAAAAGGAGAAAAAAGCAATGGATATATTTGTATTTATTAATATATACCAATGTTCATATACTAATGTGTATCAAGTCATATACATTGGGGGAAAAAAGTATTTAGTCAGCCACCAATTGTGCAAGTTCTCCCACTTTAAAAGATGAGAGAGGCCTGTAATTGTCATCATAGGTAGACCTCAACTATGAGAGACAAAATGAGAAAACAAATCCAGAAAATCACATTGTCTGATATTTTAAGAATCTATTTGCAAATTATGGTGGAAAATAAGTATTTGGTCAATAACAAAAGTTCATCTCAATACTTTGTTATATATCCTTTGTTGGCAATGACAGAGGTCAAACGTTTTCTGTAAGTCTTCACAAGGTTGGCACACACTGTTGCTGGTATGTTTGCCCATTCCTCCATGCAGATCTCCTCTAGAGTAGTGATGTTTTGGGGCTGTTGCTGGGCAACATAGACTTTCAACTCCCTCCAAAGGTTTTCTATGGGATTGAGATCTGGAGACTGGCTAGGCCACTCCAGGACCTTGAAATGCTTCTTACGAAGCCACTCCTTCGTTGTCCTGGCGGTCTGCTTGGGATCATTGTCATGCTGAAAGACCCAGCCACGTTTCATCTTCAATGCCCTTGTTGATAGAAGGAGGTTTGCACTCAAAATCTCACGATACATGGCCCCATTCATTTTCTTGTACACGGATCAGTCGTCCTGGTCCCTTTGCAGAGAAACAGCCCCAAATCATGATGTTGCCACCCCCATGCTTCACAGTAGGTATGGTGTTCTTTGGATGCAACTCAGCATTCACTCTCCTCCAAATACGACGAGTTGTGATTCTACCAAACAGTTCTACTTTGGTTTCATCTGACCATATGACATTCTCCCAATACTCTTCTGGAACATCCAAATGTTCTCTAGCAAACTTCAGACGGGCCCGGATATGTACTGGCTTAAGCAGGGGAACACATTTGGCACTGTAAGATCTGAGTCCCTGGCGGCGTAGTGTGTTACTGACGGTAGCCTTTGTTACGTTAGTCCCAGCATTCTGCAGGTCATTCACTAGGTCCCCCTGTGTGATTCTGGGATTTTTGCTCACCGTTCTTGTGATCATTTTGACCCCACGGGGTGAGATCTTGCGTGGAGCCCCTGATCGAGGGAGATTATCAGTGGTCTTGTATGTCTTCCATTTTCTAATTATTGCTCCCACAGGTGATTTCTTCACACCAAGCTGCTTGTCTATTGTAGATTCAGTCTTCCCAGCCTGGTGCAGGTCTACAATTTTGTTTCTGGTGTCCTTCCACAGCTCTTTGGTCTTCTCCATAGTGGAGTTTGGAGTGTGACTGTTTGAGGTTGTGGACAGGTGTTTTTTATACTGATAACAATGTCAAACAGGAGCCATTACTACAGGTAATGAGTGGAGGACAGAGGAGCCTCTCAAAGAAGAAGTTACAGGTCTGTGAGAGCCAGAAATCTTGCTTGTTTGTAAGTGACCAAATACTTATTTTCCACCATAATTTGCAAATAAATTCTTAAAAAATCAGACAATGTGATTTTCTAGATATGTTTTCTCATTTTGTCTCTCATAGTTGAGGTCTACCTATGATGACAATTACAGGCCGGCCTCATCTTTTTAAGTGGGAGAACTTGCACAATTGGTGGCTGACTAAATACTTTTTTTCCCCACTGTATGTTAATTTCTGTGTTGACAACAGAGAATAAAGGGTACCCATCTAGCACTGGGGGAGTGCTTTTATCTATAACCTATAATGGAATTATTAAGCACCCTATACTGTGCTCATCTGAGTACCGCCTACAACCAGTTACTAATAGGAATTCCCATTTTGTGGCTGAGCACCAGAGGGCGATGTCCCAACTGACCTTCTCTTATAACCAAGAGGAAACCAATAATATCTCTTCTGGCTTTCTACAAACAGCACCATCAGAAATAAGACATAGAGACCTGGGAGAGCTAGAGAGAGAAAGCTAGAAGATACAGTGCCTTGCGAAAGTATTCGGCCCCCTTGAACTTTTCAACCTTTTGCCACATTTCAGGCTTCAAACATAAGGATATAAAATTTTAATTTTTTGGTGAAGAATGAACAACAAGTGGGACACAATCGTGAAGTGGAACGAAATTTATTGGATATTTTAAACTTTTGTAAAAAATAAAAAACTGAAAAGTGGGGCATGCCAAAACAGCTCGAGCTCAGTGAGGTTGGATATAGAGCGTTTATGAACAGCAGTTTTCAGCTCTTTCCACAGATTCTCGATTGGATTCAGGTTTGGCCTTTGACTTGGCCATTCTAACACCTGGATACGTTTATTTGTGAACCATTCCATTGTGGATTTTGCTTTATGTTTGGGATCATTGTCTTGTTGGAAGATAAAATCTCCGTCCCAGTCTCAGGTCTTTTGCAGACTCCAACAGGTTTTCTTCCAGAATGGTCCTGTATTTGGCTCCATCCATCTTCCTATCAATTTTAACCATCTTCCCTGTCCCTGCTGAAGAAAAGCAGGCCCAAACCATGATGCTGCCACCACCATGTTTGACAGTGGGGATGGTGTGTTCAGGGTGATGAGCTGTGTTGCTTTTACGCCAAACCTATCATTTTGCATTGTGGCCAAAAAGTTCGATTTTGGTTTCATCTGACCAGAGCACCTTCTTCCACATGTTTGGTGTGTCTCCCAGGTGGCTTGTGGCAAGCTTTAAATGAGACTTTTTATGGATATCTTTGAGAAATGGCTTTCTTCTTGCCACTCTTCCATAAAGGCCAGATTTGTGCAGTGTACAACTGATTGTTGTCCTATGGACAGACTCTCCCACCTCAGCTGTAGATCTCTGCAGTTCATCCAGAGTGATCATGGGCCTCTTGGCTGCATCTCTGATCAGTCTTCTCCTTGTTTGAGATGAAAGTTTAGAGGGACAGCCGGGTCTTGGTAGATTTGCAGTGGTCTGATACTCCTTCCATTTCAATATGATCGCTTGCACAGTGCTCCTTGGGATGTTTAAAGTTTGGGAAATCTTTTTATATCCAGATCTGGCTTTAAACTCCTCCACAACAGTATCACGGACCTGCCTGGTGTGTTCCTTGGTCTTCATGATGCTCTCTGCGCTTTAAACAGAACCCTGAGACTATCACAGAGCAGGTGCATTTATACGGAGACTTGATTACACACAGGTGGATTATATTTATTATCATCAGTCATTTAGGATAACATTGGATCATTCAGAGATCATCACTGATCTTCTGGAGTGAGTTTGTTGCACTGAAAGTAAAGGGGCCGAATAATATTGCACGCCCCACTTTTCAGTTTTTTATTTTTTACAAAAGTTTAAAATCATCAATAAATTTCGTTCCACTTCACAACTGTGTTCCACTTGTTGCTGATTCTGCACCCAAAAATTTAAATTTTATATCCTTATGTTTGAAGCCTGAAATATGGCAAAAGGTTGAAAAGTTCAATGGGGCCGAATACTTTCTCAAGGCACTGTATTCTAGCTTTTTCAGCTGACAGACAGGCAAGGCATGCTAATTTTATGTCACAAATTTTTCTTCAAATTTTATAAGTATCACTCATTGGTGCTGCATCTGCTATCATAAAAGGGCAATTTTTGATGGCTTTTTATGAAGTCATTTATTTGCCACTTCACTTTTCAAATGTCAGGTATACTGACAGTATGCCACTAATTTGTCTTCAAATTCTATAGTTTCCACTGCCACTTGCTACTGCCACTCTTTTGGCATAATAAGAGAATAAAACAAATAACACCACCATTGCTTCTTCCAATTTGGTGTGGCATTGTGCTTCCATAAAGGGTTCATTTTTGGTGTTTAGTTTTTTTTCTATTGAAAAGCCAATTCTTCATCACTTTTCAGCTAGGCTCACGCAGCCACTTTGTCTCCCAAATTACAAGCCTGTAACACTTACAAGTAATCAAAATGGGCTAAATTTGCTTTTTGCAACATAGCCACCATGCTTGTCTAAAAAACCACAGATAAGCACCTTTCCCCCCAAAAAAGGTAAGTTTTTTAAATGTTAAAATGTGTAAAAGTGAGTGTCAGCATGTTGTATGCTTAAAGAGGGCCTTTCAAGTCCTCATGAAAGAGCAGTTTTATGTACCGCTAGAAAGCCAACAGTGCGTCACAATGTCCCAAAAAATACTTCAAATTTATTTTTGTAAAATACTGGCTCATAGTAAGCCAACTAAAAGGTGGTATAAATGTAAACTAGACAGTCTAAATATACTACAGACTTATCATCCAGCATCAGCCACTGCGATAAATTTCAGAATATGACACTGTCACATTAAACAGATAAACAACATAACTGCTTTGTGAAGGTTCTGCATCTAAATGCTGAGGCTATATCTTCTAAGATCTCATACTCTTATAAATTAAGACTTCACATTTATTAGGGTGGATTGATCAGCTACTTAGTACAGTGGTCCCTCGAGTTACAATACCTAAAGATTCAATATTTTTTTAAGACCAGTGTAACTTGAAACAAACTCAACATACAATGCTTGGCAGAAGGTTCCAACAAAGCAGCAAGGTCATTTTACTGGTAAAACCAAAGTATTAGTGGTGTATTAGTGAAGTACATGCACTGATAGGTTGACTACTAATACCTCTACAGTATAGTGCAGTACTACATGTTCTGTACTTCTCTGTATCTGTGCCTGGATTAGCTGCTCCTAGGACACCAGGTGACAGTGTCTCCATGTTATTTTTTGGGTGCGCTGTGTGTATTTCACAGGACTCTAAAAAGGCTCCTGTCACCATCGTAGAAAGTGATTTACAGCTTCCAGCAGCTCTTTCTGACATTTACAGTATGTATAAGGATTTCCTATATCTTTATTAGCTATCTTTTTTAATCTTCGTTTTTCCTATTTTTGGTATTGTAGAGTTACAATGGTTTCAACTTACAATGGTCATCCCAGATCCAAATTAATATTGTAACTTAAGTGACCACTGTACTTTAACAAATACGATTTTGACCCATAACTACTGTAGTGTTATACAATACATCCGAACAAAATACAACATGGAATTTTTATAAAATAAACCCTAACAACAAAAACAAAATAATGGGGTGTTTATTAATGTATGTAAAACTGTTGTTACCCACTTTCTTAACCCTTTAATATAGATAATTGTTACTCCTTCACTGACATGACTAAGGCTGATTCATCATTACAGTTTGTTCTAATTCCCATCAGCCTATTAGACCTAATTACAAGTTGATTCATGCAGAATATGTTGTCAACACCTTCAGTTAGTCCATTAATATTTCCTTGTTTATATGGGATTGGACCAATTTAAGGTAAGACCAGGACAAACATTTATTAACAAATAACATGACTGGACAAGATACTAAATTGCTATGTGATAACTGATACAACCAAGCAGGAAACAAATGTTACTTTGTCACAAGTAAAACGTATATTATCCCCAATTTAAAGAGAATCCTTCACGTCCTCATCGATGTGCGGTATTATATACCGCTAGAAAGCTGACACTGTCAGCTTTTCCGTATGCACCTCGGTGCTGGAGATATTGGTGCAGTGTGGAGGGGCCATTATGGCACATTATACCGTGTGGGGGCCAGGAAAGAGGACGCCATGTTGTGTGGGGTTCAAAAGTTTATTATGGGGCCCAGTCTTTGCTAGTTACGCCCCTGATCAGAGTCATAAATAGTTGACTGAAAAAGTTGACCTAGTTTTGAGAGACACAAGCATTGTAACAATCAGTTACTCAGTAGATAGATCATTTTGATATCTAAACAACAAGTTTCTGACAAGTTTATTACACAGAAATCAGTTTGCATCAACTTGCATTCATCAAAAGATACATTGCCAAAAAGCCAGTGTTTATAGAGTATTCACACATGGCAGTTCTGTCAAATTTTGTTTATGTTTTGCAAAAGAGTGGAAAAAAACTGACAAAAATGGCACACATGAGTTTATGGTCACTGATCATTGTGCTGAAAAGTACTCAATATGCAGCCATAATGCAGTAACAAGTTGTTACATTGCAGTTAAACAGGACTTTTCACGTCCTCATCGATGTATGGTATTATATACCGCAGAAAAGTAACATTGCGCTGAATTCACTGTCGGTTTTCCCGGTATGCGCCCTGTTGCTGGAGATATCAGTACCGTTAATTTTGGCATCGATATCTCCCCACTGTCAGGAGGGTGAGCCTTACAGCCTAGCATCATTGCTGGGCTGTGAGGAAAGCCCCCCGCAACAGTACAAGTCTATGTAAGAGTACATCTCCTTAGCTCCAGCACGACTCCCTGCTGTCTTCGGTGCTTCTGACGGACGTCACAGATGTGGGTTACATTGGCGTCATGACCAGCCTGACCCACGAGAAGAGACCTGAAGACCCGCGCAGTAACAATAACTGTGTGTGTACCCATATCATCTTCTAGCACAGTAACTGTGTGTATACCCATACTGTCTCCTAGCGCAGTAACAATAACTGCGTGTGTACCCATACCGTCTCCTAGCGCAGTAACAATAACTGCGTGTGTACCCATACTGTCTCCTAGCGCAGTAACAATAACTGCATGTGTACCTATTCTGTCTTATAGCACAGACTTTGACTCACATGGTGGATGAGTATCTGTCAACACGTCTCCTGGTACTGAGTGATGGGTCCTCCCCGTTCAATTTCTGGATTGGTAGATTGGACACATGATCAGAGCTTGCCCTCTATGCCTTGGAGGTGCTGAACTGCCCTGCGGCAAGTGTCCTATAAGAATGTGTGTTCAGCACCGCAGAGGATGTCATCACCGACAAAAGGATCCGCCTATCCACAGCCAATGTGGACATACTTACATTCATTAATGGATCCTACAGGATTTGGCTGGGCCAGCGCCTCAATGAGTGGTTAAAGTGTTGGCTACCTCCTCCTCTTCCGCCTCTTCCACTTACACTGCCATATCCACTTCCTTCTCCTCCCCCTAGACCTCTACCACCTGTTTCAAAATTATTATTTTATTTGTTTTGTTTATTTATTTATTTATTTATTTTATTTTTTTATTTTATGTTATTATTTTAAGTACTTTTCCTACCCCATTTTTTGCAGGGCATTTGCCCTGTTATTACCCCCATTTTGCAGCCCTCTACCCCTTACTATCCCCATTTTACAGCCATTTTTGGGTCACCAAGTTTGGGTCCCCATTGATGTCAATGCGGTTTGGGTTCGGTTCAAGTTCAGGCACCCGAACCGAACTTTTGGGCAAAGTTCGGCCGAACTCGTCGAACCCGAACTTCGACAGGTTTGCTCAACACTACCCAGGAGTGTTGAGTAAGACTGTTTTTTATTTTTTTCACCTACCCTCGGTGGATCTCTAAAGGTGCGTCCAACAAATACCAAGTACCGCGGTTTTACTTCCCCGCTCCTGCCCACAGCAGCCTCTGCTTCCCATCAGGCCTCCAGGAGGCTCTGTGCATTCCATAAGACATCCCTGTCAGCGACATCTGTTTAGCGTCAGCGACTTGGTATGGAACTCGGGGGCCCCCTGGTGGACTGAAGGAGAAGCATGGGTGGCTGTGGGCAGGAGCGGGGATCGATAAGTAAACAGGGCCCTTTACAGGTAATGAATGGCCTATTTAAAAAAATAAAGGTCGCCACTGGCTCCAATGTATCTTAAA
This sequence comes from Leptodactylus fallax, assembly GCA_947044405.1. Lineage (NCBI taxonomy): Eukaryota > Metazoa > Chordata > Amphibia > Anura > Leptodactylidae > Leptodactylus > Leptodactylus fallax. Next base: position 244,027 of record CAMRHE010000938.1, read on the forward strand.
TAAGCAAATTAATGAATTTATAAATCTTCTACCATCTTAAACCGCAGCTGCTTTGCTCCTATATGTCTCCATGGTTACAGACTACACAGTGTCTGTTGTCTCCTTTTACAGTTACTCTCTCTTTCATCTCTCTTTCATCTTCTTGCTAATCTACCAAATGCATGTTAGCAAGTTGTAGGGAACTGATAGAAACTAGTAACAGATTAGAATGACCTACACACAGGGGTTTTCTTGTAGTTAGTAACCATTGTGACACATAGATCTAGATAGGGACTATATACACAGAATAGTGGAATATTTTTTAACCAAAATGTTTGAAGCCTATCCAATCTTCAATAACTTGTAATACCAATCTTAGAAGGGAATTGGGTAAATGGGTCCAAACATTAGTTCCGAATAGCAATGTTGTGATGAGTATGTGATTTATCTCTTCTCTTTATATATATATAAAAATGAGTTTCTGTCTGTCTGTCCGTCCATCTCTGTATATTTGTTCTTTATGTATGACCAAACGACTGGACCGATCTTAACCAAATTTGGCACATCAGGTGTCCGGGAAGGTTTTAAATCCAGTCTCAGCTCTCTAGGACGTACTGTTTCTGAGATAGAGTATTCCCAAAAATGACCTGCATTAGCCAATAGAAGCCTGCAAGTCTTTCACTCATATTACAACTACCATACACATGGTCACATGTCCCTTATCAGCCAATAGAAGCTCGCAGGCACTTAGTCTCCACATGCACACAACTTTACTCCAGGTTTCTATAACAACCCAGCCATTTGTCTTCACTGCTGTAGGTTAGCTTTTAAGGCGCAAGGCGCTGTGGATGACACTGTTACACATGGTCACATACACAGTGTTTTACTCCAGGTTTCCAAAACAACCCAGCCATTTTTGTTCACTGCTGTAGGTCAGCTTTAAAGGGGCAGGGCGCTGTGGATGACACTGTTACACAAGGTCACATACACACATCTTTACTCCAGGTTTCCAAAACAACCAATCGCAGGTTTTTCACTGATATCCAAATTGAGATACACATGATCACATGACATATATGGAACAATGGAAACTCACAAGTTCTTCAGTCTTGACATACACACAGCTTTACACCAGGTTTACATAGCAACCAAGCTATTTATGACCTATATTAGTCAATAGCAGTTTGCAGGTCCTTAAATATTCAGTCGTATGATTTGTATCAGCCAATATAACTTCACATTTAATTTACCAGGTTTCCATAATAACCCCAGCCATAAATAGATTGTACCTATACTGGACTGCCATACTGGATGTCAGCATTCATATAAATTGAAACTTATTTAAACTACACACAAACCACATACAAAATAGACCAGTGCCAATTCTTATGGGGTCACTACACAATCAAAACATCAAATATACCCGTGCAAAGCCGGGTCCTTCTGCTAATCTTGTATAATAATAAGAGACTCTCATATAAGTAAATTCTCAGCTCTAGTTATACATACTCATTTAATGCTAATGATCCAGATTTCTGAATTAAAGCCAAATAGCTGTAAAAACAAGTTATAATTTAAGCTGTTTATACCCATCTTACAAGCTGGTTCAGACAGTTTATGAAGCAAGCAGGGAGTTTCATTGCTACAGAAACTGCAGAAAAAACAAAGATGATGATCCAGATATACAACTTCCCGTTTCAGTAAAAGAATTATCTAATGACATTTCCGTCAGCCTAATACAGCCCAAGAAAGAACTCGGTTATGATGCAATACAAGGTGTGGAATGAACTACAAGATATTATTTAGGGATGATTTCTCATAAATTTTAGTTTTGGTTTGCATAATGTTTTGATGAGGCAAATCACCCTCTTTAGGGGCCATTTAATGGAAGCAAGAATATATGTTAGAAATGGATAAAAATGAATGCAAATCAATGGCTATCTGTTTACACAAGAAGCGATGTTAAAAAAAAAAAAAAGGATACATTTCTTTCCTATTTTTGTCACACAATGTGGGTATACTACTGTACACGTTTATGTACAACCAGAATAATAGTAAAAAAAAGATACATGGATGTTTTTGTTTCACAGGACATTAGACGTTGGTCTGATGCATCAATGATGCATCAGTGTCAGTGAAAAAAGGATGAGCTTATGATGTCTGAATAAACACATTGAAATGAATGGGTAGGTATGGTGTCCACAAAAAATGTGGATACCACACTTTTGCAGTGGAGTAGCTAGCGTGGGGGGGGGGGGGTCGCCATCAATACATTCTTTAATTTTACCTAGATTGGTGTCTGCAGGACACAGATCTAGTCCAAAGGCAACGTTTAACTGACTCTCTGCATTGTAAACCACAAGCCACTTCAGGCCTGCGGTTTACAAGATACCGAGACCACAGACAGAAGACATCTGCTTCTCGGCACAGGTGGACGTCTTATGTGTGGACACGGTGCATAGAGCACAGGGCGAAGAAGAGGAGGCGGCGGCTCTGTCCATCAACTGTTCAAGGGTAGGTGAGTATTTTTTTTTTTAGCGCAGTTGTGGGTATTTAAATAGTATTTAAATAGTATAAAGTATAATTTACTAGCAGAAGGACCCGGCTTCGCACGGGTATATTTTATTTTTTGTTTGTGTAGTGACCCCATAAGAATTGGCCAGTTTTGCACTTGACATCCAGTATGGCAGTCCAGTATAGGTATAGTCTATTTATGGCTGTGTTGCTATGGAAACCTGGTAAATGAAATGTGAACTTATATTGGCTAATACACGTCATATGACTGAATATTTAAGGACCTGCGAACTGCTATTGACTCATGCAGGACATAAATAGCTTGGTTGCTATGGAAACCTGGTGTAAAGCTGTGTGTATGTCAAGACTGAACCTGCGATTTTCCATTGGTCCATAAGTGTCATGTGATCATGTGCATCTCAGTTTGGATATCAGTGAAAAACCTGCGATCGGTTGTTATGGAAAACCTGGAGTAAAGCTGTGTGTATGTGACCTTGTGTAACAGTGTCATCCACAGCGCCCTGCCCCTTTAAAGCTGATCTGCAGCAGTGAAGAAAAATGGCTGGGTTGTTATTGAAAGCTGGAGTGCAGCTGTGTGCATGTGGCTGACAAAGCTTTGTCAGATTGGAGATGGGCTTGGGTCTGCTGGGGAGTTTCAGCAGCTCGCTGTTGTCTGTAACATACCTTATCAGATTGGAGACAGGCTTGGGTCTGCTGAGAGTTTTCATTAGCTCGAGCAGCAGCCATGCGTTTTGCTGCAGGGGACATGAGTAGTTTAAAAAACGTTTCAATTTATAAGAATGCTGAAATCCAGTATGGCAGTCCAGTCAGTGGCGTAAATACTGGTTTAGCAGTGATAGCAGCTGTCACAGGGCCCGGGACATTAGGGGACCCAGCGGGCCTCTGATGTTTTTTTTTTTTTTTTTAACACCAGCAGGTAACGGGCCCTATTTACTTACCGATCCCCACTCCTGCTCATGGCCGCCTGCACTTCACCTTCTGCAGAGGCAGCTGTGAGCAGGAGAGGGGATTTGGTAAGTAAGGCCTGTGGGCCGTGAACCCCACAAACACTGCTATCATTATACTCTGGGATCTTTTCAGCAGGCTTCGGGCCTCCTTGGTGGTGTCCCAGATGTCGGTGGGCCAGTCCGACGTCATTATGCGTTGCGATACATGCCTGGCTCACGTGACATCTGGTCCAACATTGAAGAAGTAGCGGGAAGTGCGCATAATACTATATGAAGGAGCCACTATGATACTGTGTGCAGGGGCCACTATGGGGCAGAATACTGTCTGCAAGGGCCACTATGGGGCCTAATAGTGTATGCAGGGGCCACTATGGGGCATAATAGTGTGTGCAGAAATGCAGTTTGTGCGTGGGGGGGTTGCCGGGGGGGGGGGTCCCATGTCAAATGTTCGCCTTGGGGCCCTGCCATTGCTAGTTACGCCACTGAGTCCAGTATAGGTACAGTCTATTTATGGCTGTGTTGTTATGGAAACCTGGTAAATTAAATGTGAACTTATATTAGCTGATACACGTGATATGACTGAATATTTAAGGTCCTGTGAACTGCTATTGACTAATACAGGTCATACATAGCTTGGTTGCTATGGAAACCTGTGTGCTTGAGGAGAGTAAACGCCTGCGAGCTCTTATTGGCTGATAAGGGACATGTGACCGTGTGTATGGCAGTTGGAATATGAGTGAAACACTTGCAGGCTTGTATAGACTAATGCTGGTCATTTTTTGGGAATACTGTATCTCAGGAATGGTACGTCCAAGAGAGCTGAGACCCAGTCTATAATATTCCCGGACACCTGATGTACATGTGTGCCAAATTTGGTGAGGATCGGTCCAGTCGTTTGGTCGCGCATAAAGAACAGACAGACAGATAGACAGACAGACAGACAGACAGGAACTCATTTTTATATATATAAGAGATGTTATAAATAACATAATTAATCAAAAATGTATAGTTACCCCCTATCCCTGGGGTGGTCATGTGACATATTCTGATTATCCGGTGACGATCCGTTTCTCCATTTCCGGAAATGAAACGTCACTACTACTACCCCCCGATCCACCCCATTATACTTACCTTCCACGCTTCTTCCTGCAAGACAGCTCCTCCTTCTTTACTGATTCTGCAGACGCGCCGTCTTCTCCAAACGCTGCTCTGCGCACTGCTGCTGATAATCCACCTCTACTGCACAGTTTCCACGCATGCGCAGTAGAGGTGGATCATCGCTGCAGAGAACAGAGCACCGCTGGGAGAAAAGCATGCACCTGCAGTATCAGTAAAGAAGGAGGGACCGTCTTGCAGGATGAAGCATGGAAGGTAAGCATAATGGGGTTGGGGGTTGGGCTGAGTAGGTAGGGAAGGGCGGGATAGCTAGAGAGATAGGGGTGTGGTGTATGGGAGGTCAGGAGATAGAGAGAAGGGAGGGAGAGAGGAAGGGGGGGGTAAGGTGAGATGGGTTAGTGTGGAAATTACATAGCAGGAAGCTATTATGGGAGCAGTATTTATGTCAGGGTGAATCAGGGGCATACTATAAGGAGGCAATTAATTTAATTAAAGGGGATGTCCAGGATAACCAATGTTTTAATATGAGGCTGGGGAAGGTGAAGAAAAATAAGAAAAAAACATACTCACCTGTCCCCGATGTCTCCCAGCGCATTCCAGTCCTGCTGCTCTGGTGTTTTCGTCTGGCAGAAGTCCTAAGGAAAGGACACAGGACATCACAGTGCAGCGGGGATTTCTGCTGGAAGACAACACCGGAGCAGCAGGACCAGACCGCACTGGGAGATGCCGGAGCACTGGGGACAGGTAAATATGTTTTTTTTTTTTTATGTTTTTTTTTTTTTCACCTTCCCCGGCCTAATATTAAAAATGTAGTTATCCTGGAAAAACTCTTTAAGGTGGCACTTGGGATTTATTAAAGGGGATTTCCAGCTCATTTTTATTGATGATCTATCATTAGGACAGATCATCAATAAGAGATCAGTGAATCCCCACTGATCTGCAGTTTGAAGGGGCCATCATGCCTGTGTATATCACACAATGTCTGTTCATAGTTACCATATTATGTAATTACAGCCTTGTCACATAGACGTGTATAGGACGAGGCTGTAGTTACATTACATGGCCGTTATGAAATGAATTACACTATGTAAACAGAGAAGGGGTCACAGTGTGTACACAGGTACCACAGTTCATTCAAACAGCTGATCAGTGGTGGTCCCCACTGTTTTTTGTTTTTTTTTTACTGAAGACCTGGAAAACCTTTTAAATATATGGGGCATTATTAATAAGGGGCACTATTTAAACAGTGTTCACATGGACATTATTAATTTAAAGATGCACTTGGGAGTATTATTCATTATGGGGGGTTATATCATATATTTTATAATTGGGGATAGAAGCAGGATGGAGACTTTATGTACAGTAGGTGATGACAATGTCAGGCAGGTGCCTTGCAAAAGTGAGGAGCCAAAAATCTCTGTGCTGCAAACATTACAGGGACAAATCACAGCTGGAAGAAGTAGTCATGGCCCAGGGTGAAGAGAGGAGCAATGTGAATATTTAAAGTCAGAGATGTCATCTGTAAGTCACTAAATGTTACTGAAATGTATACACCTAAATGGTCTGTAGATCCCTATGCAGAGTTGATATCTACCACAATACGGTCACCGTATAGTGATACTATCAGTATACCTAAGTCGGAGTCCCACTTGGACGTGTTTGCCCCACCTGTGCTGAGCCCCTAGCTGCGCCTCTGCACTTACGTGATATGTGGATGTAAGCGTGTTAGTTCACCCAGTCACTCAGTCTTCAAACAAGCATATAAACACCCTCTGCTGTGCTCTCTTTCTCCTGTATTGTCTGTTGATCCCAGTTCAGTTTCCACGCTGTACCTTTTAGGACTAAAACACACCAGCACTGAGGTAGGAACACATCCCTTACTTCCCAACAGCAGCACAATAGTGGGGCATTTCTGCGCCTATGTGCTGGTAGGACAGAACGGAATTTTTACTAAATTACCTATAAATAGTTAAATTAATAAGACCATCCTCCTCCTCAATATAAAGGTTTTTTTTTTTCCTTCCCCATATTGAGTTAATGTGTTTTTGTATTCTTCACTTACCCCCTCCTTGTTCCTGATTGGGACCCCTGCCGGGGTCTTCTTTTTCTTTGTTCTTAGACAGTCGTTAACTGTCTTTTTCAGCTTGGAGTCTTGACTTCTGGGCTGTTAGCTGCTTTGGTAGCTCAGGTCTTGGCGTGGTCTGATGACATGGCCAGCCTGGCTGGGATCCTTCACGTCTGTGTGTAAGATGCCGGTAGTTGCGTTGAGCATATCAGTGCAACGCCTACCTAAGTGTGAACGCTTCTTGATGACATCAGTTTTTAGGCGCCGGATGTGTCACGGCTTCATGCAGCACCTTGTACAGTGGGGAAAAAAAGTATTTAGTCAGCCACCAATTGTGCAAGTTCTCCCACTTAAAAAGATGAGAGAGGCCTGTAATTGACATCATAGGTAGACCTCAACTATGAGAGACAAAATGAGAAAACATATCTAGAAAATCACATTGTCTGATTTTTTAAGAATTTATTTGCAAATTATGGTGGAAAATAAGTATTTGGTCACCTACAAACCAGCAAGATTTCTGGCTCTCACAGACCTGTAACAACTTCTTTAAGAGGCTCCTCTGTCCTCCACTCATTACCTGTAGTAATGGCACCTGTTTGAAATTGTTATCAGTATAAAAGACACCTGTCCACAACCTCAAACAGTCACACTCCAAACTCCACTATGGTGAAGACCAAAGAGCTGTGGAAGGACACCAGAAACAAAATTGTAGCCCTGCACCAGGCTGGGAAGACTGAATCTGCAATAGGCAAGCAGCTTGTTGTGAAGAAATCAACTGTGGGAGCAATAATTAGAAAATGGAAGACATACAAGACCACTGATAATATCCCTCGATCAGGGGCTCCACGCAAGATCTCACCCCTTGGGGGCAAAATGATCACAATAACGGTGAGCAAAAATCCAAGAACCACACAGTGGGACCTAGTGAATGACCTGCAGAAAGCTGGGACTAACGTACCAAAGGCTACCGTCAGTAATACACTATGCCGCCAGGGACTAAGATCCTGCAGTGCCAGACGTGTCCTCCTGTTTAAGCCAGTGCATATCCGGGCCCGTCTGAAGTTTGCTAGAGAGCATTTGGATGTTCCAGAAGAGTATTGGGAGAATGTCATATGGTCAGATGAAACCAAAGTAGAACTGTTTGGTAGAAACACAACTCGTCGTGTTTGGAGGAGAGTGAATGCTGAGTTGCATCCAAAGAACACCATACCTACTGTGAAGCATGGGGGTGGCAACATCATGCTTTGGGGCTGTTTCTCTGCAAAGGGACCAGGACGACTGAGCCGTGTACATGAAAGAATGAATTGGGCCATGTATCGTGAGATTTTGAGTGCAAATCTCCTTCCATCAGCAAGGGCATTGATGATGAAACGTGGCTGGGTCTTTCAGCATGACAATGATGCCAAGCACACCGCCAGGGCAACGAAGGAGTGGCTTCGTAAGAAGCATTTCAAGGTCCTGGAGTGGCCTAGCCAGGCTCCAGATCTCAACCCCATAGAAAACCTTTGGAGGGAGTTGAAAGTCCGTGTTGCCCAGCGACAACCCCAAAACATCACTGCTCTAGAGGAGATCTGCATGGAGGAATGGGCCAACATACCAGCAACAGTGTGTGCCAACCTTGTGAAGACTTACAGAAAACGTTTGACCTCTGTCATTGCCAACAAAGGAAATATAACAAAGTATTGAGATGAACTTTTGTTATTGACCAAATACTTATTTTCCACCATAATTTGCAAATAAATTCTTTAAAAATTAGACAATGTGATTTTCTGGATTTGTTTTCTCATTTTGTCTCTCATAGTTGAGGTCTACCTATGATGTCAATTACAGGCCTCTCTCATCTTTTTAAGTGGGAAAACTTGCACAATTGGTGGCTGACTAAATACTTCTTTTCCCCACTGTATGCAGCATTAGGGAAGTGGCCGGTGCAGGAGATGTTTGGGTGACTTCCTCCCATAGATGGGCAGCAGCAAAGTTTCTTCCCAGGTATTTAAACTGGTGTATTAAATGCACTCTTTTAGAAGTTATAAATAAGTAAAGAAAGGGAAAGTTAAACAATAAATAAATAAATAACAAAAGGGTTATTGTTAAAGGGGTATTCCAACAAACATAACCATTTTTAAATTTGTAGATAATTGAAAGTTAAATATTTTTGCAAATATAAGTAATTAAACATTTTGCAGAGTTATAAAGATTTTCTCTAAATATCTTGTGGTCACAAGTTGTTGTCTTGATCAATTGCCAGTGGATACAACTATGAATGCAGGACCTTTCTAAGGTCAGAAAATCAGACATGATTTCCTTATTGTGGCCGGGATATCTTCTGATACATGTAGTGCCCCTGACTGATAACCCAGCAACAATAAGAAAATCATAGCTGGGTTTTTGACAAATCCCAGACCATAGAAAGTTTCTGCATTTGTGGTCGTATCCATTGGCAACCAATCAAGACCACAGACTGTCACCACTAAGATAGTTAGAGAAAATCTTTAAAACTCTGAAGAATTTTTAACTACTTATATTTGCAAAAATGTTTAAATTTTAATCATCTACAAATATAGACATGGTTATGTTCATGGGAATACCCCTTTAAGTTACAGAACTACTGTCAAAAATTTCTGGAGGAAATAGGAGGGTTTTAACTAGAGACCACTCGTTCTCCCTCTATATAAGCTTGCCTTTCTTGCTGCTTTGCCTCTTTGTTTCTAGCAAAGAGCCTGACAATATAACTTATATATATAAAATTTGGCTGTATTTTGTGATATTACTCTAAGATAAATGTTTTATCCTTTTTTTCTCCACCTCAGTCTATGAGTCTGGGTTAACTTTGTATTTTTAGGTTTTCATTAGATGTCTTCCTCTGTGTCTGGTGGTGGCATCTAAACGCAAACATCTTTCCTGCAGGAAATGTGACATCCCTTTACCCAATGACTATGAATACAACACTTGCTGTCAGTTTCGCCCTAAAGGGCCTACTGATAAGCCCACTATCACAGATGTTGTCATGTGGGTTAAGGAATATGTGCAGGACTCGATGAAGGTCTTAAAGGAGTCCTTATCTCATCTGTCAAAAAGGCCAAGACGTAGTGAGACATCTTCGATTATCCACTCTGACAAGGATTTCTGAATCTTGGATGAAACTAACACCTTATTGAAGATTCTAATATGGATATAGATTCTGCTGGAATAAATCCAGAAACTACTAAAATCCATCAGATCAGACCACCATGATGTTGATCCTGGGGAAGCTTCAGAAACCAGCCCTAGGGGGCCCAGGGCCTTCAAAGTGGATGAGACAGAGACCTCAACAATCTAGAAGTCAATATCAGGGATGTCCCAGGTTTCAAAGGAGAAATCCTGAATTTAGTAACCCCAGAGATGAGAAGAAGACTAAGAAACTGGAGTTCTGACAATTATCCTCCTGGGAGGATAACCAATCCTGGGAAAATAACATCGCAGACCCCTGGGTCCTGGAAAAAGATTCTGAGGGAGACTGTATGGTCATCATATATATTCTCCAACAGGGAGATTATATGGCCACGCTAGATCTAAAGGACACCTATCTACACGACACAATTCTTACTTCTCACAGGAAGAATCTAAGAATTCGTGGAGATCATAGAGGGTCATCTAGGACACCTAGTTTACCTCTCTTCCATTCGGAATAACTTCGGCTTCTTATGTCTTTACCAACTTGGAATCCTCGTTGGCTGCAGTGCTCAGAGTCCAAGGGATCTCCATTGTCCCTTACTTGGACAGTTGGCTATTAAAATCCCCCTCCAGAGCAGGCATACAGCAGCATTTATCTACCACCATCAGTTACCTCCAACAGCTAGGTTTGATAGTGAATTCGGAAAAATCCCATATAACTCCAGAAACTCAGAAGCAGTTTCTTGGGTTAATCATCATTTTTTAGCCTGATGAAGATCTCGCTTCCACCTTCCACAAATGAGAGGATTATAGCAGCTGCAAAGTTTCTGTTGATCCCCCGTCCAGTCACCATCAGGACGGGCATGAAAGCTTTGGGGCTAATGTCTGCAGCCGTCATGAGCACTATGGCATCTTTGCCCCCTCCAGAGGGAATTACAGTCCCAGCAGACTAGACAAAAAATTCTCCCTGTCTCAAGAAGCCCGTCTATCCCTCAAGTGGTGGATTCATCTAAGAGACGGGAAGTCCACGGTTCAACCTCATTGGACGATGTTGACAACGGATGCATCACTTCAGGTTGGAGATCCCACCTAGACAAGATTCTTGTCCAGGGGTCTTGGAATACCAACAAGAGGATGATGTTGTCCAACTAGAGAAAACTCTGAGCTGTACAATTGGCACTCCTGCACATTTCCAATCAGCTGAAGGGGAAAGCAGTCAGAGTGGGTTCAGAGAACATGACGACAGTTCCCTACTTGAACAAAAAGAGGAACTCGGTCTCAACCTTTTCTCAGCGAAGTGGGGAGAATCTTGAGGTGGGCAGAGAAGAATTTATCTAATTTCTCTGCTGTTCATATCAAGGGATCGCTGAATGTAATAGCCAATTGAGTCGAGGCCTCGCCATTCCAGAGGTATGGTCTCTCCATCCAGAAGTCTTCCAGTCAATCACCCAAAATGGGGTTATCCAGAAGTAGATGAGAGAAAAAAAAGAGAAAAACTCTACAAAACACAATGAAAAACACTAGAAAAAAACACAATGCATTTCTGCTGTGTTTATTTCCACAGCATTTTGCTGTATGGGGCCTTAGCCTAAATGTGTTGTGCGAAATATATTGTAAAGCTATCACTTAGTACACACTGACACTTATTCAAACACTTGATACAACAGGAGCAGAGAAAAAGAGTTCACGTTGAGTCAAGTATCATTAAAACAAACAGCACTCACATCTCACCTGTTTGTTGTCCATCTTAAAGTGGTTTTCCGGGCAAAAAAAAAAAATCATTTTTCATAAAAAGGTCAATTAGTGCTATTAATAGTTTAATAAATGCCAACAAATACCTTTAGCAGTGTTTTGAGTGATTTCTGGGGTTCTCAGTGAGCTCTTGGCATCTTTAGCATTTGTTTATGTCCCTATCTTCCTGTGGTTTGTTTCCTACAAGTTCCATGACACTTCACTTCACCTTCCTCTCTCATCCCATCCCTTTTTCATACACCCCCCTCCCTGTTTCCCTAGCTAGACTGCCGGCTATTGCCCATGCGCATAATGACTATAGTATATTGTATACTCGCTGAATACAGGCAGACTGGGCTGGGAGAGAATACCAGCTACTGCGCAAGCGTGGTTTACTCTCGATTGCGCAAGCCGGCATGTCCCCAGCCTTCCATCTCATGCCGGCAAGAAGAAGCAAGGGCGGTCTTTCATGGAGCCTGGCGTGACGTCACTTCCAGAAGTGATGTCACGGCTCCACTCCAGTCCAGAAAGGAAGAGAAGTCGGGTGAGTATAGTGTGTGGCTTCTCAGTGCACTGCACACTATTGCGCATGCGTGGGGGGTCGGCACATGGAAGAGGAGAAGCGGGGGCTTATCAAAGATGGCGCGTCTGCCCGGGTCTACAGGAAAAGGTAAGTACAAAGGGGCTGGGAGGGGCGAGGCCTTTAGACTGACGTAACGGGTCAGGATATGGATTATACTGAGGACCCGTTACGTCACATGACCTACATATAATACTGTCAAAATATACAATATGTTAAATAAACATATATTACAAAGTTGGAGAGGGGGCATGGGGGATTTAGCTTAAAAATATTGGATTATCCTGAACAACCCCTCTAAATAATATAAAAAAAACATAGATGTGTTGATGGTGTATTCCATAGTATCTTAAGAAAGCACAAAATAAAATCATATCACTGAGAACAGAAGCAGTCTCTATTATACTGGGGAAAAACCTTGTTGGTTATGATATATTTAAATAATATTTTCATGATATTTACTTAATAAAATCTTCCACTTTAGTAATACCTGATTCTGAGTCAGTGTCGGACTGGGATATCGATTTGTTTCTAGGGGCCCACCACTAGGACCCCTGCAGATCAGCTGTTCCGAGACAACGTTCCTAATAATAATGCCATGCTGCTCACCTGCCATACGATGTGCACCACTGCACTACCTAAACCCACCACTACACTCTCTATGGCAAGTGAGCAGCGTGGCTCCTGGAATTGTTAGCATTATTTGTAGCTGCACTGTCCTGGAAAAGCAGATCTGCAGAGATCCTGGCTGTCGGAAACCTACAGGCCATCAATATTAGAAAGATGGATAAACCCTTTAAAGAGGTTATCCAGGAATTGGAGCAACCCATGTGGCAGGAGGGAGGTGTAAAATAAAAAAAAAAGCATACTCACCTATCCCCAGTGCTCCGTTGTCTACCACCAGTGTCCATTCAGTCTTGTGCTGGCATCTTCTTGCTGGGAGTCCTGCGCCAAGCAGACACTGGTGGGGGGCAATAGGGTGCTGGGGAGACAGGTGAGTATGTTTTGGTGTTTTTTTTTATTACACCTCCTTGGCCACCAAAGGGGTTGCTCCAATTTATAGACAACCTTTTTAAATTTTTTATGGCCCCTTCACTGGTCCCCCATACTGTATGGGGACCAGTGATGGGGACATTATATTGTGTGGGGATAGTGATGGGCGCTAACATCCTGTGGGGTGGGGGACATTAAAGTTTGCGGGGCATTAGGGGGGAGTATAAAAGTGGTTGTTGGGCTTAATTTTTTTATGGTCTATCCTCAGGATAGGTCATTAATACCTGATCGGTAGAGGCTGGCACCTAGCCCCATCAGCTGTACCAAGAATGTGCCAAGAATTTTCAAGCCAATTAATAGAAGTTGTAAAGTTAGACTAAACAGTCTAAGAATACGACAGATTTATCAAACAGCATCAGGCAGTTTGATAAATCTGGAACAGTTTAAGACTGTCTAATCTTTTAGACAAAATGGCAAACTTTGTACACCGTATAAATATGCCATTCCCTCTTAGTTACCCTAAGAGACATGTGACTTATATGACATACATTTACTACATTCAGCTGAATCTAAAATTGGACAATCTCTTGCAGGATGAACAAACTTGTTTCTACTAGGGTCTCATTAGTGACAGAGGTCCATGCCAAATAATAAAATATTGCTCATCTTTTCAATTATTATTTTTCAGTGCAGTACAACATTAAAATACACACAAATGGGGCCATTTATAATAGCTGAAGCTAGATGCAGACATGTAGAACAGAGGCGATAAACATATGATCACTCCGGTCAAAAGAGCCTGCCCAGCGGTGTTTCTACAGGGTGCCTCACAGCTTGTGAAGCAGATATTTACCAGGTATAGTTATATTATTGCTATATTACTTTGCAGACACATTGTGAATGCTTTGCTACTAGAATGTGAGAAATATTTAAGCTCCATAGTCATTATTTAACTGTCCTAAACTTGCACTTCAGAATTGACTTAGTGGAATGGTTTACTAAAGTTAAAAAATAAAAACAACTAAATGAAAAATACAGGAGAGAGAATGTGTTATACAGGTGCATCTCAATAAATTAGAATATCTTTGAAACATTTCTTTCTTTCAGTAATTAAATTAAAAAAGTGGCCTCCTATATTTTCTAGATTCTTTACACACAGAGTGTTCTATTTCAAGTGTTTTAGTTCTGTAAATGTTGATTATGGATTACAGGTAATGAAAACCAAAATCTGAGAAAATTAGAATATTGTAAAAAAGTTCAGTATTGTAAATTCAGTATCACGTTGCAAGGTTTCCTAAGCCTTTAAATGGTCCCTCAGTCTGGTTCAGTAGGACACACAATCATGGAAGACGCTGATTATGAATTACTGAAATGAATGAACGTTTCAAAGATATTCTAATTTATTGAGATGCACCTGTATATGATATATACATTGCTTATTGTACCTCTAGCAGCCTTAAATATGTGCAGTCCATTCCTGTACTTATTATGTCATTATATACCATTTGTAAGCCTGATGAATACTTCCCCAGTGATTTATTAACACAGGACACATTGTTACAGCTTCTAGTATTACTCTGAATAAATTGGGGAGAGGAGTCTGGAATGTAAGGATGGTAAACATTGTGTTTTGTTTTGTATCTGGGCACTTATTAACCCTTGTTTTTCATTGTCTGAGTTGTTTCATCCTCTGTTATTCTGGTCATATACATATGCTGCAGATCTCAGTAGGATTGGCTAACTATCTAAAGTTTATGGGGATCTCCTAACCCTCACTTGATGGCAGATATCAGGGGAGTCAAGAATTGGGTAGCTGGATTTCAATTGCTAGTTCTGATCTCAGGATGATAAGAACTACCAGAGGAGAGGATAGAGTTGTTTAGCAGCAACTTTCTGCCCTCTCCCATTCAGCACACAAGCATTGCTGTGCCGAGTGAAGCAAGCATGTGTTTGGGGGAGTTGGATGAGATTGCTGTTGGCGAACAGTTTTGGCTTGCTTTAGGTTCTTCTAATAAGCCACAAATTTTTCATCTGTAAGCAACATTAGCAATCTTTTTACAGTAACCAAACATTTTCCTGGGGGTGATAGTGGTGTTGGTAGATGGTTGGGGGGAGGTTATAAAATAATCACTAGCCTATGCTTTATGAAAACAAACGTTTATAACTGTCTTTATGATTTAGTGGCACACTTTCCATCTTTTACTAAGACAGCCCTCAAGGGTCCATAGTGGAAAATTGGTAGCTCCTGTGTCAGGCAAAAAACAACGCGAAGAACAGGAGTTAAATGAAATACGTGATGCTTATGTCTGTTATAGCTATTATACGTAGTAGATGAGATTGGATGAAGACACAGGTCCATCAAGTGCAGCTTGTAATCTTACAGCATTGATCCAGAGGAAGGCAAAAACCCCATGAGGTTTATGGTGGTTGGAAGAGACTAGACCAGAGTCATACCAAGCCTAGTCTTTACCTGGGGCAAAGATTCAGATCTATGTTGTATACCTGTATTTAAAATGTTTTTTCCAGTTTGTTTGTATACTGAAGAATTAAACAAGTTTCTAATATACCTTCTATATCAATTCCTTGTGGTTTTCTACATCTTTGTGCCTGTGAATCATGGTTTACTTCCAGTGGTTAAAAATCAGTCCATGGTCATGTGATATACAGACCATGGTCATGTGATTTACGGTCCATGGTCATGTGACACACACAGTGCACAGCTCGTTAGTCACAGCTCAGTAATCAGATGTCTGCCTGGTAATGAGCTGTGCACTTGTGTGTGTCACATGACCATGGACCGTAAATCACATGACCATGGACTCATGTTTATCTACTGAAAGTAAGCAAAATGGATGACAGCAAGCAGAGATCTAGAAAACCGTGAGGAATTGATACAGAAAGTATATTGGAAAATTGTATAACGTTTCATTATACAAAAAATAACATTTATTTGCTCAAACTGGACAAGCCCTTTTATTAAGATAGCCAAGGGACAGTTTGTTCATTGCTGTCCTGTGGCACCCAGAAATATGGCCCAGACCACTCTCACTCTGCCTTGAAAACAATGGCTTCTAATGACCATATTGTTTGAGCATGGTCCTAGTAATTATACCTACTGTAAATCTGTTTTCCCACACAAAGAACAATAAATTAATCAGCATGTCATCTGATCCTTCGGAATGTGACAAGAATAAATATTAAGCAACAGCCAGCTTTCCAGACATTTCACATCCCACTCTCTTTTTCCATTGGGAAAAGCCCAGCAAACAGCAAATGATTTCAATGAGTGAATTAACTGTATATGGTGACAGTATGGATGTTATTATTATTGGCAGCATCAACAAAGGTTGGAGATCACCTCAGTTATGTACTTACATAGATAGGGTAGCTCTGACATAGGTCTCTATCATTTCTTTACGGTATAAAGCAAAGATAGATGTTATCATTACTAAACTGTTGCATGTATCCCTGTATTTAGGATTTGTGTTCTGTTCTACAAAACATATTACATTCATATTGAAGAGCCCTAAACTGACTTTAATGCATGGGCTGTAGTATTAGGTACAACTGCTTGTATAGACAATCTGTTGTGCCTATGTTGACTATAAAGGAGATAATGTGCTCACAGGATACAGCTATTCTTAGAAGTGTTTTCATGGTAAGACAGGGTTTTTCTAAAGTGCAGAATACTCTATGTTTCCCCTTTTTATTTTAAAGACAACACTGAGGATGCTGATGACCCATTGTTACAATCTGCTTCACAGGCCATGTGATGTCACATTCATCTGTCACATGGTCTATTTGCAGCTCAGTCCCTTTCATGTGAATGGGGCTGAGCTGCAATACCAAGCCTATACAATACTATACAAACAATTCTGTGTTCCCTTCTAACACCTGATTGGTGGGATTTCAAGTCTCGGATACCCAACAATTTGAGGGCAGGTCATTAATATTTAAGGCCTAAAAAAAACCTTAAACAGAGTTTATCAGCAGTAAAAGCATTATAAACCTAATCATAGTATCCTGTAGAGGTGATTCTACAGTTTCTAAATATGCATCTGTTATTCAGCTTTGGAACCCCATGTTCATGTTAATTCTTGCTTTATTCATATGCTGGTGAGGGGAACAGTACTTTGGGGGCGTGCCTTAGCTTGCCTGGGCTTTGGTCTCAGCTCTAGATTCCCAGACTTTCCCTCATTTGCATATGAATAAACCCACAATTTACATGAAAATGGAGCTCGAGGGCTGAATAACAGAAGCATATTTGGAAATTGTACCTCTACAAGATTAGGTTTATAATGATTTTACTGCTGACAGACTCCCTTTAAGTATTGACAAAATTGTGTTTCTTTCTATGAAATCTGGAAAAAAACAGCTGAAAAATGTATTGTTTAAGAACACTAATTTACAGTTCTACAGTTTATAGTTTAGATCTGAAATTTTCTAAAATTATTTTTTTTTTTTAGTTTGAAAAACCACTCATTCTCTAGAAGAGCCCTGCAGGACGCTATCTTGTATACTTCTGCTACACTTCAGCATCAAAATTGTAGTAGCATTTGTGATTTTTTTCTATGTTTAAGTGCTGCCAAAGAACAGGATACTGCCCTTCTTTGCATATTTGTATTATGAATTCTAAAGTAGAAATCCCTTGCCTTAGCACAGTAGGAAATATAAAAATACAAATTGTGGGAATAGCAAAGACACCAAACAAAAGCCTAACTTTGAGATGTATTTCCTCTCCCTTGAAACCTTTCATCTTTATTGTAGTTCAGATGCCATTATTGTATGTTTGAAGGCTTTTATGACCTGGGTCAATTTAGGTCTAGGTGTAGTCCTCACATTCAGTACCTGTAAATGGAATCTGTGAAGTACATCTCAATATCAATAAAGCTTGAAAACAACTCTTGGACCATTGTAGCAACTAAAAATTCTGTCTCTATGCCACTAAGACAAGTATGAGATACTAAGGCCCATTCTCTAAAAGTCAGTAATCCAACAAAGTCTGGTATAACTATAGCTTTCCATTTGCTTTAATGTTTGCAGCTATTTCCAAGAGCAGTCTGTTTTGTCTTATGCAGGTTAGTCCAACATGCTGTGATTATGTTGTATACCAGTACACTGCTCCCTGAAGCTATGATTATATATTAGTGGGTATGCAGGTACAGTAGGGAAAAAAAAGTATTTAGTCAGCCAACAATTGTGCAAGTTCTCCCACTTAAAAAGATGAGAGAGGCCTGTAATTGACATCATAGGTAGACCTCAACTATGAGAGACAAAATGAGAAAACATATCCAGAAAATCACATTGTCTGATTTTTAAAGAATTTATTTGCAAATTATGGTGGAAAATAAGTATTTGGTCAATAACAAAAGTTCATCTCAATACTCTGTTATATATCCTTTGTTGGCAATCACAGAGGTCAAATGTTTTCTGTAAGTCTTCACAAGGTTGGCACACACTGTTGCTGGTATGTTGGCCCATTCCTCCATGCAGATCTCCTCTAGAGCAGTGATGTTTTGGGGCTGGTGCTGGACAACACGGACTTTCAACTCCTTCCAAAGGTTTTCTATGGGGTTGAGATCTGGAGACTGGATAGGCCACTCCAGGACCTTGAAATGCTTCTTATGAAGCCACTCCTTCGTTGCCCTGGCAGTGTGCTTGGGATCATTGTCATGCTGAAAGACCCAGCCACGTTTCATCTTCAATGCCCTTGCTGATGGAAGGAGGTTTGCACTCAAAATCTTACGATATATGGCCCCATTCATTCTTTCATGTACACGGATCAGTCGTCCTGGTCCCTTTGCAGAGAAACAGCCCCAAAGCATGATGTTGCCACCCCCATGCTTCACAGTAGGTATGGTGTTCTTTGGATGCAACTCAGCATTCACTCTCCTCCAAACACGACGAGTTGTTTTTCTACCAAACAGTTCTACTTTGGTTTCATCTGACCATATGACATTCTCCCAATACTCTTCTGGAACATCCAAATGCTCTCTAGCAAACTTCAGACGGGCCCGGATATGTACTGGCTTAAGCAGGTAGACATGTCTGGCACTGCAGGATCTGAGTCCCTAGAAGCGTAGTGTGTTACTGATGGTAGCCTTTGTTACGTTAGTCCCAGCTTTCTGCAGGTCATTCACTAGGTCCCCCCATGTGGTTCTGGGATTTTTGCTCACCATTCTTGTGTTTATTTTGACCCCACGGGGTGAGATCTTGTGTGGTGCCCCTGATGGAGGGAGATTATCAGTGGTCTTGTATGTCTTCCATTTTCTAATTCTTGCTCCCACAGCTGATTTCTTCACACCAAGCTGCTTGCCTACTGCAGATTCAGTCTTCCCAGCCTTGTGCAGGTCTACAATTTTGTTTCTGGTGTCCTTCCACAGCTCTTTGGTCTTCACCATAGTCGAGTTTGGAGTGTGACTGTTTGAGGTTGTGGACAGGTGTCTTTTATACTGATAACAATGTCAAACAGGTGCCATTACTACAAGTAATGAGTGGAGGACAGAGGAGCCTCTTAAAGAAGAAGTTACAGGTCTGTGAGAGCCACAAATTGTGCTTGTTTGTAGGTGACCAAATACTTATTTTCCACCATAATTTGCAAATAAATTCTTAAAAAATCAGACAATGTGATTTTCTAGATATGTTTTCTCATTTTGTCTCTCATAGTTGAGGTCTACCTATGATGCCAATTACAGGCCTCTCTCATCTTTTTAAGTGGGAGAACTTGCACAATTGGTGGCTGACTAAATACTTTTTTCCCCACTGTATAGATAAACACACTAGAATGAACCCTATACATGTGTACACTACATGTAAAAATTAACATTTTAAATTTAAGCCTAGTTGTAGTCCTGACATGCAGTATACATAAATGGAATCTGCAAAGTGCATCTCAATATCAATAATGATTGTGAATATTTATTTCACTAGGAGCTATTTTGTTTTACTGTAAATAGAGATGAGAGAAACTCCTAAGATTTATTTTAGGTCCATTTCAACAGATCCATATGGAAGATTCGATTAAATAATTTTGGTAAAAGTTGAAAGTGCTCCAGTTGCCTTGAAAAGTCGTGTAAGATACTCCGAGGTCTCCTAGGACTGTTTCAACTATTTTCAAGCTCTTCAACGTAAAGGCAGCATTAGACATTCCTCACATGACAGTGATAAGTGGGTGTGTGACATCTGATTTTTTAATAAACATTACATGGCTGTTTTAAAAACCATGAAAATCTATGGGTGTATTTATATGTCCAGTTTTTATTAATCATGAAAATACACAAATCTCAATCTCATCTGTTTGAATGGTCTTCACTTTGATGACAGTGCAGGTTGATGGCTTTTAAAAACTAATTGATATGTTTGTTTTTCAGACATTGGGCACGTGAAGAAAGGAACCATTGCATGAATAAGGCCTTAGTATTCTCAATCTGTGAATCTGTGATTGTTGTGATGCAGCACACTTATAGCAATGGCTACTACCTGTGTGACTGTCCAACTGCCTGCTTAAAGTGTAACTAAACTTTCAGACAAATTTATATTTTTTGGCAGTATTTGTGTCATTAATAAATTTTGTAATATGATTTATTAACATTAACATTTTGTCTCCTTTCTGTGAAATTCTTCATCACTTTATTTTTTCCCTTGCTGCTGTATTGAGAGCTGTTCCTGCCTCTTACTGGGTAACAGTGTATGGATTAGGGGGCTGAGTAAAATGCAGAGAAAATTAGAGTAGAGGTCACTTTAAAAAGTTATATATATATATATATAAAGAGTTATAAAATGTATATCGGATTAGGATATTTATATCATATATATTATACAGCTGCATATAAGTATCCTAATCCTGACTGTGTTTTCAACCAGCGATCTCTCTGGAAATAATATAGATAGCATTGCACTGAATCTCCTCTTTCATATGACAACAAAAGCAAGTTTCTACGTTTTATAACTCTGGACATATATGGACAGTTTTTTCTTAAACAAATTGTAATGCTATGCTTTGATGATAAATGAAAGATGTTAAAAATAAAGTTTTGGAGGATGCCAGTTTGTGCCTGTTCTCCATCTTACATTCCTTTCTCGGGCGCTGCCCAGAGTTCATCCCCTCCTTTACATTTATCTGTAATGGGGTGAAACTTCTTGTCTATGCCTTATCCAATAGTTATGTGCTAAAACGTACGTGACAACTTTATACCCAATCATGTTATGTTAATTATACCATTCGTACCTTCTCTTTGTCTATGCAATGTATAAACACACCTACAATGTATAAAAACCTCAACCATCTGCTCATTGACTCATACCAATTGTACTAATTTGGACTTTAATACAGTGATACTTAGAGCGGACTTCGCTCACAAAGTCTATAAGGAAAGTAGTAAAGTGCATTTAGGTTAAATATATAGTACAATCACAATGTACATTAGAGGATCAGAAGAATGGATATTAAAGTTTATTATTGTATACATGCGAAGGACTTTCTGTTTATATCAGTCCTCATTCACTTAAATGTTAAATTCTAAAAGTCCATTGAACCTGTATTCCGTTTTTAGGTTAAGTTAATTTATTAATATGATAGCTGTTTCAACACACTGAAATAAATGTAAATCTCCTAAATCACTTTAAGGCTGCTGCCCCACATTGCGGAAACGTAGCTTTTTTTGTTGCAGATTGTGCTGTGATTTTTGGAGCCAAACTCAGGAGTGGATTGGGCAGAAGGTAGAAATATAAGAGCTTTCTATATATTTCTCATTCCTTCTTAGCTTTAGCTAAAAAAAAAAAAAAAAAAACGCAGTAAAATCTGCAACAAAAAAGCTGTGAATCTGCAATCCTTCCCCTCTTTTTCCAAAATTATTTTTAATTGAAATGTAATGACTGATGAGATCTTTTCCAGCTAAAAATTCTAACTCACTTCCTTTCCTTTTCACAAGCTGGAGGATGAACCATACAGTATACACCTCTGAGCAACTTCTTCAGCAAGCAATGCCATCTGGCAAAAAGTATCTAAATGAACAAGTCATAACATGGAGCTTTTGGCAATTTGCACAGATCTATTGTATCACTAGATTTGTTATTGTGTTGCTGACTGCACCTGTTTCTCGCTTGCTTAGTGTGCTTGTATAGTTATTGAAAGGACAGTCTTGTGTGCATATGATTGGAATAAAAAATCTGTAATACTGGCTATGTATACCGCGCATACTATATGTTGCATGTTAATGAAAAAATTGAAGGAATTCACTTTCTACATATGACATACACCCACATTGACCTACCTGAAAAGCAGAATTAGTGTGACCAATTGTTCCATCTCGGGTTTTTTCACTGAGCTCCATGTCACATCAGCAAGAATTTGTAAATGTTCCAACCACACGAGTGATTCCTGAACACACAAGTACAGAGGTTTACCTGCCTGCAGTCACTCCCAGCTTGTATTTTGTTTCCTTGCTCCACCCTTTAAGAAACATACTTATTCATTCTAACATAGGTTGCTAAAGACTGTAAATTGCTCATTTCCATATAAAGATGGGAACTGTTGCAATCTCATGTGTCATTGCTCTATTTACCCAGAGGTGACAACTGTTTCATTCTTGTACAATGTACACGCATCACACATAGCAAATGTTAGTTAACTTTGTAAATGACAGAAACTTACGTACACAAATGAAATCAGTAGAAGGATTTTGTAATCAATTGAGAAATACAATACAGGATGGCTATATACAGACATGAAAAAAAAAAGTCCACCCTCTTTAAATTCTATGGTTTTACATATCAGAACATAATAAAAAAATATGGTCTATAAAAGGTCTTAAAATTAGGTAAATACAACCTCAGATGAACTACATGCAACAAATTTCACCTTGTCATTATTTAACAAATATGAAGCCAAAATGAAAAAGCCAAGTGTGAAAAACTAAGCCCACCCTATAAATCAATAGCTTATGGAACCACCTTTGGTTACATCCCCACGTTGTGGAAATGCAGCTTTTTTTATTGCAGATTTTGTTGCGGTTTTTTGAGCCAAAGCCAGGAGTGGATTTAGCAGAACGTAGACATATAAGAACTTCCTATATATTTCATATTCCTTTTGTTGCCAAAAAAATCTGCAACAAAAAAAGCTGCGTTTCTACAATGTGGGGCCTTCGCCTTTAGCAGCAATAACTTGATGTAATTGCCTTATATTGTTCTGGAGGAATTTTCCCCTTTTCTTTACAAAATTGCTTTAGTTCATTGAGGTTTGGGGGCATTTGCGGAAAAGCTGCTTTTTTTTGCAGATTTTTCTGCGTGTGGGCTACTAGGCTATTGCAACACATTGATTCTTTATTTTTTTGCAGCCATTCTGTTGTAGATTTGCTGGTGTGCTTGGGATCATTGTTCTATTGCATGATACAGTTTTGACCAAGCTATACCTGTTGGATATATGGCCTCGCATTTGCCGTATCTATACATTGATACAGAGGATTTTATGTCCTTATACATAAAATCATCAAAGTAAATTGTGATATGCTAATGTAATACCAAGTATAAATTACATGCTTTTAGGTTCTTTTATCATTATTTGTGGATCACATATTTGTTAGGATCTTGTCTCTTCACTGAATTAAATAGTGTGCAGACTGAGCTTTTCTGTCCAGTAAAAACAAATGAAATTGATAGAAACATATTGACCTATACCTCATTTTGGTATGTCATTTCCCCATTTAAAGCTATGGGTGTATCAGACAATGATAGCGTACCTATATACAAACAAATGCTGCTGTCATAGCCCACAAATGAACCCAGATGTACTGACTGCTCTGGGTAGGATACATAGTACTAAGTCTTGAGAGTAATGACATATTTGCCAAAAGGTCACCTTACCAAATAAATAATGCACCTGGGGGGGATTGGAGCCCGAAAGTGGTCCTGTAAAAAAAAATGTAAAAGTGGCCCCATTTTATAGGCAGGCTCATTGCAAGTAGGCAGAGTCAATACAAGTAGACAGGGCCAGCACAAGTAGCTCCTCCATGTAAAGCAGTCCTGTGTAAAGTAATTTTGCACAGGACTGCTTTACATGGAGTGAGAGTCAGCAGTCCTATGTAAGTTACCATGTCAGACTGAAATTGTAACTTACACAGGACTGCTGCCTGTGTAAGTAAAGTTATAGGCAGTGGGGTCAGGGTGACAATTAAACTGCAGGTACAGTAGCAGTCACCATCACTCTCATAGTTCGCTGACTACTCAATTTAGAGGCTCTCAGGATTTGGACAAACTCCGGAGGGGCCCAGGGCAGGTGTAACATAAAAAAAAAAAAAATTCCCTGGCGCTGTGGTGTCCACTGCCTTAGCCCACAGCCAATTTGGTTGTGCACCGTGCTTTGGTCCTAGGAACCCATGCTCCCCGCGTGACCGCTAAGGCCAATCAGCTGCCACAACCGATCTCTCTCCAGTGACTGCCTAATTGGCCTCATCGGTCACATGGGGTGCAGAGGGAATGAGGCATGGTGCAGGACTGAACGGACTTCGGTGTGAGACCCTAGAACACTGAGGACAAGTATGTTTTTTTTTTCTTAATGTTACTCCTCTTTAAGAATAATGTCCCATAGTGACACTCACACAGTATAATGTCCCATAGTGGCTCCTGGACACAATATAATGTCTCACAGTAGCCTCTGTGCACAAAATAATGTCCCATAGTGGCCCCTCCACGCAGTATAATGTCCTATAGTGGCCTCTCCACATAGTATAATGTCCTATAGTGGCCCCTTCACACACTATAATGTCCTATAGTGGCCATGCGGTTTTCTTTATGAATGTTCCAAAAATTTTGGGGGTTCGCCACCCATAAACCATTATTACATTATACTCATCAGACCCCGGAGTATAATGATTGGAGGCCCCGGGGAGGTGATTAAACATAATAAACAGTGTTACTCACCTCTTCTGGCTCGGGCGCTGGTCTTCCGGCATCTTCATGTCTTTGAAACGTCATGAATGACGCCGGCGTAACATCACGTGGGTCACGCTGGCATAATTTTGAGTCATGACTCCAACATGACCACTGAGGGCCAATCAGAGGCCTCAGCGTTCTCTGATGTCATTTGTGACGTCTCAAAGACCAGAAGAGTCCGGAAGACCCACATAGGAACCCAAGAAAGGTGAGTAACACTGAATTATTATACACATAATAACACTGTTTATTATGTGTATCACCTGCCCTGGTCCTCAGCATATTATACTCTGGGGTCTGAAGAGACCCCAGAGTATAATAGTCGTTTCGGTTAGGACCTGTGCGAACCTTGCATGATGAATCTTGCAAGATTCGTCCAACACATACTCTCACTGCCGCCCGGCAGCGTCCGCTCTGATGGTATAGACCGGGGGTCAACGGGCTGCACTCCGAAGGAATAGTTAGGGTAAGGGTCGGGCCTCGGGGCAGGTAGCTTGCCGGCCCAGTAGCCCACATTCCAGTTGGCCCACCGGGAATTTTCCCAGTGATATATATGGCCAATCCACCCCTGTATGCACCTCATTTGAAACTAATTTTAGTGCATCACCCTTGTTTGGCCTGGTAATAAGAAATAGGGAGAATGATTTTATTAGAATTATTTGAATGTATACTGGAAATTCCTTATATCACCCACAGTTTGCTAGGTCAATCTTGCTAAAGTGCTTGCAGATTTGGGTTCTATTGGCTTCTCCCAGGGTCTCTTCTGGAAAGCTGAAGGTACCTTACAGATTTATAGATTATAGTCTGTCAACTACTTTTGACTCCCCTAGGTAAAGCTTGGAGAGAAACCATCAGGGAATGAAGCTGCTATGTGTTTTAGTAACTTTGTCATAGCAAAGAGCAAGGGTCTCTTGAGTTATCACGTACCGTACATTGTGCATTTAATTTCATAATAGTTCCAAATTATGTAATAGCATATCATCATTTTAGGTTTTGCTTACTTGTAATCCTAGTGTATATGTCTCTGTTCTTCCCTCTGAATCTGAAAGGTTTATTGATACATTGCAGTCCTTGTCTGTATTTGTCAGTCACAAAATGAACTTTCAAATTCTGTTTGCACACTTACAATGATTAAACAAAACAAGTACATCACCCCCCCCTTCCCCGATGGCCTATGAATCTTTATTTTTATTTCATATAAAAGTATGATGCACTTTATAAACTGTCAGAAAGACTTTAATAACAATAATATATAGTTAGATATGGAATAGATATTAAATAGAGATAGGTATAAGATAGATAGATAGATAGATAGATAGATAGATAGATAGATAGATAAGCATTTGTCCACCAGCAACTTGACGTTCCATGGAATTCTTTACTGGAGCCAAGCGCACATAAAAAAGGCTCCTGTATGAGCCAATATGTGGTGTTTTCGGCTCCAATAAAGGATTCCATGGAAGGTCAAGTTGCTGGTAGATGAGTGCTTTTTTGTTGTTTTTCCATACCCAATGGGGAGATTGGGATACTGCTACACAGCTTGAGGGATCATTCCACCATTGTTGGTGCTGCTGCATTTTTATCTATCCATAGATAGATAAATTGATAGATAAATATGAGATAGATATGCAACCCCCAGGAGCTACCAGTGTGGAGATGGTGTGGTTGGAATTGGCCCAAGATGGTGGCTGGTCAGGCACAGGCCTGGCTACAAGCCTTGAGGCAGCACAGTTATGACAGGAACATGATGTATTATGTAAAGAGTCCCCCTGGGCAATCCCTGCTGTTTGTCTGTGGTGGTGTTTTGGAGTATCCTTGATGGTGGGTGTGTGAATGAAGCACAGGAGTCAAGGTGACAGTTAAACAGTAGATGCCCATGGCACAGTTCTCTTCTAGTCACAGAGTAATGTGGAGGCACATTCACTTACAGCAAGCAGTATCCACACATTGAACACTTTATAAAACACAGACAGGATTGGCATCTGCTCTTCACATCCTGCTCTAGTTCTTTGACCCTTTCTACCATGACAACCCCTGTGACCTAGTCCTCTCTTTCAACTACTATTGGGAAAATTTGGGGCACCTTTTGTCTGTGGACACTAAGGTTTTCTCACTGATACAGCAGTGGAGTTTTCAGCACAAAGCAGATACAAGAAGGCTTAATCTGTGAGCAGGGGGTCCGTTGCAGTGTCACACTGGGATGTCCAGGGCCCACCGGTGGAATTGTTTCTAGGGGCCGCCACCAGGACCCCTGCAGATCAGCTGTGGCGAGACAGCGTGACTATAGGTAATAATAATGGCATGCTGTTCACCCCGCCATACAATGTGCACCACTGCACTACCTAAACCCACCGCTACACTCTCTATGACAAGCTGGCTTCTGGAATTGTTACCATTACCTGTAGCCGCACTGTACTGAAAAAGCTGATTTGCAGAGGTCCTGGCTGTCGGAACCCCGCAGATGTAATATTGATGGCCTATCCTAAGCACAAGCCATCAACATTAGAAAGATGGATAAACTCTTTGAAGAAGTTGTGCAGAAATTGGAGCAGCCCATGTGGCTGGTGGGAGGTGTAAAATAAAAACAAAAAAAAAAAGCATACTCACCTGTCCCCAGCGCTCAGTTGTCTGCCACCAATGTCCATTCAGTCTTGTGGTGGCGCCTTCATGCTGGGACTCCTGCGCCTCATTTCAGAATTCAGAATTTTATTCACTAGAAGTAACAGAATGAATGAAAGCAAGCAGAGATCTAGAAAACTGAGAGGAATTGATACAGAAAGTATATTGGGAAATTCTACAACTTTTTATTATAAAAACAATAACATTTGTCTATCAATATTGGTCTGAAAGTGGCCAACCCCTTTAAAGCAATGAGTAGGCAGATGCAGGATTTCCAAATTTTCAATGATGTGCACTACTCTCTCTGACTACAGGATGTAGTCACTCTGTTCAAGTATTAGCTAACTACCCATGGAAATACAGGTAAACTTCAGTCAATGGGTAACTGTGGGAACTGTGTAGTTCTATAACTGTCCACTCAAATTCAATAGCCTCATATCATGTATGTAAAACATTTAAGGGTATTTTCCAGCAACTTATTCTCTTTCCACTTTTCCACTCTTTCCAGCATTGCATTGAAATTAATGTAGCCGGGATGAGTATTTCTGATCATTGTTTCAGACTTGCAACAATAACAAACCCATTCTATTGGTTGTTGTGGTCTCAGTGGTTGGACCTACACCGATCTTGAACTTATTCCCTAACCTGTGCAAGAGGACAAGTTGCTGAGGTGGGAAAACCCCTTTAATGTAAAAGTGAACCTTGTACATGCAGTCCATCCTGCAGGCAGAATGTTATATAGCAGGAGAAACTGAGAAGAGTGATATATAGTTTTTTGAGATTCATTATAACTTGTCCTTTTATAACTCATTCATTTACCTTAATCTCTCTTTATTGTAGGAGCAATATTCCAATAGATGGTCCTACTTGGTAATTGGCAGCCATATCTATATGCACAGTCAGATGTAAATTTGCAGCAGCATGCTACTAAAGCACTAAGAATATCACTGCTACATCTACTATATACATTGCTAAAATTGTGAGAGCCCATCTGTGGGTGACAAGATGACCACTTCAGATGGGACTTTATACTACAAAAGACTCACCTATGCAGTTCAGCTATATTAAGCCTTGGGCAGAAGGGTGGCATGCACAACCAACATTTGGATTCAGGTACACCTCTATATGAAATGCAAACAAACTACCAAGCAATATGAAATGTGTATGGCTGCAGAACATGCAAACACAAAAACTACAGCAGCACTCTGCTAAAATACTAAGAATATTATTTGCAGAATACCTACTATATATATTAAGTTTCTTATTGCACATGAGAGCCTATATGCTATTAACAAGGTGACCTCTTTAGATTGGTCGCTACACTACACCACAAGATTCACCTTTCTCTGGACCTAGAAGTAAATTTAGGGCAATTGTAGTTATTAGAGATGGGAGAACCTCTGGAGCTTCATTTAGCTTCAGGTGGTTCTACCCAAAAAATAAGTTGGTCTTCAGAGCCCAATGTATAATATAAACAGTTATGCTCACTTTCCCTGGGTGCTTTTCTGGGTGATATCATGCATTCTGATGTCACCACTGAGGCCTGTGATAGGGGGTGTGCTGACATCATGACGCTACCCAAAGTTTCAGATTTGGATCAAACAGAAAACTTTTAGAAAATTTGGGTTAAATTTGGTTTGATCCCAGCCGTTTGCTCATCTCTAGTAGTTATATCCACAGTCATACAGAGAAGACTGTCAGTAACTGAGTAGGACCACCCACCAGACACCTAAGTCCAGAATGATCATTGATTTAAATAATAATAAAGTACTGGATCTCTCCAGACAAGACTATACAGCTCAGCAACTCCTGCTCTATAGCATGCTGCCTGCAGACAGGAGGGTAGGACTTTCTCTTTTGGTATGTTACCTGACCTCATCTTGCAACTTTGCAACATGAACTATGCATTTATACTGTCTTACTTGTGGTAGGATATAGCAGTGGCTAAATGCATAAAAATGGTACGTGCAAATACAGTCATATGTATAATTAGTTCTGTGGCTACACCCTTCAGTTCTCCTATTATCTGAAAGCTGGCACACATTCTTCAGAAGCAGTATACTCTGTCATATCACTGTTCTTTTACATAGAGAGAAATTGCATATGTTTTGAGATGATAGATAACAATTCAATGAGTCTGTGTGCTGAGTTAGCATATTAAGGAGTAGACCTGGATGGTTGGCAGCCTAGACTATTGTGTCTTTGGTTACATAGTGACGTCTGTTTACTGCCACTTTCAGTAATAAGCAGCCCATTAAAAGTTAGTTTGCGGGATACATCAAGTGTAAACAGAATGAAGTTCTGTGTTCACCAAGGGATTGCCAATTGTTTTTCTTCTCACAGTCCATAAATCAGGTGTTATTTGTTTTAGACATCCACTGAGCACAGTACAAATGCACAATTAATAATTACTATAAGCGGCATGGCGTCAAGCGCCCGGGCCCTAATACAAAATCTGTACCAGAAGAACCCAGTGTGGTGGATATTAGGAATGTAGAGGTTGCAGGAAGCTTGAATGTTTGATATACTGTGTTGCGACAATACTAGTGCCAACCACCAAGAGGCAATCTAGTTCTTGTGTAGAAGGTCAATAAGATTGCGACGGAGGAATAACAGAGTCCACCAGCAAAATGTGGCACCCAGAAAAATTCCCACCTGGGGGTGGGTCAAGCCCTTTATTTATAGACTCATAACAGGGTGTAACGGGCATAATTTCTCAAAGTTCCACTCAATTGGTTAACTTACTTTCAGAGTCTTATTGTTATTGCTTACATTATAATACATACTTTACATAACTCTTAATAGCATATTGGCTAATTGTCACTATGAGCGCAGCTTATCTTATTCTAACATAAAGCTTCTAACTTCATATTGGCAAGCGTCCTTTATCATCTCATAGTGGTTTATGCTAATTCATTATTCTCTTCAACCGCCATCTTCAGACTTCTTATTGCACACTAAGAAATCCAAACCTCACACAATATTAATTCTGCTATTAATTCTGCAACTCAGTTCATACTTAAAGGGATTACGTTCACACCTGTCTGCCTCGTAACTAACTAAGTTACTACTAGAGATGGACGAATAAGTTTGTACTGAGCCGGGTTCGACCCGAAAATTGTTTGTTTATTTACAAAACTCAACAAATGGAGATTTGTCTCGGGTGAACTAAAATGGCAGACGCATTATACTCTTCAGAACCCAGGGTATAATATGTGAAGGCCCGGGGGGGGGAGGAAATGAAAAAAAATAAAAAAAACATTTGGGCCTGCTCACAGCATCTGGCTCTCTTCTTGTGATATCTGGCACTCTTCTGTGACGTCATGGGCCGGGGTCACCTGTGATTGGGCCTCAGCAGTGACTTGAGCTCACTGAGCTTCATTACATCATGACTTTGGCTGTGTTTGCCTTAGAGAGCTAGAAATCAGATAGATAGTTTCCTAGGAGCCCTGAGAGTATTCTACACTATGTTTTAAGACAATTTAAGCTATGGTTCGTACCAAGCTTGTTTGACCTGAAACGAATTAGGGACCCAAAGTGGTCGAACCCGAAAACAAAACTAAGCTTGAGGGGTTCATGCATGTAAAATTGAAACCCACCTGCTACTGGCCTGGCTGGTATTTTTACTGATAGGCTGCTGCTGGTAAGTTTATCTTACTTGCCTTGTGGCAAGCCCATATTTTTCTCCCTGTATGTCTACAAAAATACAGATTCTGGTTGGGCCACTGACACAGTAGGTTTCCTCTGTTAGAAAGCATTTTTGCTGCATCTTGTGCAAAATCACAGCAAAACTGCAGTTATTTTACATGGCTAGCACACTGACCCATTCTGTTATGGCCTCATACACATGGAATGTATTATCACATGCCTGTGTAGGAGGCTGTGAGCCCAGGACAAATCTCAGAACAGTTCCTATTCCTTCCTGTTTTGCGGTCCGGACTCACCTTTGGTGATATCATACTCACATGTAAAAGTTACTGCATTATCACTACAGCAGAGCACAAAGATGCCAGCTGTCTGGAGCTAAGAGGTAGATGGATATCCTGACTGCTTTTCTTTTCAAACTGATGTATCAAAGCAGCATGTGCAGGCACTTGTCCCTGCTGCATACACAGGAGTAACACAATCAATCTGTCAGTGCAAAAGGAACAGCGGTCAAGCGGTTTCCTAACTGCTGTCATTAGAAGCAAGGAGGGGGCTCCCTACAACTCCCCTATATAGTTGGCCAGGTTGGGGGGCCAGTGCTATAAAGAGCAGTGTATAAGAAAGGACATAGGGAACACTGTTGGAAATGGTGGTTATTGGGGGAAGTGTGTGACAAAGTGGGGCCCATTGTGGGAAGTATGCAAAATAAAAGCGCTTTTTCATTAATTTTTTACCCGCCATTTTCATATCAAATGGGATATCTGAGGACTTGTTTTACTGTGGGACTAACTGTAGTTTTTATAGGTACCATTTTGATTTACAGTAAGTACAACTTTGGCATTTGTCTTTTAGTTTTTTCTGTTACACTGCTCACCATTGAGGATAAGTAATGTGTTATGTATTACAGTTCCAGTTGCAGATATTGGAACGTCATTTTTTATTTTCTTGCCCATTTCTTTACAAAATAAAAGAAACCTTAGTACCAGAAAACCTCATTAATACAATAGTTTCATTTGTTTGTATAGAACTAGATAAGAGCTTTAGGAAACATGAACATTGTGAAACAAAGACCAACACAGGTGACAAGCAAACATAAATGAACACCTGGGTAAATGAAGGACCTGAATCATTATCACAGAAATAACTGATTAAGAATGTGGATTATGTAGCGTTTGAATAAATCATCAGGTGACCCTCTATCTCTAGGGTCATGTATATAACTGCTGGACAGCTGATGTTTCAGGTTGTTATTATAACTAGGGACTTAACAGCGATGAAAGCCGCATACAACAGACATTTATAGCTGCATCCTGATGGTTGGGGTCAGAGGGCACACAGAACAATAGAATGTGTTACATTGCTGCAGGTTGTGCACCTTTGCTATATACTTCATATGATGAACTGTATACCTTTAAGTGAACAGTGTAACCCCTTCCCACCGGAGGCAGTTTTCGATTTTCGTTTTTGACTCCCCGCCTTACAAATCCCATAACTTTTTTATTTTTCTGTTCACAGAGTGCAAAATGTTTGCGGGGCAAATTGTTCTTTATAATAGTACCATTTATTATTCTTAAAGGCTTTTTCATGGCATTCACTGTGCAGCCAAAATGACATGTCACCTGTATTCTATGTTTCGGTATGATTCCGGGGATACCAAATTTATATAGTTTTATTTACATTTTATCCCCTTAACAAAAATCCAAAACTTTGCAAAAAAAAAACATTTTTCTTAAAGTCGCATATTCTGACACCCGTAACATTTTTTATATTTTCGTGTACGTAGATGCATAGGGCATTGTTTTTTGTGGGACCAGGTGTACCTTTTTTGTTATACCATTTTGGGGAATATCTATTGCTTTGACTACTTTGTATTCAAATTTTTATCAGAGGCGAAACAGCGAAAAAATAGTGGTTCTTTTGATTTTTTTTCCCGCTACAGCGTTCACCATATGGGAAAAATATTTTTATAAGTTTGTAGACAGGGATATCTAATGTGTATGTCTTTCACAGTAATTTTTAACTTTTATATGTATTCTAGGGAAAGGAGGGTGAAATAAATTTTAATTCTTTTTAAAGATATATATATACAGTATATACAGTATATATATATTTTTTTATATTACATTTAATTGACCCCCTAGGGGTCTTGAACCCCAGGGGTCTGATCACTAATGAAATGCATTACAATGTATTGTAACATACTGGCACTTTCATTACAGGCTGCAGAGAGCAGACTGCAATAGAAATATATGCCATACAAGCCTGGGAGCCTTCAATAGGCTCCCGGCTGTCATGGCAACAGATCACCGGCCCCAGAACTCGTTCTGGGCACTGGCGAACCTCCCAAAATGGCAGCAGGAAAACTATGCTTTGGTCAGCTTTGACCGAGGTGTTGGGGGCCTTCATTAGCACCAGGTCTTTGCCACCGTATTTAAATACCCAACATCCGCCATAATAGTACGATGGATGTCAGGAAGGGATTAATGAATATAATACTGTACCTCCAATGCATGCTAGTAAGATTCAAGTTAGTAGACCTGGAACCATGACATGAATTAAAGGGATTATGTCACGAAACATATTTATGTTCTGTCCATAGAGCAGAGGATAAATTGATGATTGGTGGGCATCTGACTGCTGAGACCCCCACCAATCCTGAGGACAGGCATGTTTTACACCCTTTCAATACAGCTGTGGGAAGAGCGACCAGGACGCTTTTCCTGCAGCAGAATTCACAGCATGAATAAAACACTCCCTTTCTTAGGATAAGTGAGGGTCTCAGTAATCAGACCTCCCCTGATCAGCAATTTATCCTATCCTATTATCTATAAAGAAGATATAGGTTTCGTGGCATAACCCCTTTAATGTAATTTCTTCATGTTTCTGTGTTTAGCATGCAATAACTAGAATGCATACAAGGCTAACCTCACATGTAAATTATACATGGTTACACTAACATTTAATGCATTAGAGTGCCATTTACAAAGAATGACAGTAGCCATGTTATTAATGGGAGTGTACATAGTTAATATTATACAAATCAAATCTTCGAACTTGGTTAAAGTCCAAAGCTCAAAGCTTGCACTTCCTTATGTATTTTACCCTTGTGGTTATTATTATAGAGCTTTTTATACACCCATGCTGGAATATGTCCAGTGTAATGTGGTCTTATTTGAAAAAATAAAGTAAGAAACTATTACAATTGGTAGTAAGGGAAGGATGTTACTTTTAGCTTTGATGCATTAACATTTCTAGAAGCTTTTATTGATACTTCAGAAATGTACAGTAGGGAGTATCAGAAAAAAAACACACACTATAAACGCAAGAGAGCAAGCACAAGCCCATCCCATACAAATTTTGAAGAAAAACATGTTGTCATAACTCATATATTTGCCAACAGTAATATTAGTAATAATAATAATTGTACTAAAAAATGATGAACATATTCTCCATGCTCTACCACACTCATGGGATCAGGTAAGGTGAGTATAAGATTTTTTTTTTATTATTTTTTTGGCGAACAGAGGGGCATTAAAGCTGAAAAGGGACGCTGTAACTTCTGAGGGGGCACTGTAACTGGTAAGAGACACTATAATAAGAGGTCACTAGAACTAATAAGGGAGAACTATAATAACCACCTAATAAGGTGGCACTATAATAAGAGGGAACTAGTAAGGGGTCACTATAACAGAAAGGTACTACAGCTAATAAGGGGTACTGTAATTTAAATGTTGCCACTGTAATCTATAGGGAGATACTATTACCTATTATGTGGCACAAAGTGGGTCAATATGTGTGGAGGCACACAGAGGGTTGTACTGTTTGGTGGACAAAAAAAGGAGAGTTAGTTAGAGAGTTAAGGGGTTAATACCCCCTTTCTGTTCCACATTAGTAATAATCTACTTTTTGCCCCCATATAATAAAAAAGCTCACTTTTATTATTTTGTAAGTTGCACAAAGGTGAGCATTTTTACTGTGTAGTGGGCAGAAAGAGGCATTATTACTTTGCAGGGGCATAATGGTTGGTTGGTTACTATGAGCTACTATTGGCTCATATGTGCTCATATGCGGTCATCATTACTATGGGCTCATATGTGTTCATCATTACTGTGTAGAGGTGACCTTTAGTACCATGCGAGTCATTACTAAATCACCATTTTAATTATACAATTACAATTTATTAGGATAAAAGTGTGTGGTTGCTATTATTCTATTGAGTAAAAAAGGTGGTAGTAACAGGATGGTGGTATTTTTGAGTCCCTTTGTAATGACAATGGTTTAACTGTTACTGCCAATGGGGCAGGGGTTAAATGCTGCTGCCAGTGGGGGAGGGGACAGGTGTTAAATGTCACCCTCAGTGGTGCTGCACTGTAGTATTTGTTTTGCATTTCTGGTGAATTATATAGGAGGGACTGGACTGCAAGCGGAGCTTAGGGGAGGTACCACATGACGTGGGTACTGCTGGACTGCAGCCATTGGGCCATTTGGAAAGTAAGGTTAGGTGGTACGAGGCTTGGTTGTGTGGCAAGGACTTAAAAGAAAAAGCCCGTGAAGAATACCGGCAGTCGCCGTGAGGAAGACACCAGATCCGGAAGCTCCCTCCGTGAACATAGGCCTTTTACCTACTCATGGCGTCAGTTGATGAGCTGCTTCGGCAGTTACGCGATGCAGTTGCTTCACATGGAGAGGATTGGCTGCAGGCTCAAGTATCCAGCCTGCTTCAGGGGCCGGGGCCTGAGTCCGGATGAGGCCCCGCGAGCCCAGCGCCGCAGAAGGAGCCCCTCTCAGGACCCTCCGACCCAGGACGCCATCAGGTATGCTGCCTCTCGGTGATCCAGGGGAGGGAGGAATCCAGCAGGGCGGTGGGACTTGCAGCGGAGGCGACATCCCGGGCCTCCGCTACAGCAGACAGTCGGCGTGGGATCTGGAGCAGGAGCGGCACCCCCCCGGCAATGTTCCTTACTTGGCAGCTACCCAGTGACATGTCCCACCAGGTTTACGGGCTACGGGCTCCCAGTGATCTTCTTCAGGCGATGCGGCGAGACCAGAATCAGATCTGCACATGCACACAGCAGCTCACTCACCTATTCCATCGACCTCCTCCTCGGTGGGAGGGTTGGGCCTTCAGCGCGTTGGTATGCAGTCGGCAGTGCAGGTCACGGGCGGTGCATCGGAGGACCAGACGTTTACATCAGCGGTGGATGCCGGAGTTCCGACTGATGGGCTCACAGCACCCAGGCAGTCAGGTGGGTGTGCTCCTAATTCTTTTTCTCAGCTTTCCCTGTTGCTGTCCCAAGAGGTGGGTGGAATCCCTGGGGAGGCTAGCAGAGGTATGTTTGAATTTTTTGGGGTGTTGGGACAGTTGTTGAGGGGAGCTGCAGCTCCTCCTGTCTTACCGTCGCCTGTACCGGTGTGGTTTGGGGTGGGTTTGCCTGGGATGGGGTCGCCGTGGTCAGTAGCAGGGGCGGGGCAAGTTCGGTCAGTAGTGTTCAGGGTACGGGTGTTGCCACCTCCTGGGGTGAAGCGGGATCTGGGGTCGTAGACACGGGCCCAGTTGCGTCGGTGGGTGGGGACAAAGAGAAGTCGCCGGAACAAGGGGCTGAAAAGAAAAAGGATGACGATCCCCCGAGGTTGGATGATTCCGCCAAAGGGAAGGTATATGTGTAGTTTCGAGGGGCCCCTAGGGGCCCACTTAAAACAATAGGTACAGGAAAAAATATGGAAAGGGGAGTATGTGGAGATTTTCTCCCTGCTCCCCTTAGAACAGTTTAATTTAGATAGAGCGAAGGACGAGTCTAAGAAGGAGGAGGAGGAAAAGTGGCGGTATCTGTTGATCCCCCGCACTTTCTCCAATTAGTTACAGGCATTTGTGATTTTAGCAAGTGTAATTGGAGAAAAGGCGTCGGAGAACTGTTCTGCACTTTTTTGCTACATGGACGCCATTGGTGAGGCGTATAGAGTTTATGGGGGGCAGGCCTGGTTAAGGTATGATGAACAATTTCGTCAATGTAAGGCGGTTCGGCCCAGTATCCGGTGGGATCGCAAGGATATTGGGCTGTGGCTCCGGGTGATGGCACCGGCACGGTTGGGGCAGTCCTTTCTGTCGGGCGCCAGGAGTCCCGATTCCTCGGGGTGTTCGTCGGCCTCTCAGAAGGGATTGTGTTTTTTCTTTACCGAGGGAACATGTAAATTTGGAGCCAAGTGCAAATTTAAGCATGAATGCTCCACTTGCGGAGGCTCCCATGGAACGTCACGATATTTTAAAGGGAGTAAAGGAAAAGGGGGTGAGGGTACTGGAAAGGGGGCGGAGTCCGGTGGTGGTGGCCGCGATGCGGCTGTATCTAAGTGAATACCCAGACAGAGCGGCGGCGGTGTTATTGGAGGAGGGGTTTTGTTTTGGTTTCTGAATTCCATTTGTTGAGGGAGAGTTTCCAGTGATGCGGCGGAATCTCTGTGTAGCTTTGCAGCATCCGGGTGTGGTGTCGGAAAAATTGAGTAAGGAGGTGGCTTTGGGAAGGATGGCGGGCCCCTTCACGGAGCCACCATTGCCTCGGCTGAGGGTGACTCCGTTGGGAGTCGTACCAAAAAAGGAGCCACATACATTTCGGCTCATACACCACCTTTCTTTCCCAAAAGGATCTTCTGTTAATGATGGGATTGACTCTGATTTATGTTAGCTATACCTCGTTTGATGCAGCTGTGGGTTGGGTCAGGGAGTTTGGTTGTGGGGCATTGTTGGCAAAAGCCGATGTGGAGTTGGCTTTTCGTTTATTGCCGGTTCAACCGGATAGTTTGCATTTGTTAGGCTGTTATTGGGAAGGGAGCTATTTTGTTGATTGTTATTTACCTATGGGTTGTTCCCTGTCATGTGGATATTTTTAAACATTTAGTATGTTTGTGGAATGGGTGGTCAAGAGGGAGGCCGGTTGGCCCTCGGTCATTCATTATTTGGATGACTATTTGTGCATTGGTCCGGTGGTTTCGGTGGTGTGCTCACTCTTGCTACACACATTAGAGGGAATAGCGTTTTGGTATCCCACTGGCGGGGGAAAAAACGGAAGGGCCGACCTCATGCTTGACCTTCCTGGGGATTTGCATTAATACGGTGCGGATGGAATTTCGATTGCCAGAAGATAAATTGATTCAGTTGAGGCATGAGATAAAGCAGGCGTGTGGGCGGAAGAAGCTGAAGTTGAGAGAATTACAGTCCCTGTTAGGTAAACTTAATTTTGCCTGTCGGATTGTGCTGATGGGACGGGTATTTAATAGGTTAGCTACAGCGGGGTTTTCCTACCCCCATCATTACGTGCACCTAGGGAAGGAACTTAGTGAAGACTTAAGAGTCTGGGATTCCATTTTGGAGACCTATAATGGTCGGTTCTTGGTTTTGAGCAAAGTGGTTGACTCTGTAGATCTGGATTTGTTCACGGATGCAGCTGGGAGCGTGGGCTTTGGGACTTTTTGTCAGGGGAGGTGGTGTGTGGGCTCCTGGCGAGATTCTTGGGTTACAAGGGGTTGGGTGCAGAATTTAGTGTTGCTGGAATTGTTCCCGATTGTGGTTGCCCTATCGGTTTGGGGGGATAGGTTTAGGAACAAAAAGGTTCATTTTAATTGCGATAATATGGGGGTGGTGCAGGCCATTAATAACTTAACGGCATCTTTGCCACCAGTTATTTGTGTCTTGCGACGGTTGGTTCTCGTGTGTTTATCTCTCAACGCATGGATGATTGCGACGCATGTTCCTGGGGTTAAGAATTGTATTGCTGATGCTTTTTTTCTCGTTTGCAGTTGGAGCGGTTTCGGGAGTTGGTGCCGGAGACGGAAGAGGTTGGAGATCCCTTCCCGGTGGACCATTGGGACCTACCCTTCGGGCAGTAAACGGTTTGAAGTTGGCATGTCTGACAAGGGGTACGTGGATGGCTTACGAGTCGGCATGGCATCAGTGGGAGACTTGGCAGGGGTCGTTTCGCAACCAGGCGTTAGGGGATGAGGCATTGTTAATTTTACTAGTGGGGCAATGTAGAGAGGAAGGGTGGTCTGTTTCCAGGGTGAACAGGTTATTAGCAGGTTTGGCATTTGGTTTTAAAGCTAGAGGAGTGACGGACATCACAAAGTCATTTATAGTCAGGCAGCACTAGAGTCTGGTGTTCGAGTCCTGCCAAGGACAACATCTGTAAGGAGTTTGTATGTTCTCTGTGTTTGCGTGGGTTTCCTCCCACACGCCAAAGGCATACTGATAGGGAATGTAGATTGTGAGCCCTATCTGGGACAGTGACTATGAAGCACTGTGGAATATGATGGTGCTATACAGTGGTGAACCTATCCTCTTTGCTGCCTGAGGCGGACTATAAAAAGGCGCCCCCCCCCAAAAAAAAAAAAAAAAAAAAAAAATTGAGTTTCCATGCTACTAGCTTCACACGCTGCTACTGTCACACAATAAACATACAAAATACATAAAGTGATAAAACAGTTTTAAAGAAATCTTCTTAATGTATTACTTCAGTATCAGAGACCAACAACACGGTATTAACAATGAAAATAACTTAACACATCTTCTTGCCAGGTGAAACGTCAAGGTCTTTGACCAAACTCTAACTACAAAAGAGACAACAGAATACACAAATAAAAACTATTGCAATGCTTATTACAAAGAGTCCCCCGACATGCTCCCCAGTGATTAGCTGTAATCTATGGGGAAACCTGACGTCAATGAGTTGTTTGTATAATTCTGAAAAGGACAGGTCCTCCAGAGAAAAAGACCCTCCCTCATGCCAAAAGATGAGGATCCTGTAAGAGGACCACTTCTTTTTACTTACGATTCCCTATTATGGGCCGTTTGCACAGCAGTAAATGAAGAAGAATACCTGCTGATAAGACCAAGATGAATAGGCCTAATAAAAATGAGTTTTCTGAATTGCACTTTTTCACTGCCCCCAGCTTATTTAAACTTTAAAAGGGTTGTCCATTTTTGCCTGGACAACCCCTTTAATGTTTGTGGGACAAATTGTTCTTCATAATGGTACCATTTATTATTCTGTACAATGTACTGGGAAGCTGCAAAAAAAATTCAGAATTGCGAGGAAATGAAGAAAAAGTGCATTTCTGCGACTTTCTTATGGGCTTTGTTTTTACGGTGTTCTCTCTGCAGCCAAAATGACATGTCACCTGTATTCTGTGTTTCTGTACAATTCCGAGGATACCAAACTTATATAGTTTTATTTACATTTTAATCCTATAACAAAGATCTAAAACATTTTTTTTTAAAGTTGCCATATTCTGACACCCATAACTGTTTATTTATATTTCAGTATACGGGGATGCATAGGGCCCCTTTTTTTGCAGGACCAGTTGTACTTTTTAGTTATATCATTTTGGGGAATGTCTATTGCTTTGACCACCTTTTATTCAAATTTTTATCAGAGGCAAAACAGCGAAAAAACAGCGGTTCGGCACTTTTAATTTATTTTTCCCCGCTATGGCATTCACTGTATGGGAAAAATATTTTTATAAGTTTTGGGCATCTGCTGAGAATTCCACTGAGCCTGAGAATTGGGTCTTTTTTCAACCACTGGGAGTTCAGCCTGACCGCAGCCGCTTGGTGGATATACAAACCCACGCTCCCATTCTCTTTAATAGGAGCACCGCAGATAGCCTATATTCAGCCTGGCTGTGGTCAGGCTGAATTTCAAGTGGAGGGGAAAAAAACTAATTCTCAAGCAAAAGGGGGGTCTCAGCAGACAGACACCCAAAACGCCCCCTCCCCAATCACTCCCCCCCGCGGCACCCAACATCCATGGCACCCCAAACCTCGCAGGCACCATATAGCATGGTTCTCTGCATAGTAGTTAGACCAGATTATGGTAGATCAGATCTTCCACCAATCTGATATTAACAATATATCCTTAGGATAAGCCTCCACGTAGCGGGCCGCAGCAAAAAAGCGCTGCAGGAAAAAACATGGAGGCAACGCATCGCAGCACTTTTCACAGACTTTCCACAGAGGTTTCCTCTGTGGACTTTCTCTTTCTATTTATACCTATATGGAAACCACCGGCGTTTCCATAGGTATAATTGACATGGTGCGATTTCCAAAACCGCAATGGTTAGGCTAGGGCTACATGACAATTTTGTGTGTTTCCTGTCACGTGATCAATGATTACTGGGTTGCTCTGTGACTCCTTCACTAATATTAGTGAATGGAGTCACATTGCAACCTCTAGTGCTTTTGCGACTGTGACTTCAAGTCACAAAAGGGTTGAGCAATGCTTGGCTTGAAGTTGCGGTTGTGGCACCCTCAGGATCTCAATGTGACTTCATTCACTAACATTAGTGAAGGAGTCGCAGGGAGACCCAGCGATCTTTGGTCATGCAATAGGCAGCCAAGATCGCAATGCAGTGCTAGCCTTATTAAAGAGAACCTTTCATGTCCTCATGAATATGAGGTTTTATATACCGCTAGAAAGCCGACATAGGTTTTTTTTAAATTTGTAACATATTTGTAATGGGTCTGTCAGGTGCATTTTACTGGGTAGGGAAAGACAGCAGAATACATTCAGGATTATCACAATGACAAACCATGACATGACCTGAGACATGAATGGAGCCTAAGCTTTATTTACATAAAAATACTTTGCATTTGTTTTTGTGATTTTTTCAAACAATGTCTCAACATATAGCCTTTTAACCCTTCATGCTACAGAGATTAGCTGATAAAACTATAACTGTAATGTGATGGTTTGATCAGCAGTGTACTAAGGTTATATGGGCCTGGCATGAGCTACTCTTACAGTGCTGGGCACATAATCCCTACTCCTTATCACAGAGGATATTCTTTGCTTGGAGGCTTTTTCTGCCAACGCCCCTCCCCTC
Source organism: Leptodactylus fallax (assembly GCA_947044405.1). Taxonomy (NCBI): domain Eukaryota; kingdom Metazoa; phylum Chordata; class Amphibia; order Anura; family Leptodactylidae; genus Leptodactylus; species Leptodactylus fallax. Next base: position 286,184 of record CAMRHE010000938.1, read on the forward strand.
CCCCCGCGACATCCAACATCCACTGCAACCCAAACCTTGTCTCACCTGTCCCCCCCTGCGACACCCAACATCCACTGTTCCCCAAACCTTGCCTCACCCGCCCCCCCGCGACACCCAACATCCACCGCACCCCAAACCTTGCCTCACCCCCCCCCCTGCGACACCCAACATCCACCGCACCCCAAACCTTGCCTCACCCGCCCCCCCGCGACACCCAACATCCACCGCACCCCAAACCTTGCCTCACCCGCCCCCCTGCGACACCCAACATCCACCGCACCCCAAACCTTGCCTCACCCGCCCCCCCTGCGACACCCAACATCCACCGCACCCCAAACCTTGCCTCACCCACCCCCCCTGCGACACCCAACATCCACCGCACCCCAAACCTTGCCTCACCCGCCCCCCTGCGACACCCAACATCCACCGCACCCCAAATCTTGCCTCACCCACCCCCCTGTGACACCCAACATCCACTGTTCCCCAAACCTTGTCTCACCTGTCCCCCCCGCGACACCCAACATCCACCGTTCCCCAAACCTTGCCTCACCCGCCCCCCCCCCCTGCGACACCCAACCCGCCATCATCATCAATCTGGTATTTATCCCCTATCCTATAGATAGGGGATAAATACTTAGAAAAGCAATATTTATCTAATATGAAACACTTACCTCAGTAGCGCTTTTGAGAGCAGGGACACCTTAGGAGACCGCGCAGGAGCCACTGTGTGTCCTATCACGTCAGGTCACATCACGTCACGTGATGTACGCAGCCAAGCGTGGGTGCGGGCGGGGGTGGAGAGCAAGGAGCAGGCTAAGTGAACGGGGGCGGAGGCGGAGGGCAAGGAGCAGGCTAAGTGAATGGGGGCGGAGGCGGAAAGCAAGGAGCAGGCTAAGTGAACGGGGACGGAGGCGGAGAGCTAGGAGCAGGCTAAGTGAACGGGGGCGGAGGCGGAGAGCTAGGAACAGACTAAGTGAACGCTTGAGGGTGGGCCGCAGGAGCAGCGCTGCTGCCAATAGGTGAGTGTTGAAGCAGCGCTGTCTCTGCACGGCGGCCCCGAGCTACCGCTCTCCTCCCCTGCCTAAAACGCTAAACCAGCCCAGGACAGGTCCCGCTGAGCATGTTTTTTAAAGCGGCCTGTCTTGGGCTGATTTAGGTCAATCAAAATGCCGCCCCCCGAAACTGACAAGATAGCGCCGCCTGAGGAGGCCGCCTCACTTCGCCTCATTAGCGGTGCGCCCCTGGTGCTATATAAGTAAGCATAATAAATACCTTTTTCACAATATTCTAATTTTCTTAGATTTTGGTTTTCATTACCTGTAATCCATAATCAACATTTACAGAAATAAAATACTTGAAATAGAACATTCTGTGTGTAAAGTATCTAGAAAATATAGGAAGTCACTTTTTTAATTTAATTACTGAAAGAAATAAACGTTTCAAAGATATTCTAATTTACATTCTAATTTATACATGTAAAGAGCTAACAATAGATAGTGCAGCTGAATAACAGCAATCTGCTCTACCAACAGCTCAAAACCTCCCAGGCACTCTCCAAATATACAGATCTACTGTAAGTGGCTTAGGGTGGGTTCGCACTTGCGCCGGCACTCCGTCCGCCGCGAATCTGACCTAAATGTCGGAAAAGATGATAGGGACTGGATAGGGAAAGGTTTGCGACACTTCTATGGGTTTTTAAAGCAATGTGCTGGTGTGCGCTTACACCCTCTGCACTACGAAGCCGTTTTTTTTCGTTGGACACAAAGTCCTGCATGTCCGACTTTGTTTCCAACGAAACATTCATTCACTGCCCCACATTGCAAGGATAGCCTGCTATGTAGATCTGAATAGGCAGCGCGTCATTCGCATAGTAATAAGGTGCCTTCAGATAAGTTAGCTACTAATTATTACCCTTCTACGTATAGCCAGCACAGCCCGTCCACACATCACGGTCAGGGGATACTGGGGATTCATGTATATAACTCCTAACTATTTGAAAATACCTCTCAAAATTAACAAACTGCGTTATTGAAAATGCTGAGTTTTCCACAGTGTTTTTTTTTTCCCTGCAATGTAAAGATAACTTCAATTAAAATTCACTTCATTCACTTTGCTGGGATTGTAAATACAGAGTTTTTCCACTGCATTTCTGCAATAGCCAAATATACTGTTTTTCCGAAACGTGTGGCCTCGGCCTGAAAGTTATGGACACTAAACAAATGCAGTATTTTTTTACTTTCCAAATGAAAATAGATCTGTACATTCAACCATGTTTCTTCTTATTTTAAAATTTATCTCTTTGGTGCAGCAAGGTAGAGAGATTTAGGAATCCACCTTTCATATTAAAATATAAAACTACCTCTACACTTGCCGCAACCCAGATGGAGGGAACCGGAGGATGGGAGTAGTAGTGGTGGATGATCTGCCACCTGCTAGGCCGGGCACACTCAACCATGCCCCCAGCCCCACTCTTGGGCCAGACACCGCTGAGGGGGGTCCTGCAGCACTTCCTGATTGTGGTGGTAGTAGTTTCCCCCAGGGCGCTTCCAGTTGGAGAGGGGACCTCTCCTCTCTGAGCCGGTGTGATGGCATTCAGAAGGGCCCTGATGGTAATGCAGGCACAACTAAGGAAGCCAGTGCTTGCAGTTGAACAGGAAACAACTTTATTCAGCAACTGGAACAGGTACAAACGGCAGCTTCCCAAACGGGGGTAGCAGTATCTCAATATCCAATCCCCCAGCCTTGGTTATAGCAGCTTTCCCAGGGATGTTACAGGCTCTATGGCAAACTTCTCCCACTACTCCTCCTCTCCTTCCACTCCCAGATAAGGATGCTGGGGATAGTAGTGATGCAGGGAGTCCTGACAGGGATCTGGTTACCTTCTAGTTAGGCCCGAATGAGTTCCTCCTGTCAGTGTCCTCCACTGCTCCTCCTGACACGGTGTCAAATAATTCAGACAGCGGTACCCCCTTCTCAGTGCTGTCTCTAGATGAGCCTAAGGCAATGTTCTCTCCTGCTAGAGGCTGTATGGGTAGCCGTTGAGGTCCACAGCTGGTGTCCTCTCTGTACAGTCCAGCATAGACTGCACAGGATCATTGCTGCAACTGAACTCAGGCCTCAACAGACACCCAGAAGACCAAGGTCTCCTACGACTCCGCCCAGTGGCCTGTGATTGGCCAGGGCTGAACCAAGGTTAACGTTTGACCACTGAGGGGGAAAATAACAGGAAAGCTGCATAACAATGTATATACATGACACATAATATAGAACACAGAGGATGGAACATACCAACACAACCTAGAGGCACAAAAGACAAACACTGAAAGCAGTAGCACTTTGGGATGCTGCACACTCGAGTAGAGATTATGGGAGCAGTAGCTGTAGAGGAGTCTCCTTCCAGACAGACACAGACCAAATTCTCCCAGCTTGATCTGGCCTTTCCAATGGAAAAAGGAAGACATAGTGTGGAACAGCTTCAAATGGTTGGTTAAAAAGAACAGTTCCAGCTCTATTATACTCACAAATGTGCTTTTAGTTCAGGCATATCAAATAAAGATAAATCCATTTAAGGCTAAAGCTCCACATAGTGAAACACAGCAAAAAAAATACGGCGGAAACGCATCACATTTTTTTCCTGTAGAGTTTCTCATTGCATTTTCACAGTTTTCCTCTGTGAACTTTCTGCCCTTATTATACCTATACGGAAAACACCAGCGTTTCTGCAGGTATAATTGACATGCTGCAATTTTCAAAAACACGAACCTCAGTGCAGTAAATACTAATGCACAGGTTGCAGGGGGTGGGGTAGGGAACCCCCATCTGTTTAAAGCCTTATTTCATGTATTTTTTTTAAGTGTGATGAGGATTTTACATTTTATTAAATGACCATTACAAAATGTAGTAAATAACATAAACATATTTGGTATAATCAAAACTGTTACAAACTACACAATAAAATTAATACCATATTTCCCTTGATCACTAAAAAGATGTAAATAAAGATGTCTCAATTGTTTAATTTATTTACCCCCCACTTTTGCTGTAAAATGCCATTTGTGAATCACCGTGTGAAGGGCTCTCCCAGGTTGACTCCATCATAACCCATTCACTGTTTATATTGAACGTCATCTGTCTTATAGTGGCCATGCAATATAATTAGTCTTGTCTTACAAGAGATTAAATAAATCTGTCGCCCTACTTATTACGAGTGACAGTCACCCGAATATCATATCATAGTTAGGTATTCAGTACAGACGTCTCAGTACAAACTTATTCACCCATCTCTAGTGGCAACTCTACTTATGAAGTAGACAGGTGTGATTATACTGTGTGGGGCCACTGTGGGAGAATATTATACTGAGTGAGGGCTTTTTGCCTTGCAGCACTGGAGTCCAGGGCTAGAATCCAGCTGCATGGAATTTGTATGCTCTTCCTACGTTTGCATGGGTTTCCTCCCACACTAGACAGACATACTGAGCCCTACTTGGGACAGTGTTCACAATATTTGTAAAGCTCTGCAGAATATGTTGGCACTATATACAGTGGGTACGGAAAGTATTCAGACCCCTTTAAATTTTTCACTCTTTGTTTCATTGCAGCCATTTGCTAAAAGCAAAAAAGTTCATTTTATTTCTCATTAATGTACACTCAGCACCCCATCTTGACAGAAAAAAAACTGAAAAGTAGATATTTTTGCAGATTAAAAAAAGAAAAACTGAAATATCACATGGTCATAAGTATTCAGACCCTTTGCTCAGTATTGAGTAGAAGCACCCTTTTGAGCTAGTACAGCCATGAGTCTTCTTGGGAATGATGCAACAAGTTTTTCACATCTGGATTTGGGGATCCTCTGCCATTCTTCCTTGCAGATCCTCTCCAGTTCCATCAGGTTGGATGGTGATTGTTGGTGGACAGCCATTTTCAGGTCTCTCCAGAGATGCTCAATTGGGTTGAGGTCAGGGCTCTGGCTGGGCCAGTCAAGAATGGTCACAGAGTTTTTCCGAAGCCACTCCTTTGTTATTTTAGCTATGTGCTTAGGGTCATTGTCTTGTTAGAAGGTGAACCTTGGGCCCAGTCTGAGGTCCAGAGCACTCTGGAAGAGGTTTTCTTCCAGGATATCTCTGTACTTGGCCGCATTCATCTTTCCTTCAATTGCAACCAGTCGTCCTGTCCCTGCAGCTGAACCCCCCCCCCCATAGGATGATGCCGCCACCACCATGTTTCACTGTTGGGATTGTATTGGGCAGGTGATGAGTAGTGCACATACCGCTTAGAATCAATGCCAAAAAGTTCAATCTTCATCTCATCAGACCAGAGAATCTTATTTCTCATAGTCTGGGAGTCCTTCATGTGTTTTTTGGCAAACTCTATGCAGGTTTTCATATGTCTTGCACTGAGGAGAGGCTTCCTTCGGGCCACTCTGCCATAAATCCCCGACTGGTGGAGGGCTGCAGTGATAGTTGACTTTGTGGAACTTTCTCCCATCTTCCTACTGCATCTCTGGAGCTCAGCCACAGTGATCTTTGGGTTCTTCTTTACCTCTCTCACCAAGGCTCTTCTCCCACGATTTCTCAGTTTGGCTGGACAGCCAGGTCTAGGAAGAGTTCTGGTCGTCTCAAACTTCTTCCATGTAAGGATTATGGAGGCCACTGTGCTCTTAGGAACCTTGAGTGCTGCAGAAACTCTTTTGTAACCTTGGCCAGATCTGTGCCTTGCCACAATTCTGTCTCTGAGCTCCTTGGGCAGTTCCTTTGACCTCATGATTCTCATTTGCTCTGACATGCACTGTGAGCTGTGAGATCTTATATAGACAGGTATGTGCCTTTCCTAATCGAGTCCAATCAGTTTAATTAAACACAGATGGACTCCAATGAAGGAGTAGAACCATCTCAAGGTGGATCAGAAGGAAATGGACAGCATGTGAGTTATGAGTGTCACAGCAAAGGGTCTGAATACTTACGACCATGTGATATTTCAGTTTTTCTTTTTTAATAAATTTGCAAAAATATCTACATTTCTGTTGTTTCTGTCAAGATGAGGTGCTGAGTGTACATTAATGAGAAATAAAATGAACTTTTTTGCTTTTAGCAAATGACTGCAATGAAACAAAGAGTAAAAAATTTAAAGGGGTCTGAATACTTTCCGTACCCACTGTAAGTAAGTAAAATAAACAATAAAAATAAACCTTCAAAGACTTTAGACTGTGAGGATGATGTCACAAAGGTAAGGGAGACATGGTGACCTGATTGTCAAAATCATAGAAACCATAAAATAATGTTAAAATAACATTTATCCGGTTCTGTGAATTCTATAAAATAAATCTTTAAGAAAAATATAATTTTTTAAATATGTTACATTTACTTGCATCATACAAAATACTACACTGAAGAAAAATTTAAAAAGTTAGACCACCAAAAGGGATAAAAAGTTACTGGTTTAAGACTTAAAGAGGACTTTTCACCATCAACAACAAGTCCAGCTCTTTACATCATGTAAGTGCTGTTCTACTGATTCTGGCACAGCTGGAATTTTTTTTCTCTAGCCCCCACTGTTCCCAAGTAATCAATGCTGTTAGTTTTGGTGCCTGATATGCTAGTTAGGCTCTGTACTATCAGGCAGGAGCAGGCAAGGGGTGTGATTCTGAGCTTTGACACTGGCTGCCTCTGATTGGAACTCTGAATCACATCCCCCTGCCTGACATCGCCCTTATAAATATTACAGACCTTAAAGAGAACCTTTCATGTCCTCATCAATGTGCGGTATTATCAGGGGCGCGCCGCTAATGAGGCGAAGTGAGGCGGCCGCCTCGGGCGGCACTGTCCGGGGAGCAGCATTTTTACTATTTCATGTAAACCAGCCCAGGACAGGCAGCTTTAAAAAAAAAAAAAAAAAAACAGAGCTGAGCGGGGCCTGTCCTGGTTTACAAGACGTCGCATCTCAGCGCAGGTGGCGATACAATGACATCATCACGCCGCCTACGCTGAGACACAGACGTCGCGGACAAGAAGAGGAGGCGGTGGCTGCATCAAGGCATCGCAGGTGAGTATAACTTTTTTTTTATATATATATATAAATAGGCCGTAACCTGTTGGAGCATCCCCGGCAGGTAACGGCCTATTTATTTACCTAACCCGCGTCTGCTCGTGGCCGCCCCCGCTTCCCCTTCTGCTATGGGCCGCAGAAAGGGAAGTGGATGCCGCTGTGAGCGGCCGCGGGTATCGGTAAGTGAGACCACGGGCCACAAATACTACTATTATTATACTCCAGGGTCTATTCAGACCCCGGAGTATAATAATCGGACACAAAGGGGAGGTGATGGAACATAAAAACCGATGCTACTCACCTCCTGCGATCCAATGTAACTCCGAGCAGGCTTGAGGCCTCTGGTGACGTCATCAGGTCGCATCGCCGGCCTGATCACGTGACGTGTGTGCGCAATTAAACAGGGCTGAAAGCTGCAAGGAGTGCACCGGTGTCCAGGATAGGTAAGTAACTCTGGTTTTTATGTTTGTATTCTCCCCTGGGTCTCGAATCATTATACTCTGGGGTCTGAAAAGACCCCAGAGTATAATAATAGTTCATGGGTGGTCCACTATGGGGCATAATACCCTGTGCAGGGACTACTGTAGAGCATAATACCCTGTACAGGGGCCACTATGGAGCATAATACCGAGTGCAGGGGCCACTATAGAGCATAATACCGAGTGCAGGGGCGACTATAGAGCATAATACCCTGTGCAGGGACCACTGTAGAGCATAATACCCTGTGCAGGGGCCACTCTGGAGCATAATACAAGTGCAGGGGCCACTATAGAGCATAATACCGAGTGCAGGGGCCACTACAGAGCATAATACCGGGTGCAGGGGTCACTATGGAGCATAATACAAGTGCAGGGGCCACTATGGAGCATAATACCAGTGCAAGGGCCACTATGGAGGATAATACCAGTGCAGGGGCCACTATGGAGCATAATACCTGTGCAAGGGCCACTATGGAGCATAATACCAGTGCAGGGGCCACTATGGAGCATAATACCGTGTGCTGGGGCCACTGTGGAGCATAATACCGTGTGCAGGGGTCAATATGGAGCATAATACCGTGTGCAGGGGCCAATATGGGGCATAAAACTGTGTGCAGGAGTTGCTGTGGAACATAATACCGTGTGCAGTGGCCAATGTGGGGCATAATACCCTGTGCAGGGGCCACTATGGAGCATAATACTGTGTGCAGGGGCCGCTGCGAGGCATAATACAGTGTGCAGGGGCCGCTGCGGGCCATAAGACTGTGTAATACTGTGTGCAGGGGCTGCTGTGGAACATTATAATGTGTGTAAATGGGGTGCTATAAACATGGGCTATGGCACCTGTTTATATTATACGCTGTCTGTTTATAGTGACCGTGTGATGTAATTGTAGCCTTGTCACATACTGTAGACATGTACAGGACGAGGCTGTAGCTACATTACATGGCCGCTATGAGATGAATGACACTACTTAAACAGAGAAGCGGTCACGGCGCTTACACAGGTACCATTCAAACAGCTGATCAGTGGGGGTCCTGGGTTTTTGAACCCCACTGATTAGTTTATTAATGACCTGGAAAACCTTTTAATTAGTTAACACCTGGGGTATTATTAATAAGGGGCACTATTTATACAGGGTACACACGGACATTATTAATATAAAGATGCACTTGGGAGTATTATTCATTATGGGGGGTTATATCATATATTTTATAATTGGGGTAGCAGCAGGATGGGGGTGCAGGTGAGGACAATGTGGGTTGGATGCCTGGAAAAGTGAGGAGCCAAAGATGTCTGTGTTGCAAACTTTACAGAGACAAGTCACAGCTGGAAGAAGTGGTCATGGCGGTCCAAAGGGAAGAGAAGGGAAATGTGAAGGATTAGTCAGAGACGTCACCTGTAAGTCACAAAATGTTACTGCCCTGTATTCACCTAAATGATAGAGGATAAATACCTGATTGATGGGGGTCTGTCTGCTGAGACCACCACTGAGCCTGAGAATTGGGTTTTTTCCCCCCACTAGGTGGGAATCCAGGCTGACCGCAGCCATATATATAGGTGTGTCACTTGGTGGATGGACGAACCCGCGTGGCTCTCATTCACTTCGATGGGAGCGCCAAAGATAGCCGAAGTCCAGTACTCAGCTATCTGCAGGGCTCCTATTATAGAGAATGGGGGCCACGTGGGCTCGTCCATCCACCAAGCAGAAGATGTGTGAAGTTACTTTCATTGTTAATGCCGTGTTGTTGATCTGATACTGAAGTAATACAGGAAGAAGAATTCTTAAAAACTGTTTTATAACTTTGTGTATTGTGTATATTGTGCGACGATAACAGTGTGTTAAACTAGTAGCATGGAAACTCAGTTTATTGTTTTTTTTTTTGGGGGGGGGGGGGCGTCTTTCTATAGTCCGCCTCAGGCAGCAAAGAGGCTATGTTCACCACTGAGTATTATATACCGCTAGAAACCCGACAGTGCGCTGAATTTAGTGCACTGTCGGCTTTCCCAATATATGTCCACCAGTGCTGGAGAAATCAGTGTTGTTAATTTCTGCACTGATATCTCCCCACTGTCAGAAGGGCGGGCCTTACAGCCTAGAGTGATTGCTGGGCTGTGGGGAACGTTCCCCCTGACTGTACTTCTAACATAGCCTTGTATTTTCAGAGAGGGCGTTCCTTACAGTTCAGCAACATCGCTGGGCGGTAAGGAACGCCCCCTCTGACAGTACAATGCTATGTTAGAGTACAGTCAGGGGGGGAAGTTGAATGTATAGTTCACTATTAAGTCCTGGCAGGGATCAAATCCAGGAACAGTCTCAGAGTGCAGGAGAGGGCCCCTCTACATAGCAGCGTATGTGTATATTCTACTGGGTAATATGCAGGGAGCAACAGTGAGCCCCCCTTTTCCTGTTTGCCCAACTTTGCTGGGTGCTGGCGCTGGCTCTGCTGCTGACCAACAGCCATGCCAAAGGATTGGACATGTTAAAATCTAACACCCGGATTCCTTATTAAGCCCTTTGGCTACCCTGACACATTAGATTAGATTGTTGACTGATCCTGTCAGCAGAATAAATAAATACACTGAAGATCCCTTTACTTACTATGCTCCAAAGATTAACCAAAGAAGAAACTGCACACTACAGTCATGGCCAAACGTTTTGAGAATGATACAAATATTAATTTTTACAAAGTCTACTTCTTCAGTTTTTCTAATGGCAATTTGCATATACTCCAGAATGTTATAAAGAGTGATCAGCTTAACAGCAATTACTTGCAAAGTCAATATTTGTCTAGAAAATGAACTTTATCCCCCAAAACACATTTCAACTTCATTGCAGCCCTGCCTTAAAAGGACCATCTAACATCGTTTCAGTGATTGCTCCATTAACACAGGTGTGGGTGTTGATGAGGACAGGGCTGGAGATCAATCTGTCATGATTAAGTAAGAATGACACCACTGGACACTTTAAAAGGCTGGTGCTTGTCATCATTGTTTCTCTTCTGTTAACCATGGTTATCTCTAAAGAAACACGTGCAGTCATCATTGCACTGCACAAAAATGGCCTAACTGGGAATAGTATTGCAGCTAGAAAGATTGCACCTCAGTCAACAATCTATCGCATCATCAAGAACTTCAAGGAGAGAGGTTCCATTGGTGCCAAAAAGGCTCCAGGGCGCCCAAGAAAGACCAGCAAGAGGCAGGACCGTCTCTTAAAAGTGTTTCAGCTGCGGGATCGGGCTACCAGCAGTGCAGAGCTTGCTGAGGAATGGCAGCAGGCAGGTGTGAGTGCATCTGCACGCACTGTGAGGCGGAGACTCTTGGAGCAAGGCCTGGTCTCAAGGAGGGCAGCAAAGAAGCCACTTCTCTCCAGAAAAAACATCAGGGACAGACTGATATTCTGCAAAAGGTACAGGGAGTGGACTGCTGAGGACTGGGGTAAAGTCATTTTCTCTGATGAATCCCCTTTTCGATTGTTTGGAACATCTGGAAAACAGCTTATTCGGAGAAGAAGAGGTGAGCGCTACCACCAGTCTTGTCTCATGCCAACTGTAAAGCATCCTGAAACCATTCATGTGTGGGGTTGCTTCTCAGCCAAGAGAATCGGCTCTCTCACAGTCTTGCCTAAAAACACAGCCATGAATAAAGAATGGTACCAGAATGTCCTCCAAGAGCAACTTCTCCCAACCGTCCAAGAGCAGTTTGGCGCTCAACAATGCCTTTTCCAGCATGATGGAGCACCTTGCCATAAAGCAAAGGTGATAACTAAATGGCTCAGGGAACAAAACATAGAGATTTTGGGTCCATGGCCTGGAAACTCCCCAGATCTTAATCCCATTGAGAACTTGTGGTCAATCATCAAGAGACGGGTGGACAAACAAAAACCAACAAATTCAGACACAATTAAAGCATTGATTCTGCAAGAATGGACTGCTATGAGTCAGGATTTGGTCCAGAAGTTGATTGAGAGCATGCCAGGGAGAATTGCAGAGGTCCTGAAGAAGAAGGGTCAACACTGCAAATATTGACTTGCTGCATTAACTCATTCTAACTGTCAATATAAGCTTCTGTTACTCATAATATGAATGCAATTCTATTTCTGTATGTGATAAAAACATCTGACAAACACACATAAAAACCAGAGGGCAGCAGATCATGTGAAAATATAATATTTGTGTCATTCTCAAAACTTTTGGCCATGACTGTACATACAATGAACAGCTTCTTAGTATGTTATTTGAAATAAATACTTGAGTACTAGATTTATTTCCATAGTTTCTCAAATATTGATTTAGACTGGGTCACATGATAACCCGCTGCATGCTACAGCAATAGTGAAGTGGATGGGATTTAAACATATCCCATCCACACACTTCTGAAAAAAACCACAGCAAAGTGTTTTGCGCTGGCACAACTGCTGATGTAAAACCTGCAGTGAAAACCACATATAGTCTTATCCTTAGAACACCAACTGCTGCTGATTATACTGGGGAAGGTAATGGGGAGTGAGTGTGAGAGAGGGAGGAACAGGTAGTGCAGAAGAAGACAGGGGCAGGACACACCTCTGGTTTTCACAGCAAGCCATGCTAGAAAAACATATCACATTGTGATCAGGTGACTTACTGAAGAAGGTTAAAATAAGGTATGGAAAGACTGTGAGGCCGGAGCCCCACGTGGCATAAACAACTCTGCAGACTTTCTGTAAAAAATGCTGCGGGAAAAACTGTGATGCGTTGCTGCCGCGTTTTTTCCTGCAATGCTTTTTTGCTGTGGCCCTCTAAGTGGGGCCTTAGCCTGAGTCAAGAAAAAAATCACCAGAATCTGCCTGAGGGTTGGGCAGGATGCTTCTTTTTTTCTGCTAGCTTATTGTTTCTGTTAATCAAAAAAGACACATCTGCCTCCCATTGAAATGAATGGGAGACATAATTTTTTGCAGCGCATCCTAGTGCAATTATTTCTAGCGTGTGAACTTAGTCTACGTGTCCTTTTGTTCAGTGCCTCCTTGATGCCCATTTGACATTTACTGTCTTTTTAGAAAAACACTAAAGGGGCAATAAATGGCAAATAGGCATCAAGGGGGAACAGAACAGAAGCAAACTAAAGGGTTACTAAGTGGTAAATCCTCTGCCCAATTGTCATTTATTGCCCTCTTTAGACCATTGGTGCCCCCATTCAGCAACCTAAAGACCATAGTCTGTGGCTTTTTTCAGTGTCCTTCTTTGATCTCTGCCTCCCATTAAATACCATGAGAGACTGATTCAGGATGAAATTTAGCGGTTGAGGTGGAATCCGCCTCAACCTTTGTGAACATATGCTAATAGTTCTCCCCTAGGTAATAGTCCCCACCCACAGGTAATAGCCCTAATAGCACTATTAGTGTAATTGTGCCCTCCAAGTTAATAGTCTCCCCTACTTAAGTAATACTTTTAATTATGTGTAGGGGCAGTGGGGAACCTAGCCTCTTTGCTGCCTGAGGTGGACTATAGAAAGATGCCCCCCCCCAAAAAAAACAAAACAAAAAAATTGCGTTTCCATGCTATTAGCTTCACACGCTGTTATCACCGCACAATAAACATACACAATACACAAAGTTATAAAACAGTTTTTAAGAATTCTTCTTCCCGCATTACTTAAGTATCAGAGATCAACAACACGGCATTAACAATGACAATAACTTCACACATCTTGTGCTTGGTGAATGGATGAGCCCACGTGGCCCCAATTCTCTATAATAGGAGCGCTGAGTACTGGACTTCGGGTATCTTTGGCATTCCCATCGAAGTGAATGAGAGCCATGTGGATTCGTCCATCCACTAAGCAACATGACTATATTCAGCCTGGCTGCGGTCAGGCTGAATTCCCACCCAGTGGGGGGGGATTTTTCAGGTGCAGTGGAGGTCTCAGCAGACAGACCCCCATCAATCAGGTATTTATCCTCTATCATTTAGGTAAATACAGGGCAGTAACATTTTGTGACTTACAGGTGACGTCTCTGACTAATTGTTCATATTTCCCTTCTCTTCCCTTTGGACCGCCATGGCCACTTCTTCCAGCTGTGACTTGTCTCTGTAAAGTTTGCAACACAGATATCTTTGGCTCCTCACTTTTCACTTTTCCAGGCATCCAACCCACATTGTCCTCACCTGCACACCCATCCTGCTGCTACCCCCAATTATAAAATATATAATATAACCCCCCATAATGAATAATACTCCCAAGTGCATCTTTATATTAATAATGTCCGTAAGTACCCTGTATAAATAGTGCCCCTTATCAATGCCCCATAGGTTTCCTAATTAATACGGTGAGCGTATATTGGTATATAGCAGCTCTACACAGGGCTCTGCAGACGATTTAGGTGAATACAGGGCAGTAACATTTAGTGGCTTACCGGTGACATCTCTGACCAATCCTTCACATTTCCCATCTCTTTCATCTGGACGGCCATGACCACTTCTTCCAGTCTCTGTAAAGTTTACAACACAGACATCTTTAGCTCCTCACTTTTCAAGGCAACTGACCCACATTGTCCTCACCTGCACAAAGCCCCCATCCTGCTGCTACCCCAATTATAAAATATATAATATAACCCCCTATAATGAATAATACCCCCAAGTGTATCTTTAAGTTAATAACTTCCCTGTGCACCCCTTTAAATATTGCCCCTTATTAATAATGCCCCAGATGTTTCCTAATTAAAAAGGGAAAAAAAAAATATTGGGGTTCCAATACCCCGGATCCCCAGGATCAGCTGTTTGAATGAACCGTGGTACCTGTGTAAGCGCTGTGACCCCTTCTCTGTTTACATAGTGTCATTCATATCATAGCGGCCATGTAATGTAACTACAACCTCATCCTATACACGTCTATGTGACAAGGCTGGAATTACATCACACGGTCACTATACTATAAACAGACAGCGTATGATATAAACAGGCGCCATAGCCCCCCATACAGCTGATCAGTGGGGAATCACTTATCTCTTATTGATGTTTTATTCTGAGGATAGACCATCAATAAAAATGAGCTGGAAAACTCCTTAAAGAGGACCTTTCACGTCCTCATGTATATGCTGTTTTACATACCGCTAGAAAGCCGACTGCCCCGGGGCTGGAGATATCGGCGGTCTTAGTTTCACGGTTTACTGTCAGAAAGGCGTTCCTGACAGTCTAGCTACGCTGTGAGGAACGCCCTCTCACAGTTCTCGTTCATAGACTTGTACTGAGGGGGCGTTCCTCACAGCTCAGCGTCATCGCCAGGCAGCAAGGAACGCCCCTCTGACAGTACAACGCTATGGGTAAGTACAGAGAGGGGGCGTTCCTTATAGCCCAGCAATGACGCTGAGTTGTAAGGAACACCCCCCCCCCCCCCAGTACAAGTCTATGAACAAGAACTGTCAGGGAGGGCGTTCCTCACAGCGCAGCTAGACTGTCAGGAACGCCCTTCTGACAGTAAACCGTGAAACTACGACCGTCGATATCTCCAGCCCCGGGGCACATACCGGGGAAGCTGGCAGTGCGCTGAATTCAGCGTGCTGTCGGCTTTCTAGCGGTATGTAAAGCAGCATATACAAGAGGACGTGAAAGGTCCTCTTTAAGGCTAAGGCCCCACGTGGTGTCCTGCAGCAAAAAAAGAGCTGAGGGAAAAACTGCAGCAGCGACGCATCATGGTTTTTCCTGCAGCACTTTGCACAGAAAGTTCGCAGAGGTTTCCTCTGCAGACTTTCTGCTTCAATTATATCTACAGGAAAACCGCCAGCATTTCCGTAGGTATAATTGACATGCTGCGATTTCCATAACTGCGTCTGTGCTTCCTCCTGCCTCACTTTGACAGTTGGTGCAGAAGCTCCTTTCTCCTCATCAGCCTCAGATTCAAATTGTCCCACTCCACTAGATACGGCATATATAGTCTACCATCTGCAACTCATTGTGGCAACCTACATAACTTACACAACATTCTTTTGAGAGCATACAGTGGGGAAAAAAAGTATTAAGTCAGCCACCAATTGTGCAAGTTCTCCCACTCAAAAAGATGAAAGAGGCCTGTAATTGACATCATAGGTAGACCTCAACTATGAGAGACAAAATGAGAAAACATATCCAGAAAATCACATTGTCTGATTTTTAAAGAATTTATTTGCAAATTATGCAAATTATGGTGGAAAATAAGTATTTGGTCACCTACAAACAAGCAAGATTTCTGTCTCTCACAGACCTGTAACTTCTTCTTTAAGAGGCTCCTCTGTCCTCCACTCATTACCTGTAGTAATGACACCTTTTTGACATTGTTATCAGTATAAAAGACACCTGTCCACAACCTCAAACAGTC
Source organism: Leptodactylus fallax (assembly GCA_947044405.1). NCBI lineage: Eukaryota > Metazoa > Chordata > Amphibia > Anura > Leptodactylidae > Leptodactylus > Leptodactylus fallax. The sequence continues at coordinate 302,032 of CAMRHE010000938.1, forward strand.
ACACTCCAAACTCCACTATGGTGAAGACCAAAGAGCTGTGGAAGGACACTAGAAACAAAATTGCAGACCTGCACCAGGCTGGGAAGACTGAATCTGCAATAGGCAATCAGCTTGGTGTGAAGAAATCAACTGTGGGAGCAATAATTAGAAAATGGAAGACATACAAGACCACTGATAATCTCCCTCAATCAGGGGTTCCACGCAAGATCTCACCCCGTGGGGTCAAAATGATTCCAACAACGGTGAGCAAAAATCCCAGAACCACATGGGGGGACCTAGTGAATGACCTGCAGAAAGCTGGGACTAACGTAACAAAGGCTACCGTCAGTAACACACCACGCCGCCAGGGACTCAGATCCTGCAGTGCCAGACATGTCCCCCTGCTTAAGCCAGTATATATCCGGGCCCGTCTGAAGTATGCTAAAGAGCATTTGGATGTTCCAAAAGAGTATTGGGAGAATGTCATATGGTCAGATGAGGCCAAAGTAGAACTGTTTGGTAGAAACACAACTCGTCGTGTTTGGAGGAGAGTGAATGCTGAGTTGCATCCAAAGAACACCATACCTACTGTGAAGCATGGGGGTGGCAACATCATGCTTTGGGGCTGTTTCTCTGCAAAGGGACCAGGACGACTGATTCATGTACATGAAAGAATGAATGGGGCCATGTATCGTGAGATTTTGAGTGCAAACCTCCTTCCATCAGCAAGGGCATTGAAGATGAAACGTGGCTGGGTCTTTCAGTATGACAATGATCCCAAGCACACCGCCAGGGCAACGAAGGAGTGGCTTCGTAAGAAGCATTTCAAGGTCCTGGAGTGGCCTAGCCAGTCTCCAGATCTGATCCCCATAGAAAACCTTTGGAGGAAGTTGAAAGTCCGTGTTGCCCAGCGACAGCCCCAAAACATCACTGCTCTAGAGGAGATCTGCATGGAGGAATGGGCCAACATATCAGCAACAGTGTGTGCCAACCTTGTGAAGACTTACAGAAACCGTTTGACCTCTGTCATTGCCAACAAAGGATATATAACAAAGTATTGCGATGAACTTTGCAATCAGAGGAATCAGCGGCAGCTTGTTCTGCAACTTGGAGAAGCTTTAAAAGGGAAAAGTCTCCAGTGTGATACACAGGTAACCAGTTGTAGCTGGTTACCTAATTAAGAGGGGATACATTGCTGCTGTTAGCTGGGTACATTCCCTTTGCCATCAGAGGAATCAGCGGCAGCTTGTTCTGCAACTTGGAGCAGCTTTAAAAGCTAAGTATAATGCGAGTGTGTGAGCTGGCGAGTGTGGTTTGATCCCAAGTGTGTTTGATCTAAATGTGACTTAAGATTAAGTGACTTTAGATTCGGGACTTTACAAAAAAAAAAACAAAAAAAAAAAAAACATCCCCATCAGGTAAGATGTGCTCCATGCTTGCCAATGCGGTCCAGTGTACATCTTGCAGCATGTATTCTCTGCTTGAGCAGCCGCTTGAGGGGGCATACTGCTGTTCAAGATGTAAGCACGTTGCACATTTGGAAGCCCAGATCATGGATATAAATGAGCAAATTGCAAGACTGAGATCTATTGATAACTTGGAAAGGAGTTTGTTGCTCACAGAGCAGGAACTCGCTGGGGTAACTGCAGAGGGGGATGGTAGCATGGCGGTGCAGGAACATGAGGCAGCTAGCTGGGTGACAGTTAGAAAGCAGCGGGGTAGAGGGAAGAGTGCCAGGGAGGTTAGTCCTGGACAGGCACACCCTAACAAGTTTGCTAAATTGGCAGATGAGGGGGATGTTAGTACAGGGTTAACGCTGCTGCAGCAAGACACTTCCTCTGACCACCAGGGGAATGTCTGCTTCAGTAAGAAGGGGGATAGGAGTGCAGAGAAGCCTAGACAGGTGCTGGTAGTGGGGGATTCAATTATTAGGGGAACAGACAGGGCAATCTGTCACAAAGACCGGGATCGTCGTACGGTGTGTTGCCTTCCTGGCGCTCAAGTTCGACACATCGTGGATCGGGTTGATAGATTACTGGGTGGGGCTGGTGTGGATCCAGCGGTCATGGTGCACGTTGGCAGAAATGACAAAGCTAGCGGTAGGTGGAAGGTCCTTAAAAACGATTTCAGGGAACTAGGGAGAAAGCTGAAGGCAAGGACCTCCAAGGTAGTATTTTCAGAAATACTACCTGTACCTCGAGCCACACAGGAAAGGCAGTGGGACATTAGGGAGGTAAACAAGTGGCTCAAGAGCTGGTGTAGGAAGGAGGGGTTTGGGTTCCTGGAAAACTGGGCCGACTTTGCTGTGGGCTACAGGTTCTATGGTAGGGATGGGCTGCATCTCAATGGAGAGGGTGCAGCTGTGCTGGAGGATAAGATGGCTAGACTGTTGGAGGAGTGTTTAAACTAGGGACTGGGGGGGAGGGTAACAGATGTAGAGGGCACGATAGCATAGAAATGGAAAGAGTGCTAAATAATGTAAATAATGTAACTGGGGGTGGAGCGGGGGATGGGGTTAGAACAGTCAGTAGGCAGTGGAAGAGTAGGGATAGTGATAAATCCTGAACTCCAGCTATGACTGGGCTGTAAATATACAGGGGTACAGTATGTTTAGAAAGGAGCGTACCAATAGGAAAGGTGGAGGGATTTGCTTATACGTAAAATCCTGCCTTAAGCCAGTTCTGCGAGAGGACATCTGGAAGGAAAATGAATATGTGGAGTCCTTATGTGTGGAAATTAAGGGAGGAACAAAGAATAATAAAATTTTGATAGTGGTTTGTTATAAATCTCCAGACAAAATGGAAGAAGCTGAAAATGTACTAATAAAACAGATAGATGAGGCCACAAAGCACAATTAAGTCATTATTATGGGGGATTTCAACTACCCAGATATCAGCTGGGAGGCAGAAACCTGCAGGTCCAACAAAGGGAACAGGTTTTTGTCAGTAATAAAAGACAATTACCTATCGCAACTAGTGCAGGACCCAACAAGAGGCGAGGCACTTTTAGACCTAATTTTAACAAATGAACCTGAAACATTGTCAAAAGTGGAGGTTGGGGGTCATCTTGGTAATAGTGACCACAACATAATAAGTTTTCTTGTACACACTAAAAAAATGTTCAGTAGAGGGGGAACAAAAACACTAAACTTCAGGAAGGTCAATTTTAACCAGCTAAGAGAGGAGATTAGCAGCATAAACTGGGACAATGTCCTCAAAGTGACTGGAAGACAAACAAAATGGGACATTTTCAAAAGCCTTCTAAATAGGACCACTAAAAAACATATACCTTATGGGAATAAGCGGGCCAGAAATCATAGAAAACCAATATGGCTAACTAAAGCGGTAAGGAGTGCAATGAGGAATAAAAAGGAAGCATTTAAAGTGCTAAAAAAAGAAAGTAGTGACACAGCATTAAAAAACTATAAAGAGAAAAATAAACTGTGTAAAAGACAAATAAAGGAGGCAAAGATCGAGGCTGAGAGAAAAATTGCCAAGGAAAGTAAAAATAATCCAAAATTATTCTTTAATTACATAAATAACAAGAAAATATAAACTGACAATGTGGGCCCTCTCAAAAATAATCTGGGTGTAATGGTGGAGGAGGATGAGGAAAAAGCACAACTATTAAATGCCTTCTTCTCTACAGTGTTTACACAAGAAAATACAATGGCCAGCAACATGATTAGGGGTAATGTTAACTCTCCATTAAATGTCAACTGCTTAACTCAGGAGGAAGTGCGGTGCCGCCTTCAAAACACTAAAATAGATAAATCACCAGGTCCAGATGGCATACACTTCCGAGTTCTGAGGGAATTATGCACAGTGATAGACAGACCCTTATATCTAATATTTAAGGACTCAATAATGACTGGGTCTGTTCCACTTGATTGGTGCATAGCAAATGTGGTGCCAATTTTCAAAAAGGGGTCTAAAAGTGAGCCTGGAAACTATAGGCCAGTAAGTTTGACTTCTGTGGTGGGTAAGATATTTGAGAGCTTTCTAAGAGATGCTATCCTGGAGTACCTCAATGTAAATAATCTTATAACACCCAATCAGCATGGTTTTATGAGGAATCGGTCCTGTCAGACTAATCTGATCAGCTTCTATGAAGAGGTAAGTTCAAGACTAGACATGGGTAATGCAGTGGACGTGGTGTATCTGGATTTTCAAAGGCTTTTGATACTGTACCACATAAAAGGTTGGTATGCAAAATGAGAATGTTGGGACTGGGGGAAAACATATGCATTTGGGTTCGCAACTGTCTCACTGATAGGAGACAGAGGGTGCTTATTAATGGTAAATATTCAGACTGGGTAACAGTCACCAGTGGGGTGCCACAGGGGTCAGTATTGGGCCCTCTCTTGTTTAATATCTTTATTAATGACCTGGTAGACTGTTTGCAAAGCAGGGTGTCCATATTTGCAGATGATACTAAACTTTGTAAGGTAATCAAAAATGAGGAGGATAGTAGAATATTACAAGGGGATCTAAGGAAGTTGGAAGCATGGGCCAAGACTTGGCAAATGAAGTTTAATATTGACAAATGTAAGGTTATGCATTTTGGACGACGAAATAAAATGTATGATTATGTACTTAATAGTAAATTACTGGGTAAAACTGCCAATGAAAAAGACTTGAGGATTGTGGTGGACAATAAGCTTACCTTTAGTGACCAGTGCCAGGCAGCTGCTGCCAAGGCAAATAAAATTATGGGATGCATCAAAAGAGGTATAGATTCTCATGACAAGAACATAGTTATACCTCTATACAAATCACTGGTACGGCCACACTTAGACTATTGTGCACAATTCTGGGCCCCAGTATACAAGACAGACAAAATCGAACTAGAAAGAGTGCAAAGAAGGGCAACCAAAATTATTAGGGGAATGGGTGGATTGGAGTACAACGATAGATTAACAAACTTGGAGTTATTCAGTTTAGAGAAAAGACATCTACGGGGAGATCTAATAACAATGTACAAATACATGAAGGGACAGCACAAAGAACTTTCTAATGATCTTTTTACCCCTAGGCCAGTGACAGTGACAAGGGGACATCCTCTACGACTGGAGGAGAGAAAGTTTCACCAGCAACATAGAAGAGGATTTTTTACAGTAAGAACAAGGCTATGGAACTCTCTGACCCAGGAGGTGTTGATGGTGGATTCATTGAACAAGTTCAAAGAGAGCCTGGATGCCTTTCTCGAACAGAACAACATTACAGGTTATGGGTTTTAGATTTTAAGGGCACGTTGATCCAGGGTTTTATGCTGATTGCCAGATTGGAGTCGGGAAGGAATTTTTTCCCATGAAATGGGGCAACTGGCATAAGCCTCATGGGATTTTTTGCCTTCCTCTGGATCAACACTGTAGGGGACTGAAGGGTTATAGGTTGGACTTGATGGACTGATGTCTTCATCCCACCTCATCTACTATGTAACTATGTAACTTTTGTTATTGACCAAATACTTATTTTCCACCATAATTTGCAAATAAATTCTTTAAAAATCAGACAATGTGATTTTCTAGATATGTTTTCTCATTTTGTCTCTCATAGTTGAGGTCTACCTATGATGTCAATTACAGGCCGGCCTCATCTTTTTAAGTGGGAGAACTTGCACAAATGGTGGCTGACTAAATACTTTTTTTCCCCACTATATGTGGATGTAGTTTGTGGTTGTCAAAACCTGAGATAACATTTGGGGACACCACCACATTTTTTCTGACCCTATATTGCATTATCATCAACAGGTGTAATCCACACTGTCTTTGTTTTCCTATCACATGAGGATATTACTTACTTCATGAGTACTTTCTTTTAACTTTGTCATTCAAATGCATGCTTTTTCACACATCTTGTATAATTCCCAACAATCGCCAATTAGCGGGTGTTTTTTTACACAGTAGCTCATACTTGAGAATCAATAATGGTATAAAGAACCCCTTACTTACCCCCACACAATATATTGCCTCCTTATTGCCCCTATATAGTTTTCTGTCTCCTTTACTTGCCTCCACATAGTAAAGTCCTCCTTTACTGGCCCCCCACACAGTATACTGCTCCTTTATTGTCCCCGTGTAGTTAATGCCCCCTTTACAGACCCCCCTACAGTAATTGCCCCCATAATGACTTTAGGTCGCTATCTATGGCAGCGGTCCCCAACCTTTTCTTCTGCACGGCTTGGCAGGGGGGGCGGGGCAGGGAGCAGGAGGCGGGGCGGGTGATTTAGGGGCAGGGCTTTGGTGATATGGGGGCAGGGTTATACACGAAACAGCGCTGTAGACCAGGGCATGCTGGCGGGACCTCGGTGTACAGCGCTGTAGACTAGGTCCTTGCCATTAGCTATAGTAGGAGCCACAATACTGTGGCCGGATTGCCGACCCTCCCCACATAATCTGCCTAGAGTCGCGTTTACCAAGGCCAGCCCGCCGCCCCATGGACTGGCAAAAGACCCCCAACAGCCCGGTCCCCGTCCGTGGACTGGTGGTTGGGGACCCCTGATCTATAGGGCCTGTGACCTTAAAGGAGTATTCCCATGAACATAATCATATCTATATTTGTAGATAATTAAATGTTAAATATTTTTGTAAGTATAAGTAGTTAAAAATTCTGCAGAGTTAAAGATTTTTTCTAACCATCTTAGTGGTGACATCTGTTGTCTTGATCGGTTTGCAATGGATACGACCACGAATACAGAAAATTTCTATGGTTTGGGACTTGACAGGAATCCAGCTATGATTTTCTTATTGTAGCTGGGTTATCAGGCAGGCACACTACATGTATCAGAAGATATGCCAGCCACAATAAGGAAATCATGGCTGATTTTTTGACCTTAGAAAGGTCCTGCATTGATGGTCGTATTCACTAGCAACCAATCAAGACAACAACTTGTGACCACAAGATATTTAGAGAAAATCTATAAGACTCTGCAAAATGTTAAATTACGTATATTTGCAAAAATGTTTAACTTTTAATTATCTACAAATTTAAAAATTGTTATGATCATGGGAATACCCCTTTAAGGGGCCCAATTTGCTCCCTGCTTAAAAGATGTAAATGTATAACATGGAGGATAGTAGTGATGAGATGACTAAAGTACAATCACAGGAGTGGGGGCTAAATACACTTGGAACTGTTTCTTTGGTCCCAATTGACCAATTCTTCTAAACAGCAGAGCAGGGCCATTTTTTTTGAGCCACGATTGGTGTGTTTGTGGGGGGAAGGGGGGTCAGTTCTCTGCATAATGTAGGGATAAGTAGCTTTGCAGTAGCTATCTTAAATGTAGGGAGATTATTGCTATTGGGTGTAAAAACTAGGTAGGGGAGTCACAATAGGATAAGAGGCACTGTCAGCTTTATGTTGGTGGAGAAACTATTAATAAGTAGTCGCTCTACGTCTTACCAAATTCATTGAAAAATATGGTATGTCCACCAAAGGTTAAATAGGAGCCTGTAGATGCTTGACATCTCCAACATAGATCATTCGGAGTCATGTGTATCTTATTCAGATACTCTGGGGTGCAGTACCACTTAATAAGAGTTTTATATGAGTTCTCTTGTATGTGAACACATTGTGAGAAACCATGGGTGTGTGAGAGAAGGAAGTACTGTTCCTTGAGTGTGATTGAGATTTGAAGCTCCTTCTCCTGCTATCACAAGAAATAGGGTTTATATTGTTTCTGCTATAATAAAAGGCTACTATACATTTTAACAGATATTTTGTGTGGTGTCTGCGGGAGGAATAGATAATGCTTCCGCCATGTGGAATCTGATAGTGGTGATGGAATTGAAGACTTAAAGGTGTGGCAGGTAGAGCTGACATTGACCTGTTGTAAAACTTTGGCTTGAAGCATTCCTGTTTCTGGAGAAAAATGCTCTAGGGATTGGAATATCTGATGACTTCATAATCAGGGAGACATTTACAAACTGAATCTTATACCACCTGAGATGAGTGTTGTGCGAACCCGTCGAAGTTCGGGTTCAATGCGTTCCACTGAACTTTGCGCAAAAGTTCGGTTCGGGTACCCGGATTTGACCCGAGCCACATTGAAATCAATGGGGACCCAAACTTGTTGACCCAAAAATGGCTGTAAAATGGGGATAGTAAGGGGTAGAGGGCTGGAAAATGGAGGTAATAACAAGGCAAGTGCCCTGCAAAAAATGGGGTAGGGAAAGTACTTAAAATAACATAAAATAAAAAATAAAATAAAGAATTACATAAATTAAAAAAAAAAAAAATCAAAACAAAATAAAATAATTTTGAAACAGGTGGTAGAGGTACAGGGGGAGAAGGAAGAGGTGGAGGTGGATGTGGTGGTGTAAGTGGAAGAGGCAGAGGAGGTGGAGGTAGCCAGCACTTTAACCACTCACTCAGGAGCTGGCACAGCCAATTCCTGTGGGATTCATGCCTGGTTCATCTTAATGATCGTAAGTATGTCCACGTTGGCTGTGGATAGGCGGATTCTCTTGTCGGTGAAGACACCCTCTGCGGTGCTGAACGCACGTTCTGACAGGACACTTCCTGCAGGGCAGGCCAGCACCTCCAAGGCATAGAGGGCAAGCTCTGGCCACGTGTCCAATTTACCATCCCAGAAACTGAACCGGGAGGACCCATCGCTCTGTACCAGGAGATGTGTCGACAGATACTCATCCACCATGTAAGTCAAAGTCTGCCTCCTGGTACTACAGACCGTATTCGATGGTGGTGGATGTTGCAGAGAATTGAACAAGGTGTTCCACATTGTGGCCATGCTGACCCTCCTTTCTGAGATGGTGTGGGTGCCTCTGCTGTCCTGGCGACTTCATCCTCCTACTCGGCCTCGTGCTGCCACTGAGCCCTCAATGTCACATGGGAACTCCGCCAGTAGTGCCTCCACCAGAGTGCACTTGTATTCTTTAATTTTTCTAACACGCTCCAGTGGTGGAATCAAGAACGTTATGTTATCCTTATAGCAGGGATCCAGCAGGGTGGCCACCCAATAATTGGCACTGGCACTGGTGACTATGCGGGCAACTCGGCGGTCGTTGCGCAGGCACTGGAGCATGTAGTGTCTCATGTAAGGAAGGCTGCTCAGAGGCAAAGACAAGCTGTCCTCAGTAGGAGGTGTCTCCTCCTCCTCCGCATTCCCTCAGCCATGCGCCAGTGACGCCCGTGAGCCGCGCTAGGTGCCACCCTGCTGTGAGGAAAACTCCTCCTCCACATCTGTCCCCTGGCTGCACAGTGGAGTACCTGACTGCTGTTGTTCCAGCAACCCATCCTGCAAGCCATGTGTGGACTGGCCTGACACCTGTGCAAATGGGTGTTCCTCTTCCTCCTCTTCCTCCTCTGTTTCCACCTGCGCCACCATTACATCCTCCATCATGGCCTGAAGTGTTTTTTTTTTTTTAGCAGGCAAAGGATGGGGGTGGTAGCGCTGACGATGGCGTCATCAGCACTGACCATATTAGTGGCATATTGGAAGCACTGCAGCATGGCACAAATGTCTCTCATGGAGGCCCACTTATTCGTGGTGAAGTGCTGTTGGTCAGCACTTCTACTCAAGCGGGCGTTCTGTAGCTGGAACTCAACTATTGCCTGCTGCTGATCACACACCCTTTCCAGCATATGTAAACTGGAATTCCACCTGGTTGGCACATCACATATGAGGCGGTGTGTGGGAAGGCCAAAGTTTCTCTGCAGTGCAGATAGGCGAGCAGCAGCAGGGTGTGAACACTGAAAGTGCACGTACACAGCACGCACTTTATGCAGCAGCTCCAGCATGTCTGGCTAATTGGCCAGGAAACTTTGCACCACCAAGTTGAACACACGTGCCAGGCAAGGGATGTGCATCAACCTGGTTCAACCCAAACTGCAGCTAGATTATGCCCGTTGTCTCACACCTCCTTGCCAGGCTTAAGGATCAGCGGCAGCAACCACTCTTCTGTCTGCCTTTTGATCCCATCCCACAACTTCTGGGCGGTGTGCGGTCTTTCACCCAGACAGATTCTGGGTAGTGAAAGTACATACGCCAAGGCAGTTCCCGCCTCGGGCCCAGCCACCACTACGTTTACCCAGTAGGCAGTTAAAGAAATGTAACGTCCCTGCCCATGCTTACTTGTCCATATGTCAGTTGTGATGTGCACCTTGCCACTAATGGCACTGCACAATGCACACCTTATTTTCTCCACAACCTGTCGGTGCAATTCAGGGATGGTCTGCCGAGAGAAGTAGTGGCGGCTGGGAATGATGTATTGTGGGACAGCCGCTGCCATAAGACTCTTAAAGCTCTCCATCTCTACCAGCCTGAATGGGAGCATTTCAAAGGCCAGCAATTTTGAAATGCTCCCATTCAGGACCAGGGCTCGTGGGGTTGAGATGGGCCAAACTTCCGCTTTCTCTCCAGTGTTTGGTGGATAGAAAGCTGAATGCTTCCCTGGGATGGTGTGGACAGGCTTGGTGATGGTGGTGCTGGTAGTGGTGGTGTTACATCCTCCCTTTTCTTTGGAGGCGGCGGTAGAGACTGAAACAACCGAAGCAGCAGAGGGAGCCTCAGCTGTTTCCATGTTTTTTTGGTGTCTCATCCACTGCAGCTCATGGTTTGTTTGCAAGTGCTTGGTCATACACGAGGTGCTGAGATTATTCACACTTTCCCCTCACTTCAGGGACTGGCGGCACAGCATGCAAATTTCCTGACTTTTGTCTTCTGCACACTGCTTAAAAAAATGCCATGCTGGGGAGATCCTCTCAGCCGGCTTTTGTGTGCTTAGTCCCTGGGCGTGGGGGGCAGTAGCAGGCGACATCGTGGCTATGGGCTGACGGCTGCGCCTTTGCACCCTTCTCTGTCTTCTCCTGGCTACCTGGGGCTGCGTAGCCACCTCTTCCTCCGAACTATTATTGCCTTCAATCCATGTTGGGTCTAGGACCTCGTCATCACCTCTCAGATAGTCTTCCACCAACCCCTCAGCACTGCCCTCCTTGTCATCCTCCACACTGCAGAAAGCTGTAGCAGTTGGCACGTGGGTTTCATCCTCATGGTAGATGTCCTGCGATGGTCTGCTGTCCACATCCTCATCCACCAACTCAAGTTGTTGGGCATCTGGGAACTCTGTCTGCAACTGGGGCAGGTGGATGGCCTATGGAATCCCAGCTAGAAGAGTCATCATAGAGCATTAGTGACTGCTCCATGACTTGTGGCTGAGATGGCCTTGCTGTTTTGAAGGGGGGGTGAGGTGGAGGGCTCTGCACTTTCAGCAGAAGTGGAGTGGGTGGAAGACAATCTGATGGAACTTAAGGCACTGTTTGCGACGTAATCTACCAATGCCTCAACTTCATCTGGTCTCTCCATTATGACAGCGCCATTGTGGCCTACAAGAATACGCTGCTAACCCTGATGCCTGCTTGCACCAGAGGAAGGTGTAGCAGGCACAGATGTAACACGTCGTCTCCCTGCACCATCAGCTAAATCACCACCAGCAGCAGCAGCACCACGGCCACGTCCCTGTCCCTTATATCCTGCTTTTTTCATTTTTACACACTTTTTACACACAGTTATTATCACTGCGCTAGAAGACGCTATGCGTATACACATGCAATTATTGTTACTGCGCTAGGAGATGGTATGGGTACACACGCAATTAATTTTACTGTGCTAGGAGACGGTATAGGTACAAACGCAGTTATTGTTACTGCGCTAGGAGACAGTATGGGTACCCATGCAGATATTGCTACTGCGCTAAGAGACGGTATGGGTACACACGCAGTTAATTTTACTGCGGTGAGAGATGGTATGGGTAGACACACAGTTATTGTTACTGCGCTAGGAGACGGTATGGGTACACATGCAGTTATTTTCACTGCGCTAAGAGACGATATGCGTATACAAACGCAGTTATTTTTACTGCGCTAGGAGACAGTATGGGTACACACGCAGTTAATTTTACTGCACTAGGAGACATTATGGGTACCCACGCAGTTATTGCTACTGCGCTAGGAGACGGTATGGGTATACACGCAGTTAATTTTACTGCGCTAGGAGACAGTATGGGTACCCACGCAGTTATTGCTACTGCGCTAGGAGACGGTATGGGTACACACGCAGTTAATTTTACTGTGCTAGGAGACAATATGGGTACCCACGCAGTTATTGTTACTGCGCTAGGAGACGGTATGGTTACACACGCAGTTAATTTTACTACGCTAGGATACGGTATGGGTACACACGCAGTTATTTTCACTGCGCTAGGAGATGATATGCGTATACAAACGCAGTTATTTTTACTGCGCTAGGAGACAGTATAGGTAGACACGCAGTTAATTTTACTGCGCTAGGAGATGGTATGGGTACACACAAGGTTAATTTTACTGCGCTAGGAGACGATATGGGCACACACGCAGTTATTGTTACTGCGCTAGGAGATGGTATGGGTATACGCGCAGTTATTGTTACTGCACTAGGAGATGGTATGGGTACACACGAGGTTAATTTTACTGTGCTAGGAGACGATATGGGCACACACGCAGTTATTGTTACTGCACTAGGAGATGGTATGGGTACACGCACAGTTTACAGTTACTGCCCTGAAAAGGGCAATTATTTCCAAAATCACATGAGGAGATATGTTCAATGGGTTCACTAGTTGGGTCCGGCGAGATAGCTGTATAGCCTTATAATACATTTCTAAATCAGGTAATGAGATTCCTTCTTGCAATCTTTTCTGAATTAATATAGAATAGGCCAGACAAAGTATTTTATTGTTCCATAGGTACTTTAATGAAGAGAGATCTCATATTCCTAAAGAAGTGTTTAGGTATATCAGTAGGGATTGATATTAAGGTATAGAGAACTTGTGAAAGAACATAAGCAACAAGTCATTTTTTTGTGCCTAAACAAGAAAGAAAAAGTTTTTAAATTAGCACGTCTCTTATGTATATAATAATGTAATAGTGTTGGGTTGGATGGGAGCATAATACCTAAATGTTTTAAGGAAGCCTCTTGCCATTTAAGGGGGAATTTGTAAAATTAAAATCAATTCACGAGGATTGATTGGATATGTAGCCAAAAGTGTCAAGGAATCGTAGTATATAAAGGAAGATCTCTAACTTTAAAATAAACAATTTTGGGGAGAGGTGGAACACATTCTGTTAGCTATATAAAAGGGGTTGGATGTTGTGTTGTTAATTTGAATCCTGGCCAAAAGCTTATCATATAGGGAAGAGATGGTAAAAAAGGGTGTGGGAAAGTTACATTTATTGAAGGTCAGGCGCCTATTCTGCCAGTCGACCCTTTTAAATGCCTTCCTGGCATCTATGCCGAGTATAGCTCTCCTGTTGACAAAGATCTGTTTTTCTCTGCAGCTATATAAAGTCATAGCATCTTTTTTTGCTAAACCAAATGATTGTTCACCTCTGTTTGTGCTCCCATACAAAATCACCCAAGAGTCCTCCCATTAGCTTCCACGGCTGAACCTACTCCAGCCTGATTTCTTCCACCAACTCCATTACAGACCTCCATAATCTCAGCCACCTAACTGTGTCTGTGACTGGAATCCACTCCTGCTGTTGTCAAGGCACATTCAGTTCCCCCATCCTGCTGGAAGCGCTGTTGTACTGGTTATAGATCTGCTACTCAGTTTTCTTTAGCTGTCCCATTCTGCTGAAGGTGTTCTTGTTAACCTTTTCTCTACAACTACCTGTTGCTCGAGGCCATGAAACATTTCAGTCTCACTGTGCATTCCTGACAACATATGCCAAGTTTAGGCACAAGTTGCACGAAAAGTCTCAGGAAAATCAAGTGGTTAAAAGCAAGAAATAGGAATGATCAAATTTACCAAAATTCGTTTTGGGTCTGATTAAATTCAATTGGACATCAAATGTACGGTATTATAGTATTCTCTTCTCCTCACTATGAAACACACTCACTGACACTATTTCTCATTATCTATCTGATCTAATCTTTCTCCTATCTGTATCCCCACAAAGAAGCAACATTTCCTGGTTTGGCTGTTTCATAGTGGCAATGACTCATCAGTGTCATCTGTGACTTATAGTCTCTCAAGATGGGCTGTGTTAGAGAGACTGATGCCTGAAAGGTATTATGGGGAAGCCCAATGAACCTCTCACCGAGGTTATGTGACCCTTCTCTGCTTTGTTTCGGATCTGTAAAATTATTTTTGGCATGACTTCCAAAAGTTTTGGATCTGCCGAAATCTGAAACTTTTGGGAGATTTGTAACAAGTTTGATTTGTGCTGAATTGGTTCTCATCCCTAGCAGGAACAGTTCTTTTACTTTTTGTGGGAGAAGGAAGAATCAGGTGTGAGTCCCAGTATCAATTAAGAGTCCTGACAAGACGGCACTCAGAGGATGGAAAGCACTAGAATAGCAGATGAACATATAAGTCTGCTAGCTGGACTACATTGATGTTAGGGAATTGCCAATTAAGCAATTTCCCAGTACCTTCTGCTGGAACCTGGGAGGAAGGGGAATGACGGAGACACTGAGTCCAGATGCTTGACCCACACACCCTGTCCCTACCTACTTGCCTCAACTACTCTAAGCGGTAAAGGACAACTGGGCGATGGCCCCTTCCTATAATACAAGTAAATACACAAAACGTAGACAAGACAAACAAACAGGAGCGGGTAATCAAGAGAGCCAAGGGTCAGAACCATTTGGGCAGCTAAGTACAAAATCAGAACCAGAAGAATAGTCAAAGGGAAAAGCCAAGGACCGAATATAGATAATAAGAGGGAACAGTATAACGCTTAGCACACTCAGAGAGACTAATAGCAAGTAACCAAGAGAGGGTTGGAAAACTGTATAAAGGGTATCAGGAATCCACCCCAGGCTTGATTGGCAAGGAAGGATGTCAATCAAAAGAGCACCAAACATTAACTCTTTAGAAACCATAGGAACTCAGAGCCCTGGCTGAACTGGCACACTGCCACGAATACTCAACTGTGCCACAACAGCCGTAGGCCCAGGAGCAGAGGATCATAAATGGACACGCCTTCTGTGTCATAGCATGCGGCCAGAGGATGGCACAGAAATCCGAACGGGCAAAGATGTTACAATTGACCTTTGAGACACGAAAAGTCAAGGCCTTTAACTTCAATATCCTGCAAACCCTCCTTTAGTCGTTAATGGTTGTCAGAAGAAGACACTAAATGGTACTTAACAAAAAGGTGCAGGTGAACAGGATGGGTAGCAGGATCTGCACACAAACATCTGGAGGCACTAAGCAACTTGCCCTCTAGATTAGATTTGATTGAAGGAAAAATATCCAGATAGCAGTGGGACATCAGTGTGTGGACAATACCGGCCCCAGGGTGATATTCATAGACATTATACAGTATAAAAGTGCATGAGTTTTCAGGTATATACCCATGTGCAGGATCTATCCCTCTCTTAGTCAACATGGCTGTTACTGTGATCTGGATGGTGCTGTACATAAGTATGACTGCTGAAGTAGAGAATGGCCTGTTAGAGAAAGTGCAGGAGCAGAATGACCTGCTGACAAGACAGCAGTTGGTCTGGTAGAGTGAGGGTTTTCGCGGCCTGCTGAGGACATGGCCTACTGGTTGACCTGCTATTGATATGGTCAGCCAGCTGAGAATGTGGATGAAGATGAATCTCCCCATGTGGCTGTGCAGCAACCCACTGGAGGCAAATGGAGGATGGGAGTTGTAGTTGTTATCAACGGTGGACAATGATTGTAACTGAACAATAGTGTGAACCTTACTGAAGATGATGCAACAGCAAACCATACCTCTTACCCACCAGTGCAGCAGTGCAATGGGAATTCCAATGTAGGATGGCAATGAGTCAAGTGGCAGTTCTCATCTAGGGATGCCCAGCATATAAAACTGGTGCCAGATAACTCCAACTCCACCTCTAATGTCTTTCTCTCTCTAGAACTGTGATCAGCTATGCTCAAGATGACTCTACTTATCCTGTGGGAAGATGGATCTATAGTCTGGGGCTCCAACAACAAATTCTCTTTCACACTGGCACTTTCTATCTCTCCTCTCTGTAGGCTGACAGCATACACTGACAAGCAAAAGGGAACAATGTTATGAACTTTTGGCTTTCAGGCTCCATATCTCACCATTCACTACAGCTTCCAACATGAGATTACCATCATTTTATAGACAATTATCTTGGCTATCCTATACATAAGTTTGACATGCAACTATTTAGCGTATGATTAGTTATGCAGATTCTTGTCATGTAACTGCATTGTTTTGGTTTTGCTCCTAAAATTCTAAATTTTAATATTTTGTAAATCCACCTTTGGCATTCAACACTATCTGAATCCTTCTGGGCATGCTCTCCATTAGATTCAAGCATGTTTCGACCAAAATCTGATCCCAGCTCTCTTCTACACATTACCAAAATTGGTGTATACTGGTCAACTCACATGGGTACAAATACAGCTTTTTCTTCCACTCTACCCACAAGCGTTTGATTGGGTTGCGGTCTTGGAACTGTCGGGGCCAATTCAGCACCTCTACTTTATTGTCATTGAACCATTTCTTCGCTAATCTCAATGTATGATTTGAATTGTTGTCATACTTTTCATACTACTTGCGTATACGAAGTAACTCATCTTGTAGGATACTGACATTTAACTCAGCATTGAGGCTTTTTAGTGGATGGACAGACTTCGTTTTGTATTCTTCCAACTGTTATGGTACTCACATGATGCAGTTTGGCAATTTTCTTTTCCAAGAGACTGCTATCAATGAGCTGGATGATGCGATTTCACTTTTCTTGGGAAATCTTCTTAATGGCTGATCTTCGATTTGAACCAGTGACCTTTTGCTTGAATGTGCTATTATGGAATGTGAGAGGTTGTAATTTGTAGTATATAAGAAGAAAAAGATTTTTCCACCACCAGGAGCAAAACAATAACAATGCAGTTACATGACAAGAATCTGCAAAACTAATCATATGCTAAATAGTTGCAAGTCAAATTTATGTATGAGATAGCCAAGATGATGGTCTATAAAATGATGGTAGTCTCACGTTCGAAGCTGTAGTGGATGGTGAGATATGGAGTCTGAAAGCCAAAAGTTCATAACATTGCTCATCAGCGTACACCTCTTCCCGGTTTCAGGGCTGCAGTAATCATAGGATGGGCCAAGCTATCTCTCTTCCTCTAGAAGAGCTTAAACCAGACATCTACTTCTGTCCGTGAAGACTGCAATGAGGTGGCACAGTGTACTGTATATAGGTATGCAAAATAGTTTAACAGTGTCCACTGGGATGCTGCAGGTGGAAAATGACTCTCCCTCTTGCATGGCAGTAGCAAGGAGACTATGTGTGCTATACTGGTACCATGAGTGCTCAGTTGCAAAAAAACATGACAATTCTGTGTGGAAGACATTTCTACACAGACACTGAAGTAGGAGCAAGCTGAGAGAGTGATTTCTGGACAGTAAGAACGGTAAACTAGCACCAGGACGAAGCAAAGTACACACATTGCCCTTACTTTTTATTTAGGCAAGCAAGCCTTAAGAAATCCCTAGTATGTAGGCCATGTAAACCTGAATCAGGGAGGAGTTGATAGTCTACAGAGACTGTATTATAGTTAAGGGACCAAGGGTATTATTACTGCAACCACTATGCTATGTGCCCATGTACTGTGAGACTGTAACCACTAATGCATGCAGGACTTTTTCTTCCGTCAGAAAAATGTAAACAAACATGACAGGTAAAAACCCTTTAACCCCTTAACGACCAAGAGCATAATAGTACATCCTTGGTTGCATGGGGATGTATGGCGAGGGCTCAGGAGGGCTCTGCTATAGGCAGCGTGTAATAGAAGTCAAGGGATTTTACTATTCACTGCTATACATTATTATTGCAGTGAATAGTATGAGCCATCAGACCCCTTAGGGTTCAAGGTCCCTAGGGTGTCTCAACATAAAAGTAAAAGAAAAAAAAAGTTTTTAAAAGTATAAAACCCCCCCCCACAAAAGTTTAAATCACCCCCCCCCCTTTCCCTAGATCACAGTATATATAAAAATAAACAAAAGTAGGGGCGTGGCCTAGACATGTTACCGTGAAGACGCACTTCTGCAGAGCTCCCGGACCCCGAGCGTTTCTAGATATCCTTAAGGGGGAAAAACTAATCTAAAATTGTCCCTGCATGACTCACCTGCAATGGTTAAACGCCCTGGACGCAGGGGGACGACCTCCTCCTCCCTAACGGAGCCGCATATCGCTCGTTTTTTGCTCTCCGCACCTTCCTCTCTTCAGGCGGAGGGAGCCAAAATGGCGCAGGCGCGCGCCTCCAGCGCCTCGGTGACACAAACGGCGTCTCTTCAATGCCCAGCGGACCCTCCAGACTCCCAGGGGAGGCCTCCCATGCAGCTTTCCTCTCCGCTGCCGTCCCAGCCGCCGACAGAGAGGATTTCAGCGCTCCACCAGCAGGTACCGGTCCTCCCTCCCCCCCCCGCTCCCAAAATGGCGGCCCCAGCAGTGTCCCCACGCTTCAACCCTTACCTCCCACCGAGGAACTGTTAACCCCTGAGCTCCTGCAGTCTCCCTTTCTCAATGAAATACCTGGCCCAGCTGGATCTGGTGCAAGCTCACTGTCTCACTCTCTCATGCCTTCTATAATACAATCAGGGTCACTTTTCTATCAGTCTATGACCTCCCAGAATAAACTACATCCTGCAGAGACCCCAGATGTTCTTCTGGAAATGGATCCATATATAGCCAGGCCCTCTCAGGACGGTATTCCGCTGACAACAGGAGCAACCAGAGCATCCCATAATGAAGTAGACCCACGGTCGGGGACCGTCGTCCCTGGCGCCTCAGACCAGCGTGAGGGCTTGAAATCTGACCTCTCGGGCACCCTGATAGCCCTTCACTCTCCAGCTTCCTCTGACTTATCTGACTTCTCTGGGAGACAGGGCCGGCGTTAGGGGGGGGGGGGGCAAACTGGGCAACTGCCCAGGGCCCCGACCCCAAAGGGGCCCCCGGGATCCAGAACCTGATGACTCCGGATCCCGGAGTCAGGACCGGCGAAATCAATGACCAAAAGGGACCCAGCGTCATGTGCCGCAGGGCCCCTTTCCGAGGTGAGTAAAAATAACAAACATTTTTACTCACCTGTCCTTGCGTCTGACATCATCTTCTGGCGTTCCGGACATCACCGCTGAGGCCAGGCCTCAGCCGTAGCAATCACGTGGGGCGTGCTGACAGCGTGCCTCACGTAATCGCTGAGGCCCAATCACAGGCCTCAGCGGTGATGTCCACAACGCGTGACGTCAGCCTCAGAGAAGAGGAAGCGGTCGGCAGCGGGGATAGCGGAGCAGCGCGAGGAGTCCCAGCAGAGGTAAGACAAGGTGAGTATAACTGTTTGTTATTTTCCCTCACCTCCCCCGGGTCTTCGATTATTATACTCTGGGGTCTGAAGAGACCCCAGAATATAATATAATAATAGCACTGTAGGGCCCCTGTGGAGCATTATACTGGGGGGCCCCTCTGGATAGCATATTATACTGTTTGGGGCCACTGTGGAGCATTATACTGGGGAAGGGGCCCTCTGGATAGCATGTTATATTCTGTGGGGCCTCTGTGGAAAATTATAATGTGGGGGGGGGGGCTCTGGAGATAATGTTATATTCTGTGGGGCCACTTTGGAGCATTATGCTCTCCAGAGGGGCCCCCCAGTATAATGCTCCAAAGTGACCCCACAGAATATAACATGCTCTCCAGAGGGCCCCCTCCCCAGTATAATGCTCCACAGTGGCCCCACATAGTATAATATGCTCTCCAGAGCCTCCCCCCAGTATAATGCTCCACGGTTTCCCCACACAGTATAATATGCTCTCCAGAGGGGCCCCCCAGTATATTATACTGGGGGGGCTCTGGAGAGCATGTTATACTGTTTTGGGCATTATACTGGGGGGGGGGGGCTCTGGTCTGGAGAGCATACTATACTGTTTTGGGCCGCTGTGGAGTATTATACTGGGGAAACCTCTCTGGGCAGTATATAATACTGTGTGGAGGCCATTTCTGGAGCATGTAATACTGAGTGGGGTCACTGTGGAGCATTATTCTGGGGGGGCCATCAGCAGAGCATATTATATTGCGTGGCACCACTGTGGGGCATTATTCGGGGGGGACTAATGAGCATTATACTAGGGGGCCCTCTGGGGAGCATATTATACTGCGTGGGGCCTACTGTGGAACATTATACTGGGGGGAAGCTCTGGGGAGCATAATATATTGTGTGGGGCCACTGTTGAGCAAAATACAGCAGGGGCACTGTGGAGCATTATACTAGCGGGGGCCCTCTGGGAAGCATATTAAACTATGGGCCACTGTGGAGCTTTATACTGGGGGAAGGGACAGTGTGGGGAACTTGTTATACTGTGTGGGGCCACTGTGGAGTGTATTACATTGTGTGGGGCTTTTCGAGAGCATATTATATTCTGTGGGGCCATTGTAGAGCATTATACTGGGGGGGACTGTGGGGAACATATTATACTGTGGGGGACCACTGTGGAGCATTATACTGGGGGAACCCCTCTGGGGAGTATATTATACTGTGTGGAGGTCATTATGGAGCATGTTATACTGTGTTAGGCCACTGGAGCATTATACTGGGGGGGCATTGTGGGGTGCATATTATACTGTATGGAGCATATTATATTGTGTGGGGCTGCTGGGGAGCATATTGCACTGTCTGGGGCCACTAAGGGGTAGCATACTGTGTGGGCCACTGTGGAGTATTATACTGTGTGGAGCCTTACATACCATGTGGGGCCACTATGGGGGGCTCAGGGGAGCATTTTATACTGTGTCGGGTCACTGTGGAGCATTATATACCATGTGGGGAAACAGTGGAGGGCTCAGGAGAGAATTTTATACTGTAGAGCATTATATACCATGTGGAGCAGCTCCCTCAATATAATCTTGCACATACGTGTAGTGCCCCATGGCCATGTCATTCCCCATACAGTACTTTGCATGAGCTGGCCATGGAGTTATTGGGGCCTGCACAATACTATAGGGGCTGACTATACTGGGAACATACTCAGTAACACCAGATAGTCAGCACATATGTAAGACTTCAGTGAAGGAGCCGTGGTGTAGGCTATCAGCAGGAAGCTGTTGGGTGGGGCCCCAGAACAAGATCCTCTGGTGGGCCTAAGGCCCTTCAGTCCGACACTGTATAACAGAGAACTATTATATATAAGGGTGGGTTACTATATGTAATTGGGAAACTTAAGTATGAGGGGGCTATTATAAGGGGGAACTATTATTTATAAGATGGGCTATTATTTATAAGGGGGGAACTATTATATATAAGGCATCCATTATAAGAGGGGAACTTTTTATAAGGGGGGTATAATTGTTAAGTGGGCTTATTTATAAAGGGGGCTATTAGTGATAATGGGGACTATTATTTATAAGAGTAACTATTATTTATGAGGGGGCTATTATTTATAAGGGAGCAGTATTATTTTTACGGGGTTTCTGTTACTGATAAGGGGGAATATTACTGATACAGGGCACTAGTTATCATTTATAAGGGAGCTATTACTGATAAAGGTGTAATATTATTTATAAGGAGGCGCTATAATAACTGATGACTGGGTGCAAAAATCTATTAGGTGGTACAAAGGTGCTCATTTGAATTGCGTGTGGTAAATGGGGCTTGTTATTACTTTTTTGTTGGCAGAAAGGAGGCGTTATTATAGGGGTTGCCACTGCAAGACGATGGTGTTGTTTGCATATCAGCATTTGGGGCCCCGCTTTTAATTTTGCCCAGGGCCCCACTTTGTCTAAAACCGGCCCTGCTG